>CM046946.1:68618587-69218587 GCA_025698515.1 Gossypium sturtianum | reverse complement strand
TGGTACTTATACACTTGATTTTTAAATCAAAGGCATGTATAGGTAGACTAAGTTGTTAAATCAATGAACTTTGGTTTTGTATATATGCATAACTTAGCCTTGCGAAAAAGGCTTATTCCTTTTGGTTAACTTTAGCTGTTGTGCTCTTTGATATAATGGTTGGATTTTAAAGTCAATTTGAGTATAAGTATGAATGGATGAATGTTTGATGTGTTCGGTGCTTGGCAAATTTATTCTTGGCTTGTTATATGCTAATCTAGGCTGATATAAGATACATAGAGAGTATGTTTGTGGTTAAGATAATTCCTTATGCTTTAGGTTTAATATGTTTACAAAAGCATTTTGAGTTTGATCACAAGTATTATAGTAAAGTAGTAATAATGTATGAATGTGTTATTACGATGCATAAATGGTATGGATCTATTTGGTTTATATTCGGCAATGGTATAGGCGCATATAGTAGGTAGAAATTTGTGATGTAAGCATTAATATTATATATATATATATTAAACTGATATATATTAATAATGTAACTTTAGTTATGAGAAATGAGTGTGATGTGTTAAATTGTGCGTTTGGCTAATAAAGGAACGGTGATGATACTTGATGATGTATGTATGTAATATAGTTATGATAGTTAGGTAAAATTTTTGTTATATGTTCGAATGACTAAGTAAACAAATTGAAACATTAGGTACATTATTTAATGTATTCAAACTTGGTGCATGTTGTTCGTATGACTTTGTGCAAGTATAATGTGACAGTTGTTATAAAGAAATGCATGCGGTATAAGTTCGTAATATCACTTGTATGTTCAGTCAGGAAATAAATAGGTAGCTTGAATATGCATCATAAAATCTTGATTGAATATCAGAATTAGATATGTGATATATGGGGATTGCTTTGTTGATGTTGAATTCAAGTCAATGCCTGATCAGAATGGTGTTTAATTTGGTAACGCCTCATAACCCTAATCTGGCGATGGATACGGGTTAGGGGTGTTACACTGTAGCTTGCTCAATTTTCCAGCATAACTAGATCATTTCATAGGCATAAGCTTGTAATTTAGATCACCGGTATAAAACCTGCTAGGCATAAGCCTGAATCACACACCGGCGCTAATCCTGCTAGACCCGAGGTCTGATATTCAATCACTGGCATTAAGCCTGCTAGGCATAAAGCCCGATATAATTCACCAGCACAAGGCTTGCTAGGCTCACAGCCTGAATAATAATACTTTAAACTGTCTCACACGAATCATTTCATATATCGAATCTTTTCTACATTTCGAACTCATTGTACGAACATTCAATTAACATATATCAATCGAATAACTTAAACAAATTCAATAATATACTTAGCCAAATTCGGCTATTCCATAATATAGTTACCATATTTCTAAAATCAACATATTTTAGGTTACGTAAATAATTTACGATGTTTATTTGCTTAGAGACTTACCTCGGATAACGTCGGACGACAAAAACCGACTATTTGATTATTTTCGCTTTTCCCCGATCCAAGTCCGTTTTCTTTTGTTCTTGATCTAAACATGTTCAAATTAAGCTCATTCAAATACATTTCTATTCAATTTAATCCTAAAACACATAAATGGGAAAATTACCATTTTGCCCCTAACATTTCACACTTTTACAAATTAGTCCTATTTGCACAAAACAAAAAATACACAAAATTTGAATTAACTCTATAAGGGCCGAATGTACCTAGTACTTATACAAGTCCATGCATTTCATTTATTTCACATTTTAGTCCTTCAAAAATTTATTTTTTGCAATTTAGTCCAATATACTCAATTTCATCAAAAATTCAAAGACAAAACTTGTTAATCTAACACATATATATCATAATTTGTAACACCCTAAAATTCGAGTATCGATTATTGCATGATTTGGTGTTTAGATTATGAAGGAAAATTTTCTTATTATTTTTCGTGTTTATTATAGTCCTGAAGAAGAATTAGAATTATTCGGGGATGGAATAATTTTTAGTTTTTAAAATTTATTGAAGTGGAGCAAGTGGCATTGACACATAAGTTAATTAATGTGTCAAAGTGTAGCTTAAGATGAGTATATGGCAAAGTGGTGTTGGCGCATGAGTTAGTGCATGAGGGAGAAGGTTCGAATCCCTTGTTTAGCATCTAGATGAATTTTATTTTTAATTTTTCTCGCACATGTATAGCAAGTGTCGGCCAAGTGCATATATGGTAAGTGTTGACCTTGTTATTTTTAGTTAGTATATCAAAGGATTAAGGAAATTGTTAACTTATGGAAGGAATCAAGAATTAAGGAAAGATATGAAGATATGGGGCAAGTATCAAGGAAAAGGTTATGGAAATAAAATCATGGCCATTTGACCATGCATAGGGACGGCAATATGGTCTAGGGGAGCCAATTTTTTTGGTGTTAGTTTGGCTAGGATTTGAAGTCTCTTTTTGGTCATTCTTAGTTTTGTGCATAGTTTTGCAAATTCTCTCAACCTCTCTCCCTTGGCCGAATTTGATCCTTGGTAAGCCTTGATTATTTTGACCATTTGGTCATTATTGCACATCATTTCGTATTCTTTTTGTGCCTTTTTTCTCATTAGTGCCGAAATCACCTACATCAAAAGACCATTCCTTTCTTTTCTCTCCTTTTCTCCATTGCCGAATGTGCCTTGATCTTAAACTCATCTCTTTCTTTCTCTTTTGTTTTCTTTGAAAACCGAATTATCATCATCCCTATTCTATTATTTTGATTTCTTTTCAATCAATACTTTCTCCTTTAATCTCTTCATGGCCGAATGTTAGTGTACCTTAACCGAACCATTTTCTTTTTCTTTGATTATTCATAGCCGAATATCTCTCTATTCATAAGCAACATTCTCAATCGTTTCTTTTCAACCGTGGAAAATAGGTAAGGGTTCTTTTTCGTCTTCGATTAGTTTATAGTATTTGGCCGAATATTGATGGTGGTTTGAAGGCTTTCTTAGATCAAAATAAACGCGTTCATTCTATTAACGTTTATTTTGTTATACTTTAGTGCGATAACGGAAGATTGGAAATCAAGAGGTCGTGTGTGACATAGAACGCTTGGATCGATTTCCCTTGTGGAACAAGAATATTTGTGGTAAGGAAATCTCGTTCTCAAAGCCTTTAGTCATAATCGATATATATATATATATGATTAGGACGTGCTAACGATCTTTGTCTTTGAAGATAATCAAGATAGGGAAGAAACGGGCCGTATATAGTGTTCGGAAGAAGGGTGGTACCATTAATCCCCCTAAGTATAAACAAAGGACTGTATCAGCAATCCGGGATTTCCCACCGGGTTGTGGACGTTTATCCGAGGAGAATCAATTGTTTGAAGTAGTTCGTACTCCCGAACCATTATTTGTTCGTGGATTTGATTCGGTTAACGAACCATCAATCGGGGAGAAACCGCAAGTGGAAGTAGTTCAAAAATCCGAGGGTAAATTTTAGATTGTTATGTGTAGATCGGTTTTATTATTAGATTATAATGATCATAAGTTATCGTGATATGTATAGGTGTTGACGAGGGAAAGTCTAGTTCTCACCATAACCGGTGTGTAACTTCACACTTATCTTTCGGGTTAGATACTAAACAGTAAGTATTATGATAAATCGTAAAAATGGCAAAATCGAAATTTATGAGATAATTAACACTTTTGTGTAAAAGCATGAAAACAGTTAAAGTCGGAAAAATTGCTAGATCGATAAATTGAGCCGAAATATTGCTAGATCGATAAATTGAGCCGAAATATTGCTAGATAGATAAATTGGGCCATAAAACTGCTAGATCGATAATATGGGCCAAAGTTTGCTAGATCGCTAATGGGCCAAAAACCCTCTAGTTCGAGATATGGCCAAAGTTTAATACTATATTGTTAATAGGCCCAAATGAAAGGTTTTATTAAAAACTCATTTGTATTATGGGTTACTTGATAAATCATTTATGATTAAAGTTTGTTATTCATACATAAATGCATGGGATGGGATTTGATGAAGAGAAGAAAGGCCTGTGGCCACGTATCTAGTTCGGTGGCTCTGCCACAAATTTTGGCTTAATGCCTCTAGTTCGGTGACTATGTCACAATCTAGTTCTGTAGTGCACTACAATATTATTTAAAAGGCTAAATGCCTGCGATTGGTGTGTTTGGCGGGGTGGGTTGACTTGATCCCCACAGGTGTCTTTGGTTAGTACGGGGTGTGTAGCGGATGGAAATTAGGCTTGGTTGGGAAATTCATTTTACATGCATTTTAATATATTTTATTTCATTTTATATTGTTAAAGTTTGTAATTGGGCTCAAGCCCAAATTAATGCCTTGATGGTTTGGCCCAATAATGGTGGTAAGTGAGTTACACATCTGAGTTCTTTGTAACTCACCCGTTTTATTATCCATCTCAGGTAATGGAAATTGATGTGGACTTGGGCCGGGGATGACATGGTGGAGGCCATACTACGAGCGTGGGTTTTATAAACTATGAACTTTATTTAAGTTACTTATTTTAATTACTATTTTGGGTATGTTGTAATAAGGCCTCTAATTATGTTTTTATGGATTGTTTTTATGTGTGGATGGATTTAACTTTATTTTTAGACTGTTAATATGGGCTTATGTTAAATCTATAAAGTTTCTTAAAAATATTATGTTTTATAACAATTTTGGACACCTAAATTACTTTTCAATTTCTTTCAAATTCTTTAAAAAAAAAAAAAACTACGTTAAGGTTTTGACTAATATATATATATAAGATTTCAACCAAGTATTTTTCTTAATTCATAATCATTGTACTTAGTTTTTATTAAACCTTATTTCTAAAGGCTTTGCATTACTGTTTTACTTAAATCATTAGAGAAATTTTGGATGTTCGTTCGGTGTGACAAACCAAATCTCGTCTTAACGCATAGACCTGGTTTGGGGTGTTACATAATTCATCCTCAAACAACATAAACAACAAACTATCTTCAATGGCTCAACTCAAAATATTCATCAAACTCAAAAATTAAAGCATGGGTCTTGTACATTTCATAGCAACGATCTCAAAAACGTAAAAATTATCAAAAACTAAACAAAGTACATACCTGAATTAAACTTCCCTAATGCCGAAACCTTAAGCTTCAAAAATGGTGTTTTCTCATCTCACATTCGGCCAAGGAAAGAGATAATGCATGCTTTTTCTTTATTTTATGTTGTTTTATAATATTAACATATAATATAATATAAAAGTTAACATATATTATAAATAAAACATATTAATAATCACATTAATATCAATGCCGTCCACTAAGGTTCTAAATGGCTAATTTGCATCATAAGGCCACATACAAAAGAAGAAAAATCAATTAAACCACTCAATTAAATAAAAGGTTACTTTTACCACTTATGCAATTTAGTCCTTTTTCATAAATCGAACACACAAACGGACAAATTAGCCTACGAAATTTTAACACATGCTCAAACATATATCATAGATGTCAAATATAATATTAAAATATTTTTCTAATTCGGATTCGTGGTCCCGAAACCACTGTTCCGATTAGGGTCAAAATCGGGCTGTTACAAACCCGAATCCCCTCCGCAGAAACCACATGCCCTAGAAAGGTTACTTCTCGGAGCCAAAATTCACACTTACTGAACTTTACATACAACTGTTTCTCATGAAGAGTCTGTAGTACCACTCGGAGATGCTCATTGTGCTCGTCCTCAGTCTTCGAATACACCAGAATGTCGTCAATGAAAACTACCACGAATCGATCCAGATAGGGCTAGAACACTCGGTTCATCAGATCCATGAATGCCGTTGGTGCATTGGTCATCCCAAAAGGCATAACTAGGAACTCGTAATGTCCATACCGAGTCCTAAATGCCGTCTTGTGCACATCGGCCTCCTTAACCTTCAGTTGATGGTATCCAGATCGCAAGTCAATCTTAGAGAACATAAAAGCCCCTCTGAACTGTTCGAATAGATCATCTATTCTCGGTAGTGGGTACTTGTTCTTGATCGTTAGCTTGTTCAGCTGTTGGTAGTCGATACACATTCTCATTGTCCCATCTTTCTTCTTTACAAACAACACCGGTGCTCCCCATGGAGACACACTGGGACGAATGAATCCACGATCTAACAGTTCTTGAATTTGAGCCTTAAGCTCTATAAGCTCCTCCGGTGCCATTCGGTAGGGTGCAATTGACACCGGAGCTGTACACGGAATGAGCTCAATCCCAAATTTTACTTCTCTGCTCAGAGGCAGACTCGGTAATTCCTCAGGAAAGACATCCAAAAAGTCCCTTACGGTCCTGATGTCCTTAATTGAAGAGTCCCTAGAATTAGAAACACTGATGTAGGGCAAGAATGCCTCACATCCCTTCCGTACCAACTTCTCTGCCACCAACGTAGAAATCACATTCGTCAAGTAGTCTCGACGTTCCCCAATCACCACTACCTCGTTATCCTCCTCGGTTCTGAAAACCACTCTTTTTGTCGCACAATATAGACTTACTCGGTGCTTGACCAGCCAGTCCATTCCGAGAATCAAATCAAACTCCTCGAATGAAAGCTCTATCAGATCAGCCAAAAATACTGTCCCTTGAACCTCTAATGGGACGTCTCTATATAGCTTACTAATTCGGATAGATTGCCCTAATGGACTCACAACAGTTAACTCATTCGAAATACTCTCAACCGGAATCCCCAAAGTTTCAGACACAGCACTAGCTACATATGAGTGTGTAGAGCCTATGTCTATCAATGCTAAATAAGGTACATTATAAATGAAAAACGTACCCGTGATGACGTCCAGAGCATCTCGGTCCTCACGGCGATGGGCAGCATAAACCAGTGCAGGCTGCCTCACCTCAGTCGGTCCAGCACCTATGTCCGGTGCTCTCTGTCCCCGGCCCATACCGTTACCACCCCTGGCCTGCCCCTGGCCCCTAGGTGGCTGCTGAGCTACTCTCGGTGGCTGTGCAGTACCAATATCTGAAGCTTGCATCTGATCGGTTCTCAGCGGATAATCCCTGACAAGATGCTCAGTCGAACCGTATCTCAAACATGCCCTAGTCGTCCTCCAACATTCGCCCGGATGGCGCCTACCACAGTGTCCGCAGAGCGCCACCCCAGTAGGTGTAACAGGAGGCCCAACTCTCACTGGCCCATCAGACCTGGCCTTCTTCTTAGGCCTCATCACAGAATTCGAGGGCTCCGATTCCCTCTTATTCTTTCCTTTCTCGCAGTTTTGGCGCTCAGTGCGCTTAACCTCCTTGACTATCTTCGCCTTCTCCAAAAGTGTAGCAAACTAACGCTCACTCTGCGGAGCTATCAGGACTCGCAAACTCTCCCTGAGTTCATCCTCAAAAAGGACGCAATGCTCATGCTCGGCCGCCACCATGCCCCGGGTATACCGGCTTAATCTTAGGAACTCGGCCTTATATTCTGCCACTAGACGGTCTCCCTGGGTGAGATTCAGGAATTCCCGTCTCTTAGCGTCAATGTAGCTGGCTCTCACATACTTACTCTGGAACACTGTCTTAAAATGGTCTCAAGTCAAACGGTCGGGCTGAGCGCCCTCCTTAACAGTCAGCCACCATTGGTAAGCTTCATCGCGAAGTAGAGAGACAACCCCCTTAAGCTTCTGCTTCGCGGTAAAATCCAGATCGTCCATAATTCTTTCCGTGGCCTCCATCCAGTATTCGGCCACATTAGGGGCGACTCTACTGACACCCCTAAATAATTTTGCCCCATTGGACCGGAGTCGTTCTGTAACTGACCCACGACCCCCAGATCCGGTGTTGTAACACCCCAAACCCGGCCTAGAAGTTAGGCCTGAATCCGTAATGTCACATTAAGGGCATAATTCAAAACAATTTTACCATTTAACAATTTAAGGCCCAAAAGCCCAAAACAAAGATTATTTCAAAAACCATATTAACACTTTAATAACTTTATGAAATTTCTTAAGTGGGAAGTTAAAACAATAATAATAATAATAAACCCAAAATTCAAAGTCAAACAGGAGTTACATGGCCTTATTACAATCCAATGAAAAAACAAAGTATTTAAACAGAATCATTTGAATAAATTAAACATTTGAACAACTTGTAGTGTGGCCATCTCTGAGTCCTCTCCCGCGTCGAGCCGTCTATGCAGGATCACCTGAAACATTAAATAAAAGGGTGTGAGTTTTGAAACTCAGTGTGTACAACCCTTGGCAATCAAATCACATACAAATATTCACATTGGGCCTAAGCCCTATCAGAATCGGTGGTCTTGGGCCTTAGCCCACAATGACCTCATATCATATCATATCGCATCATATACAACAACATAATGCAAAACCCACCCCCAAAATCCATCCACTACACATACCATTTCCCTTCCAACTTTATGGCTCCTGTGGGGAATTCTAGCTCGACCCACCCCTCCGCTACACACCATGGGTAGCCCGGCCATGTATTACTAAACGTTAAGCAAAGTCGCTAATCATATCTTGGGCTTAAAGCCTTTGGTGGATCCATACCATACGGCCATGTGATCCTGGGACCAAAACAAACGGGCATTGGAATCCCAAAATTTTAACACGAGTCATCAATATATATATGCTAGGCACATAGCCACGGTAAATATGATTGGCACAAAGCCATAATAATAAAGACAAAAGCCTTCGGTATTGGCACAAAGCCCATAATTACGGCACAAAGCCTTCGGTATTGGCACAAAGCCCATAATTACAGCACGAAGCCCATATTAGTGGCACACAGCCCTTGGTAACATTATCGGTGCAGCATGGCTACTCGGTGGCTAAAAAGCCTGCGGTGGATCCATACCATACGGCTATGCGATCCCGGATCCATACCATACGGCCATGCGATCCTCAAATCTTCCTCCGTACCATAATTCCCACCCATATGCATCCTAAGCAGAATATCATATGAATGCATCAAACACAAAAGTAACATCCACAAACCCATATTCATCACATAGGGGTATTTTAGTCATTTCACTACCCAGGGGTATTTTCGTATTTTTACCCTACAGGGGTATTTTGGTAATTTGGCAAATTAGGGGTATCTTGGTAATTTTACAAATAGGGGTATTTTAGTAATTTTACAATATAAGGGTATTTTAGTAATTTTATAATATAAGGGTATTTTAGTAATTTTCCAACATAAGGGTATTTTAGTAATTTTCCAATATAAGGGTATTTTAGTAATTTTCTAATATAAGGGTATTTTAGTAATTTTCCAATATAAGGGTATTTTAGTAATTTTCCAATATAAGGGTATTTTAGTAATTTTCCAATATAAGGGTATTTTAGTCCCTCTTGGGTTTTAGTTATAAACTTTGGCCCATAAACAAGTCCTCGCGGTTAAAGTGAACAAAAACTATGCACCAGGTAGGATCTCAGAAAAGAGGTGGTGGGTCACTCGGACCGCTTAAATACCAAGCTCTCACTAGATCCAATCCTAGACATGCATATGTCGGTTACCACACTCTAACTAATCGACTTGTCTACAGGCATGTTTAAATTAACTTAAGTCTTATGAAATTGAAGAGTTGTTCAAACTAGGCCTAAGTCCAAAACCCTAGCATATCCGCTTACGTCCCCATAAAGCCCATCAAACCCAAATTACAACCTTACGGCCCATTAGACCCAGATCTTATCATATGACCTATTTGGCCCAAAACATATCCAGATCATGTATCATGCAAGACTAATTCAATTCGTATAACAACCAAATCATTCCATCAAACTTAGCCTCAGGGCCCACCGGGCCCATTTAGCCACTTTCAGCTTTTCGGCTTTTTGGCATTGCCGATATCGTGTGTGTAGTGTTTGTACACACCTGGTAACCTTGCGTGCTGCAAACTCCTTAGTCACAAACCTACAATTGACATTACTAGCGATTAACCAAAGCGTTAACACATACTAACCAAAAACTGAAACCTCACCGTACCCTTACCGTGTGCCTCACGTGCTAGTAGCCCTTCCTTTGCTACTATTGGCGATTAACCTCTAGATCTGCACTCAAACACCTATACCGTCAGAATCAAGTGACCCATATCGTACATAAGTCACCCCTATGAGCCTCATTAGATTCGGCCACTTACAAATCCATCACTAGGTCGAGAACAGTTACCACCTTGTTAGCAACCCTTACCTACCACGCTTGTGATCTTTGATTCTTTCCCTTGTTAATACAAAGTTAACGACAAAGAGGGTTAGATAACCCTTCGGCTTTTAACAAAACTCGTTAAAAGATCAACTAAGCACTTACCGAAATTCTCCTTTGATCCTGCGGCTTAAATATCTACTTGAACAAGATTCGGCTTCCAAACGTGACTAAGAGTAGATAATAATCGATTGAGGTGGAGGAACAAACAACAAAGAATCGGCATAAATAGGGGTTTCAGCAAATAGGATTTTGCAAAGCGATTTTACGTAAATGAGATTTCGGCAAATAGAGATTTCGACAAACAGGATTTCAGCAAAGCAGGATGGTGGTATTCGACAATGGAAGAAAATAAGGATGAGGGGGAAAAAAAGAAGAGAAAGAAAGATGGAAACTCTAAGAACCCCTTCTAAGGATTTCGGCACCCCCTTTTATAGCCAAAGCCGAATCGCTTTCCCCCACAGTCCTATTCGGCCCCAACACTTCACCCCCTCATATCCTATCTTTTCTCTCTGATAATACCTTTATCTTATCCGAAATCTCCTCCACATCCATCAGTCCTGCTTCCTTCAAACTCTCCACAGCAAGAGTTCAAAATCCACACAACTCTTGCCAGCCACCTATGCAAAATAAAACACTCCAAAATGCACTCCTCCTACTCAAACCTTGGACCTCCTCAGCATTCACACACGCCACCTCATAACTCCCAAGTGACGCCACTTTCCACTGGACCACAAGCCCATTTGAGTCCTATTTTCTCTTAATCTACTTAAGAGGCCTCATGCCTGAGACTAGGGTCCACTGAGAAAGAAAAATAAATTTTTCCTTATGGTCTCCCTTATCTCTCAGGCTTCAAATAATCCCGATAATACCTTAATATTAATATTCTAAGTGCTACATATATCCCAAAAATAATTTAAACGCTCCCATTCCCAAGGCCTATTGGGCCCAATTCTTTTAGGCCCAAATTCGGGGTGTTACAGGTGTTGGGCCCAACGACCCTCTCTAAAATTCGTAGCATGGCTCGGGATAGTGCGTCATCCCCAACCTCACGATCATGAGACCCAGTCTTTGTAGCAGGTGAGATCGACGTCTCGCTCGTATCCAGATTAGACAGATTTTCAGATGTTGAGGACCTAGCTCGAGTCCCCCTACGGCCTCTACCACGACCTCTAGTACCCCGTCCGCGGATACCTGGGCGCTCATCGTAAATTCGAAGTTTATTTGTATTAACAATTTTATGCATTAGTTATAGTTCCGATGTTTATTAACAGATATTTTATGCAGAATAGTATCATAAGTTCAGAGTTCATTATCGCGAATCGTAGTCTCACTACGATTTTTAGTTTCGCTACAGTTTCCAGTTTACACTACCTAGAATGTTTACAGTACAGTATACTACCTATTGGCTGTTTCAAGCATGCAAGTAGTATTTTCAGACAAATTTAAATAGAGTTCAGAACACTTATAGGATTGGCGTCGGAGACTCGGTGTACCACATGCTCAGTCCAAAAATGTTTTAAATCATTTAGAAATCATTTCGGAAAATCCAATTTTTAAAACCCAAATCTACAGCCGAGTTTTGCAACCTGGCTCTGATACAACTAAATGTAACACCCCAAACCCGGCCTAGACATTATGGCCGAATCTGGCAATGTTACATGATAGTGCTTTGGAAAACATAATTATAATAAAACCCTTTTTCGTTGTCTTATGAAACTTTCAACACGTGTCATTTGGTTTCATCATTATCCATTTTCAAAACGTTTTCCATTTTCCAAAATAGTTACAGTTCGCGGAAGCATTTAAATAAGTTTGCGTAATCGTGGTGTTTCGGTAAAACATTTGTTTATTTTGACAACTCGTGTCTTATCCTACTCCTAGCAGACATAAATCAAAATAAAATCCCAAATTAAAGTAACAACCCATAAAGGCCATTTACAGTAAAACTTTCCCTGGATAAAATCAAAAACACAAATAAAAACAAGAAACCGTAAAGTCCAGAACCGTGGTCACCGCCGAGTCCTCCGCTGCACCGACCCGCCTACTGCTGGGGATTACCTAAACAGATTAAACAGAAAAGGGTGAGTTTTCGCAAACTCAGTGTGTAATCCCCGCAGAAAACATGCACACAGTATAATATCAGAAAACAGACATAAAGTCACAGTTCGGGTCTGAGCCCATTACAGAAACGGTGTGGACCTTAGCCCACTCAGATACAGAATTAGATATGTTCTAGGGCCTTAGCCCATTTTAGACATAAAATGCAGATCCGAACAGAATAGCAGAGTCCTACCGACCAGCCTCTACACACCAACTCCGTCCAACCCTACACACCATGTGGGGATAAAATCAACCCACCCATCCCTACACACCACGCTGTACCAAATGCGACACATAATCAAAAATTTGTAGCTGAGCTGCCAGATATCAGGCTTAAGAGCCTTTCAGACACTTCCTCCAGTGAATCATCAACCCACCCCGATGCAATGCAACATACATAAAATGTCATGCTATTATGCAAATACAGTTCATACACTCAGGTATCAGAATCCATGCTCAGTACAGAAATCAGAAAGTCAAGTCACATGATTAAGGGTCTAGGTAAAGCTTACCGACCCTACAATAGGTCCACAGTCGACTAGGGCGACCCGTGCAACCTTACAGAACTTTTCAGAAAAATAGGCTCACACGCCCATGTGGCCTGTCCATATGGGCCCACACGCTCGTGTGGCCCACACGACCCAAATTGGCCTTGGTCGTGTGGATCACACGGCCTGGCCCAGAATCCCACATGCCCGTGTGGTTCACCCGTGTGGGCCCACACGCCCGTGTGACCCACACGGCCCAATTGGTCGAGCCTGTGTCTCGTACACGGCCTGGCTCGGCCATCACATAGTCGTGTCACTTGCGCACGGCCTGGCTCGTCAATTACATGGCCGTGTGACGACTTACAACCTTGCACACGGCCTACCACACGCTCGTGTGGCGTCGACAGTGAGGCTTTTGACTTTCGCTGAAACCTCGTTTTCTACAGTTCCAGGTACACATCTGGTTTCGATTGAAGCTAAGACGAACCCCGAGCCTTCTCGAACCTATATTTTCCCAAAACTACTCAGTTAATCACTTAATCGTTGAATTAAAACCAACCCTAAACAGATTACTTAGTCAAGAGCGATTGAAACTTACCCCTAACGCTTCAAATTCAGTTTGTTAGTGAAGAAGTACGAAAAGAGTCTTGATCACAAAGATTTGATGCTGCCAAGACATCAGAATAAATACCCCAATCAAAATTTAGCCTCATAATTCACAACCCACAAGAAATACTTACCAGAGTTACTCATAGAAACGCCACAGATGGGGGAGGGAGTACGATTGCCTTGCAAAAAGGAAGCCAAAAGAAAGCAAAAAGAAGAGTGAGGAGAAAGGATAATTTTGGCTGGGAAAGGGAAGAACAATGGTATTTTCGGTAGAGAGAGAAAATTTTGGAAAAGACTACTCAGCTAATTCAAAATCTCCTAACTTTCCTCCCACTAATTCTACTAACAAACCACCACTCAGTTCCCCATCTTAACACAACTCTAGCCGAAGCTAGGAGCAAAAATTATAGCCATTGCCGTCCCATAGATTCGAACCCAAGACCTCCACCATAATAACACACCACTTAACCACCAGACCAGCAGGCCCATTCTGTTAATTACTTGCGAACTCTTAACTAAGAGCCTTCTGACCAAAGATAGGGCTTTATTCATAACAAGACCAAAATTTTTCACAAGCTGTGACTTGAACTTGGGACCTATCACACACACCCAGAACACATAACCACTGAAGCAGATAGACATTATGTCACAAAATTACAAAATTCGAAATTAAGAAAATTTGGGGCCTTACATCTTTATACTTAAATTATAAGTAATTATTTATTTATTTTACAAGTGTATAAATATATGCATTACACATGTATAATTTAATCATCATACATTTGTCTTTTTTAAATTTATTTTTCATATAAAAATCTTACAATATAATTAATATACAAATATCTTTTACTTATTATTTAAGAAAATATATAAATATTTTACAAGTGTATAAATACAAACATTACACATGTATTTTATCTTCACCATACATTTGGCATAATTTAGTTTATTTTCATAATATAATATTTATAATAACTTAATTTAATAATATATTTTATAATTAAATCATATATAATTATATAATTAAAATCTAAAGTATCTAAGATTTTTAGCATGGTTTGCCGCCTCATTTATGAGGATTGGCCTAATTTCCCTTTTAGTCCTTTTTATTTTCCTTTAATCTACAATTTAACTTTTATCCTTTATTCACTTTAGTCCCTTTTTTCCTAATTACTCTTAATTAAGCTAAATTCACTTAATAAAAACCTAATTAGACACACAACTAGGCTCATAATTATTTCTAATAAATATTTACTAATTCGGTTTGCTAAGACGAAGGCCCGAAAATGCACTTTTTCGATGCCCGTGAATTTTGGGTCATTACAGTTGCAACGACATAATATACGACTCAAAAAATTCTCTTGAGTGAAGTTTCTCCAAAATAGTCTCTTAGCTTTAAAAAATTTCAAGTTTTTGCTTTTTAAAAATTTAAATTCAAAAATTTAAATTTCACATTTTTATCTATCCCTCAGATCATTAAGACTCGTTTGGTGTAAGAGCTAAGGAGGAATAGATAATTCTAAATTTTGGAAATCTTAAATTTGTTTTCAATATTTTTGAGTTCTGGTTTAATTTTCTTTATTAATGTATTATTATTTATGTTGAGTAATGATAAAGAGTTTAGGTAGCCATGAGTTAGGCGTGTTAATGACAAAGTATCCCTATAGACAATTTTAGTAATCTAGAAACTTTGATTGTAGACCCATAGTAGGAAATTCAAAAAAAAAATGTTTCATTTCCTTAGGAGAACTAATTCTTCTACAAGCTTTACCTCTAATCAATCCAAAGAACTTGGCCAAACCTTCAATAATAGTCAATGAACAAGAACATTATGAAAATGTTCCCCTAAGATGTGATAGTTTGACTCTTTTGAGAGTTTCAACAAACAAAATTTATAAAAAAAAAAAATTTGAAACTTTAAAAGCCTTTTGTAGCAATATTATAAAAACAAAAGAAAAAAGTTTACCTATCCAAAAGGAATATGAAACTATTTAATTATTAGATAGAGTTATCATCAATAAGCTTAAAGAACTAAACTATAAATACATTCATTTTGGATTAGTTCAAGTTGGTGTCAAACCTGTTAGTGTTAAAGCAACCAAAATTTTTTCAATTTTAATTGTCTTAATGGACCAAAGCCACAATGTTTAATGACACCTTACTAGAAACAGTAGAAACAAGCTTATGTAATGGCTCGATACATTGTAATTTCTTGTAACGCCCCAAAATTTTAATTTTTGATTTCTTGTATGTGTGACACACAACTGTGTATCCGCTTCAGTGGTTATGTGTTCTGGGTGTGTGTGAGAGGTCCCAAGTTCAAGCCTTACTTGGGAAAATTTTGGTATTTTTATAAATAAAGCCTTAACCTTGTGCAAAGGGCTTAAGTTTAAATGTTGGGAAAATTATATCGAGAATGGGCCACTTTGATCCGGTGGTTAAGTGGTGTGTTATTATGGTGGAGGTCTTGTGTTCAAATCATCACACAGTAAAGGTATTTTTTTTTTTGCTCAGATTTCGGGATAGAGTTGTGTAATAGGGGGATTCTGAGTAGTGGATGTGAAGTGGGAATTAGGGGAGAAGATTAAGGGATTTTGGGGGTTATCAAGATTTTATTTTATTTTTTCCCATAACCGAATTTTGGCTCCTTTCCCAAAAACAATTTTTCGCCGTCTATTATTCTCCCTCTCCTCTTGCGAAATTCTCTAAGTTTTTTCATCTTTCTATTCTTTTTCTTCTTCTTGATTTTTCCTTAATCCATTTATTTTCCTTCGTTTTCGCACGTGGTTAGTGCTCGCTTAGTTTCGGTAAGTGTTTCTCTTTGTTTCGTCATGAATCTCTTAGCGATTGAAGTGGTAATGTTTTTTCTGCGATTTGGGCGTAAGAGGAGGCTCGGTGAGTGAATTCGGTGTTCTCGTCTTAACAATAGTTAAACGGAGGTTATCGTTAGCGGTAAGTTGGGTTTCTATTCGTTCTTGGTTGTTAATTCGCTTGTAAATTTGTTAAATTGATGTTGAGTATCTTGATTTTATAACCACTGAAGCAGATAGACATTATGTCACAAAATTACAAAATTCGAAATTAAGAAAATTTGGGGCCTTACATCTTTATACTTAAATTATAAGTAATTATTTATTTATTTTACAAGTGTATAAATATATGCATTACACATGTATAATTTAATCATCATACATTTGTCTTTTTTAAATTTATTTTTCATATAAAAATCTTACTATATAATTAATATACAAATATCTTTTACTTATTATTTAAGAAAATATATAAATATTTTACAAGTGTATAAATACAAACATTACACATGTATTTTATCTTCACCATACATTTGGCATAATTTAGTTTATTTTCATAATATAATATTTATAATAACTTAATTTAATAATATATTTTATAATTAAATCATATATAATTATATAATTAAAATCTAAAGTATCTAAGATTTTTAGCATGGTTTGCCGCCTCATTTATGAGGATTGGCCTAATTTCCCTTTTAGTCCTTTTTATTTTCCTTTAATCTACAATTTAACTTTTATCCTTTATTCACTTTAGTCCCTTTTTTCCTAATTACTCTTAATTAAGCTAAATTCATTTAATAAAAACCTAATTAGACACACAACTAGGCTCATAATTATTTCTAATAAATATTTACTAATTCGGTTTGCTAAGACGAAGGATTATTTGTTAAATACATTCATTTTGGATTAGTTCAAGTTGGTGTCAAACCTGTTAGTGTTAAAGCAACCAAAATTTTTTCAATTTTAATTGTCTTAATGGACCAAAGCCACAATGTTTAATGACACCTTACTAGAAACAGTAGAAACAAGCTTATGTAATGGCTCGATACATTGTAATTTCTTGTAACGCCCCAAAATTTTAATTTTTGATTTCTTGTATGTGTGACACACAACTGTGTATCCGCTTCAGTGGTTATGTGTTCTGGGTGTGTGTGAGAGGTCCCAAGTTCAAGCCTTACTTGGGAAAATTTTGGTATTTTTATAAATAAAGCCTTAACCTTGTGCAAAGGGCTTAAGTTTAAATGTTGGGAAAATTATATCAGAATGGGCCTGCTGGTCTGGTGGTTAAGTGGTGTGTTATTATGGTGGAGGTCTTGTGTTCAAATCACTGCGCAGGCAAAGGTATTTTTTTTTTGCTCAGATTTCGGGATAGAGTTGTGTAATAGGGGGATTCTGAGTAGTGGATGTGAAGTGGGAATTAGGGGAGAAGATTAAGGGATTTTGGGGGTTATCAAGATTTTATTTTATTTTTTCCCATAACCGAATTTTGGCTCCCTTTCCCAAAAACAATTTCTGCCGTCTATTATTCTCCCTCTCCTCTTGCCGAAATTCTCTAAGTTTTTTCATCTTTCTATTCTTTTTCTTCTTCTTGATTTTTCCTTAATCCATTTATTTTCCTTCGTTTTCGCACGTGGTTAGTGCTCGCTTAGTTTCGGTAAGTGTTTCTCTTTGTTTCTGTCATGAATCTCTTAGCGACTGAAGTGGTAATGTTTTTTCTCTGCGATTTGGGCGTAAGAGGAGGCTCAGACTGGTGAATTCAGTGTTCTCGTCTTAACAATAGTTAAACGGAGGGTTATCGTTGGCGGTAAGTTGGGTTTCTATTCGTTCTTGGTTGTCAATTCGCTTGTAAATTTGTTAAATTGATGTTGAGTATCTTGATTTTAGGCCTTGAAGTGCTCGGGAGTGATTAGGCATCAAACGATACAGTGTGTACCTAAAAGCGCAGAAACGGGGGGTTGTGAAAAGCGAAATTGCTTCTTGTCGAGAAATAAGAGAAATAAGAGAAAATGATGCGAAAAATTGTAGAGAAAGGAAATAAGGGTGTTATAAACTTGGAAATCAACATTTTGCACTAAAATAGTTTTGGACAGCAGCAGTAGTCTAACTTTGATCACCTAGATTGATTTATTAAAGCTTCCGCAACGAGGGATGTTTCAAAACAAATGTTTTAAATGAATAAAGATGACTTCCTAAGTTCTAACAAAGGTTTACTAAATATAATAACATGGAATGTTTTCATCGTAACAACGAGGTTTCAAAAATACTATCGTGTGACATTGACGGATCGGTGCAGCGGAGGACTCGACGGTGGCCATACGTATTTTAAACTGTTTTAATTTTAGTTTTGGTATCTATTTCTTAATTATTTTCTTGGTTATTTTTTATGTAAATTGAACTTTTTGGACTGTTTGCTTTTATTTCAGATTTTAGACTGTTTTCGTGGATTTAAAAACTGTACAAACTCAACGAACAAACGGTTTTCTCTAAAACAAAGGGGTTTTCTAAGATTGACGGATTTACCTAATTAACTCGGTTTTTCATAAAATAAATGATTTTTAAAGCTTCCGCAACGAATTGTGTTTTAAAACAATCAATTAAATAAGTAAGCGATTTTGGAGTCAACAAGAGTAAATAAATGAAAACGGTTTTATCGTAACAACTTAGTTTCAACACGCTATTATGTGACATCGCCATATTCGGCCATAACGTCTAGGCCGGGTTTGGGGTGTTACATTTCTACCCAAATTTTATGGTTTCATTAATTGGTAAAAACATTTTCAAATCATTGACCCTTCAAATTCATACTCATAATTACCAAATGCACCCTAGATCCAAAGTGCTAACGTTAGTCTATCAACTCCATTTCAAAGTCATGTATTCTGTAGTCAACACCAAAGTTTTACTCTAAAGCTCAAAAGGAGAAACCTTTTTAATAGAAATAAAGACCTCAAGATTTCATACTACAATTTCAAAAACAATACAATGATATGAATTCAATCTCCCTGCCAAATGGAAGCTAGAAAGTGCTACAGACCCTATTGCACCAATCCCTATTAGAAACACTTTATTCAATGAAATTTCTTAAGACCAAGATGACAGTTGAATTAATATTCAATAAACCACTCAAAATGCCCCTAAGGCATTCTTTTGAAATAGGAAGTACTAGTATAACCTTTAGAAGGTTAAATATAGATGAAGAATCAAATCACAAAACACACAGAATAGATTTTAGGACTATTAGAGTCTCTTTCTCTTCCATCCCAATAACATTTAGAACCAATTTAAAAGGAATAGATAATTCTTCAAATATTGCATAACCTATCAATATCAGATAGGAAGGGAGCCCCCAAAATGCACTTAATATTTAGAAACTTTTGTACTAGAGGAGTCTTTTAAGATCAATAAAAAATGGTGTAAGAAACACTTCTATTCCAACATGAATGAACAAAAAGAGAAGATTCCTTTAAAATTTATAATGAGAAAAAGAGCATTCTCCAAAAATATTACAAATTTATGAACACTCATAAAATTCATATAAAATTCTTTGAAGAGTTTGAAAAGCATTATTTGGAAACTATTAATATTATAAAAAAAATAATACTATATTGCAAATAAATAGAGCAGTTGAATCTCAACATCCTCCCTAATGGAGGATCAATATCTTCATACAAATACTGGAAAAATAAAAAACAACAAGCCCTTTAAGAATGAGAGCACCTGATGTAGGATTATAAATCTCATCAAAAGACATTAAAATGATAGCGAGACAAAACAACTATACAGATCTCAGCCTTCATAAATTAGGAAAACAATTAGATTATATTGAAAATTGTTAGAAAGTTAGTCATTAGAAAATAATTAGCAAAAGAAATAATTGAAAAAAGTTCTAACGAACCAATATTTACACCATATGAAATACCAATATGTTTTCAGAAACCCCAAAATGATTTATTAACAGAAATTCAAAATAGACTTGATGCTTTGGAATGTTACAAGTTTGAATTAGTAGCCCCAAATACCCCCAATGCAAGCTCAACATTCAGTAAACACATTACACCAATCTTTTCAATTTGACTCTGATCAGTCAAAAGAACAAAAAATTAACAAAATGGCTTGGAATTAGCCAAAAAGATTATATTACCAAAAAAATCACTGCACCTAATCTTAATATAGAAGAAAAACCCGTCTTCCAAAATAAATATAATGCTAACACTATTTATGAATGGAATAGAGACAAAATGTCTGAATATAATATTCTCAGTTTATTACAACAAATGACAATTGTTTCAAATGTTTATAAAACTTAAAACCAAAGTGTGTTGATTAGTGATCATGCTATAGTCAATCTTTTAGTTACCGGATTTATTGACCAAATAAAAGGATGGTGGGACCATATACTTACTGAAACCCAACAAGAAAGAAATTCTAAAAGCAATAAAAAAGGATGATCAAGGAAAAATCATTTTAGATGAACAAGTAAAACAAATCCAAGATGCGGTTGTAACTTTGATTTTTTCAGTCTCTAAAAATTTTATAGGAGATTATTCTCATCTTAAAGATAGAAATTCAAAATTATTATTAAATTTAAAATGTAAAAAATTAACAGATTTTAAATGGTATAAAGATGTCTTTATTTGTAGAATCAAGTAAAGATCTGATAACCAACAACCATTTTGAAAAGAAAATTTTCGAGTAGGACTTTCTACTTCATTAAGAGAAAAAAATTAGAAATTAAATTATTGAGAATTACAAATGTATTATTCTATATGTAAAACTTATATACGGGTGAACTAATTAGTTTCACAGGAGGAGGGATAAAAAATCTATCAAGATTTAAAATTAAAAAAAAAAACTAACGAAAGAACGATATCAATGTAAAAAGGAATTGAAATAATTTTACTGCCAATTTGACATTAGAAGTAAACTTTCTTTCTCAAAACATGTTGTCTTGTAGAACCAAAAAATAGGAAAAAGAACATATCAGAATATTATAAAAAATCAAAATATAAGAAATATTGAAAGGAAAAGAAACAACAAAAATCATAAAACAAAATAAACAATAAAATGTCATAGATGTGGAAAGCTTGAACAAACCTCAAAATATTGTAAGATTAAGAGAAAATTTGATAAGTTCAATCTAGATGAATAAATAGAACAAATGATCAATGAAATTTTTCTAGAATCCACTACCTCTAAAAATGACATATCTTTTGAACTAGATGAATTAAAAATAGATGAATTAAATATAATATCTGAATCCCCTGATGAAAATGAACCTGTAACAATTATGTTAACTGAAGACCAAGAATTCATGATTGAAGTTATTGACAAATCTAATATCCAAAACTTAAAAGAGAATATTTTTTAAAATTAAAATTCTCATTAAAAGACAAACTAAAAAAAAAAGAAAAAAAATATCATTCCTAACCAATCAAAAATATACAACATATAAGATATAATATTCAATAAATATGAAAAAATAAAACCTAGACAAATCATAAATTCTGAATTACAAATGGAAATAAAACAAACTAAGTCAGAAATTTTATAGCTTAAAAATGAACAAGAAATGAAGAAACAAATGCAAATTTTAAAATATGAAATCCCAAAAAATAATTCTTTAGAAACTGAACTTGAGTCAGAAGATAATACATAAGAATATATTATGGTTCTTACTGAAATATCCATCCAAAGATACTTTATAAAAGTAAATCTTATTATAAAAATGAATTTTAATAAAAAATGTAGAATTATGCATCGTATTTTTTGGCTTTTTTTTCTCCCAGTTAAACTTTGATTACTGTAGGTTATTTTAATATTAGTTTTCTACTTAAATTCTGATTAGTGTAGGTTATTTTAATATTATTTGACCTACAAATTTAGTCTATAAATAGATCATTTTTTCACCCTAGAACGATAACTCATTCCACATTTAGGTATTAGCTTTTACAAGCTTTTAGAGAATTTTATGTTTACGTTTTGAGAGTTCTTATTTCAGGTTTTGGGGTTTAGTTTTATCTTCATCTTTTGTAATCTTCATTTTTTCTGTTTTAGTGAAATTATCTTTGCCTATGATTTTTTATCCTCTTCGGAGGGGGTTTTTCACGTAAAATATTTGTATTTGATCTTTTCAATTTCTTCGTTATTTTACTTGTTCGTTGCTTAAATTGGGCTTATCCCCAACAAACTTGGTATCTGAGATAGTTCGATTTATGTAATCAACCCATTTAGATATGGCAGCAACAAGGTTTGATATTGATATGTTAGATGGCATCACAAATTTTACAAACTTAGTCATCATATCTGTAGGATTATCATGAGTGTTAACTTTGCTCAAAACAATATGACCACGAGTAATAATATCATGCCCAAAATGATATCGAACATTAGTGTGCTTTGTCCTCTTATGAAACATTTGATCCTTCGTAAGGAAGATAGCACTCTGACTATTACAAAACACTATGTTGATTTGAATGCCTTTACTAAGTTCACTAAAGAGTACTTTTAACCAAATAGTTTCTTTACAAGCCTTAATAATCACCATGTCTCAGTTTTAGTAGTAGACAAAGCAACTGTATTCTGCAAAGTGACTTTCCAATCAATGGCGCAACCCCTAATAATAAAGACATATCAAGGTCTCCAGCAATATCAGAATCAACGTACCCAAATGACTCCATCTTTAGTTCTTCTAAACTGTAAGCAAACATAAGTAGTACCTCGTAAGTATTTGAAAATCCATTGAACTGCTTTCCAGTGTTCCTTGCCGTGATTCGTGATGTATCTACTAACTGCACTAACTGCATATGATAAATCTGGAAGTGAGCAAACTATAGCATACATGAGAGATCTCACTGCACTTTAATATGGAATCTGTGACATGTAGTCAATCTCATCATCTGATTGTGGAGATAAGGTTGATGAAAGTCTGAAGTGGGCTGTTAATGGAGTACTAACAAGCTTAGCACTCTGCATATTGAACCTGCAAAGAACTTTCTCAATGTACCATATTTATGACTTAGGTACATTTTACATGTTTTTCTATCTCTAAGAATCTCAATCCCGAGTATCTTCTTTGCTGCACTCAAATCTTTCATCTCAAATTTTTTACTAAGTTGGACTTTAACATTTCTTATCTCTCCTTTATCTTTGGCTGCTATCAACATGTCATCAACATAAAAAAGTAGATATACAAATGAACCATCATTACTCTTCTTAAAATAAACACAACTGTCGAAACTGCTTCTTTTGAAATCATGAGTACTCATAAATGAAACAACCCTCTTGCACCACTGCCTAGGTGACCGTTTCAAGCAATAAAGAGACTTTTCAGCAAGCAAACATAGTCATCCTTTCCTGAGACTATGAATGTGACACCCCGAACCTGACCGGGATGGACTGGCCCGAATTCGAAGCGTTACATTATCCACCTAAGTGACCCTTCAGCTAACGACCACCCAAGACACACCCTGGCCTTATAACACCTCAATCTTATCTCATTATTAGTTATTTATTAATGCGGAATGATACAAACTCGTCTCGTGATTGATTCGAGCTGTTTGTTGCCCGATCGTGAATTTGAATAAAAATGGATCGTTTCGAACAAACAAAGGCTTGTCAAAGAAAAGGCTTAAAGAAAGAAGAATATGGCTTAGAAATTACTAACAAAAAGGTTTAACAAAACAAAGGATAAATTTACTAAGGCCGAAAATAAACCAACAATACTTGATTGTTGACCCGAATCTCAAATGGCTCTTAGATGATTTCAGTTTTTAAGAAAAACAACAAAGAAAAGACCTCGACCCACTATCAAGAATGATAGGAACCTTGGTATATGATGAACCTCGACCCACTATCAAGGATGATAGGAACCTTGGTATATGATGAACGCCACACTATGAAAGTGATAAGTTCAGAAACAAGGAATGGATAGACGCCACAAGCTAAGCTTGATAAGTCAAATCAATTTCGTAAGAATAAGGAGAATTGGATAACTCACAATTCAAAGATTTCATATATATTCAGCCAAAAGTCTCTTTTTACAAAGGCTGATTTCATCTATTTATAGTGTTAGAATAGGCTAGCCGAATGGTCACAAACATTCAACTTAATGTGCCATTTAAAAGCTGAAATAAAACTCAAGTCTTTTCACATTCTTGAGCCAAATAACTCCATTCTTGAATTCACTTCAACTCAGCTGAATGAATGACTTTAATTGCTTGAAAAATGACACTTGAGTTAGCCCTTGGCCAGCCAAATAGACACCAACTTATTAACCAGCTCCTTAATGGTATTTGAATACTTGAATTAACCTTTGAAATGGCAAAAACGGGCTGGTAGTTGAAAAGGTTGCTACCGAAATTAAATAGATGATATAATGCTCCTTAAAACCTCCTTAAATGATGTATAAACCTCCTTTGTAACAGCCCCTTTACTTTGTAACTGAAAATGACTTGAACAACCACTTTATTTAATTTGTAATGACCTTGAATTGTAGCAGTTATGACTTGAAAAGACTCTGCGCAATAAACACATTAAAATGAGCTTATTAAACACATGTAAGCACTTATTAAACATAACACACATTAAGTAAATGAACTAAAACATATCGTCAATTATTCCAAACAACTAGTTAATTAAAGAAGCATAATTAAATGAACTTAACTCATGCATCAATAAATAATCCTAGGAACTAGATTAATTAAGAGCAACACTTATTAAATAAAGTTCAACAAAAACACTTATTAATTAAACTAAGATAAGTTGAATAAAGTCCAGCAACTCATTTATTAAAGTAAGATGAGTTTATTAAAAATTAAGTTCAACTTGCAATAAATTGCAAGTGGTGCCAATTGAGCTGTCCCATGCATGAATGTTGGATTCAGCCTCTTGCTCTCCCCAAGCTCGATCCACATAGCTTGTTAAGGCTTCTTGAAATTTCTTAGCTCGTGATCGAGTTATAGGCCATCGTGGCATCTCAATGGATTCGGAAGTGATCTCCCGAGCTATGGTCGCATCATTCCCCCCTCTTCGAGGCGACTTGTCCCTAAATTGTCACCTACATCAAAAAGGGATAAATCAGCAACATTAAAAGTCGCACTAACTCCATACTCACCAGGTAAATTCAACTTATATGCATTATCATTAATCCTTTCTAAGACTTGAAAAGGTCCATCTCCCCGTGGAAAAAGCTTGGATCGTCGCTGGACGGGAAATCTCTCTTTACGCATGTGAATCCAAACCCAACCACCGGGTTCAAATATCACTCGTTTACGACCCTTGTTGACTTGATGAGCATAATGCTCCGTTCTTCGCTCAATATTATCTCTAACTCGCTGATGTAATTGTTTAACAAAATCTGCCTTTTTCTTTCCATCTACATGCACCAACTTATCAGAAGGTAAAGGCAATAAATCCAAAGGAGTTAAAGGATTAAAGCCATACACTACCTCAAATGGTGAATACTTAGTTGCTGAGTGTACCGATCTATTGTATGCAAATTCAATGTGAGGTAAACACTCCTCCCAAGTCTTCAAATTCTTTCGTATAATTGCTCGAAGTAGCATTGACAGAACTCGATTACCGACCTCCGTTTGGCCGTGGTTTGAGGATGACTAGTTGTTGAGAACAGCAACTTAGTTTCAAGTTTTCCCCATAAGGTCCTCCAAAAATGACTCAAAAACTTGGTGTCTCGATCAGAAACGATTATTCTTGGAACACCATGTAAACGCAGGATCTCCCTAAAAAACAAATTAGCAAAACTTAGAGCATCGTCAGTTTTGTTACATGCAATAAAATGTGCCATTTTTGAAAACCTATCAACTACAACAAAAACTGAATCTTTTCCATTCTTTGTTCTAGGAAGGCCTAAAACAAAGTCCATCGAAATATCCATCCATGGTGCTTTCGGGATCGGTAGTGGTTTATAAAGCTCATGTGGCTGAATTCTTGATTTCGCTCTCTTGCAAGCAATACAGCGACTACATACTTTAGCCACATCTCGTTTCATCTTCGGCCAATAGAAATGTTCTTGTAGAACAGCCAAAGT
Organism: Gossypium sturtianum; assembly: GCA_025698515.1. Taxonomy (NCBI): domain Eukaryota; kingdom Viridiplantae; phylum Streptophyta; class Magnoliopsida; order Malvales; family Malvaceae; genus Gossypium; species Gossypium sturtianum. Next base: position 69,192,337 of record CM046946.1, on the reverse strand, counting down.
TTTGGCTATGCGAAAATGACCCATTAAACCTCCACTATGTGCTTCATGAACCAACACATTTCTTTTTGATCCTTGGGGTACGCATAACTTATTTTCTCGAAATAGGAATCCATCTTGCCGATAGTACCTATCATACGCACCTTGTATACACAACTTATAAATTTCTCCAAAATCAGAATCATCAACATATAACTCTTTCAAATAAGCAAAACCAAGTAATTTAACATCCAAACAATTTAAAAGAGCATACCTTCGCGAAAGAGCATCCGCAACGATATTTTCCTTGCCTTGTTTGTATTTAATGACGTATGGAAAGGATTCTAAGAACTCAACCCATTTTGCATGACGTTTGTTTAACTTGGTTTGTCCTCTCAAATGCTTCAAAGCCTCATGATCCGTATGTATTACGAACTCTTTAGGCCAAAGATAATGTTGCCATGTTTCTAATGCACGTATCAACGCGTACATTTCCTTATCATAGGTAGGATAGTTTAGCGTAGCTCCATTAAGCTTCTCGCTGAAATAAGCCACTGGTCTCCTATCTTGAGTTAAAACCGCACCTTTACCTATTCCAGACGCATCACATCCACCTCGAAAATTTTGTTAAAATCAGGCAAACATAAAAGGGGAGCATTAGTTAAACACTCTTTGATTTTAGCAAAAGAAGATTCTTGTTCATCAGACCAAAGAAAAGGTGTATTCTTTTTAATAATACCAGTCAATGGGGCAGCAAGTGTGCTAAAGTTTGGCACAAATCTCCTATAGAAACTTGCAAGGCCATGAAAACTTCTAACTTGACTGATGTTGGTCAGACGTAGCCACTCTTGTATTGCCTTGATGTTCTCTTGATCCACCTCAAGACCACCTTCGCTTACAACAAAACCTAGAAAAACAACTTTGTTAGTACAAAAGTTACATTTCTTAAGGTTTGCAAATAAAACTTCCTTTCTTAAAACTTCCAAAACAGATCGTAGATGTTCAATATGATCAGATAAAGATTTACTATAAACCAAAATATCATTAAAATAAAATACGCAAAAATGACCAATAAAAGACCTAAAAACGTGGTTCATCAACCTCATAAAGGTACTCGGAGGATTAGTAAGGCCGAATGGCATCACTAGCCACTCATACAAACCGTATTTGGTTTTGAACGCGGTCTTCCACTCATCCCCCTCCCGCATGCGAATCTGATGATAACCACTTTTCAAATCGATCTTAGAGAACAATTTTGCTCCACTAAGCTCGTCTAACATATCATCAAGTCTAGGGATTGGATGACAGTATTTGACGGTAATTTTGTTGATAGCTTGACAATCTACGCACATTCTCCATGAACCATCGTTTTTAGGCACCAATAAAACAGGCACCGCACATGGACTGAAACTCTCCTGTATGTATCCTTTTTTCATTAAATCAGCAACTTGTCGTTGTAACTACTTAGTTTCTTCGGGATTGCTTCAGTAGGCTAGTCGATTAGGAAAATTAGCTCCTGGGATGAAATCAATTTGATGTTCAATACCTCGGATTGGAGGCAGCCAACTAGGAACTTCTTCCGGGAAAATGTCTTCAAATTCCTGTAACAAAGAAACAACAGACAAAGGTAAAGAGTTATCAAGTTCGTTAGTATCAAACAAGTACTCCTTGTATATAAGTACAAACACGGGTTGTTGGATCAATAGAGACTTTCAAATTTCTTTTTCCCTTGCAAATACGCTCATTTTTCCACTCTCATTTTCTTTTTGACTCTCTTCTTCCTCTCGTATTTTTACCTCTTCTCTCTCACCTTTTCCTCTCTTTTTTTCAATTTTTTTGTCTTTCTCTTTTTCACTCTTTTTTTCTTGTACTTTTTCTTTCAACTTCAATTTATCTTGATACAATTGTCATGGAGTCAATTGGCTAAAGTAACACTTTTGCCTCGATGCTTGAACGTGTACCGATTTGTGTAATCATCATGGATCACGCGCCTATCAAACTGCCATGGACGTCCCAAAAGTAGATGTCCCACGTGCATAGGAACTATATCACACACCACTTCATCTTGGTATTTCCCGATGGAAAATGTCACCACAGCTTGCTTTGTGACTTTAAGCTCTCCTCCATCATTTAACCATTGCAACTTGTATGGAGTTGGATGTTTGGTTGTGGCCAAACCGAGCTTTTCCACCAGCATGTTGCTAGCTACATTAGTACAACTTCCACCGTCAATAATTAAACTACATACCTTGCCATGGATGTGGCATTGGGTGTGGAAAATGTTCTCTCTTTGTTGATCAGATTCAACACTTTGCACACTAAGGCTTCGCTTCACCACCAGAAATTCTCCTTCAACCGGCATTTCTACTGCTTCTCCTTCATCATCGGATGGTACTTCGGATTCATTTTCTTTCTCCTCCTCAGACTCAATTTCACCTTCGGCCCTTACCACCATAATTCGTCGATTAGGAAATTGGCTTGCTATGTGTCCTCGGCCTTGATACTTGAAACAAATAATGTCTCTCGTGCGATTTGGCATTTGTTCACTTTTGTTCCAACTTGACTTGCCAATGGGCTGGTTGGATTTAGTTGCTACAATCGGCTCTCTTGTTCGAACAGGGGGTTTGTTCACTCCTTGGCTCTATTTGTTAGAAAGAGGATTGGCATAGGGTCTACTTAATCTTTTCCTCTTGAGTTGCTTTTCAACCTTTATCGCCATATGGACCATGTCCATCACTTCAACATAGTGTTGTAGTTCAACTATGTTGGCTGTAACACCCCTCACCCTTAATCCCCACTGGAACCGGGTCCGAGGCATTACTGGATTAAAACTACTTGATCGTCACTTAGGCTCAACGTGACTACTCTCCTTAAGTCACCACGATAACCTCATTTTTGAGTTACGAGGCCTTACTCAAACACATAAGGGCTCTCGAGACCATATCGAAAACTCTTACTATCTTAAAAATTTTCTCCATCTAGACAGGGACTACACGCCCGTGCTAGATGATACACGCCCGTGTGTAGTCACACACGCCCATGTCCAAAACCCGTGCACCAAACTCAACCATTCTGCAAAAGTCCCATGGCTAGGTCACACACCCGTGTTCACCACCCGTGGTGCACACTGACTACTTCACACGACCTTAAAATCTAGACATACGCCCGTGTGGCTAGCCCGTGGCAAACACTGAATAACTCACACGTCCTAGGCACACGCCCATGTGACTAGTCCGTGGTATATTCTGACTTAAAATACTAACATGCAGGGGACACACGGCCAAGTCACACGCCCATGGGCTGACCGTGTGTCACACATAGTCTAGACGCACGCCCGTGTGTCTACCCACATGGACAAGAACAAAACTATTTGTCATGCCCCTTCTTACCCCCCTAGCATACACAACATGTACTCATTCAACACATCCATAATCAACTCAATTTGAAACACAATCTTACATGGATAACTACATCTTTTCATATAATAAAATAGCCAACAACTATGGCATTATACAAAATAGATTATCCATCTAAAGGCCAACATAACTTAGCCATTTACAACCAAAAATCACTAACTTGTCTAGCCCCTATACATGCCATACACAAAACATTTAATCCAATGTGTGCAGTGTCTTTGATAGTGTGGGCGATCTTCCAATTGATCCACGTATCTCGATTCAACTCTATTTCTCTATAAGACAAGGGAAAAGAAAGGGAGTAAGCTTTGAGCTTAGTGAGTTTACACATAAACAATTAAGCATCATAATATAAGCTAAACAACAATTAAAATTATACTAACATAAGTAATTCACAACTATGCTAACTCTTTCTATCCCTTACCATATTTCCAACACATCATGAGTCACATACTCATAACCATTGACATGCACCCCTGCATTCAATATCGCATTTACACAATATACAACACATCATTATTTCACAACAACACATCCACACATCTACACTACTCTCTAATACATCCACATAGCTACTCTCTCGGTGGTTTCGCACTTAGCCTACCACAATCGATACAATAAGGTAGTATCGCACTTAGCCTACCAATAAGGTAATCATAGTGGTCTCGCACTTAGCCCACTAAACAATATACTTAGCGATAGCATCGCACATAGTCCAGCTCATTGTTGCTAAGTATTGGGGTAGCATCGCACTTAGCTTACCATCAAGCATTATCACTACACATTCACAAATCTACTTTGTAGTTCATTCATTCATTCGTTCTCTATAACTAACTTATTCATTCCACATGGACCATATAGGTTCTCAACCATGCTATACTCTAGCTAGCATTTACAAAGTATACGCATAATGCATCGTTTATACGTAAACTTACCTCGGTACTCAAAAAGTATGGAGATGTGCAATTTAGTCCACGACCTTACCCTTACCTCAGTTTCGATCCGGGCTTCGTCTTTCTTGATCTATAATGACAAATCAACACATTCAATACACACATTGACTAAATTGACCTTTATCTCTACTTTAGCAAAATCCCCATTTTGCCCCTAATCTTTCTCATATTTACACTTTTTCCCCAAGGCCCGTAAAGTGATTTTTATTTAACTTTCTAGCCTTTCATGCTTAGCCGAATCACTTACTCAATTAAAGCTATCATCAATTCTCACTAATTCTCACATGTATGACCAAACTCAAGACTTTCACAAACTAGTCCCTACATGCATTTTTTTTATGGAATTCACTTAGTAAAAGATGTTTTTACAACATCGAGCTTCCATATTCTTCCATAAAACATCAAAATACATGCATGTCATACATGGGTACATTTTTGAACATCCATTTTAGCTCATCATATAGCTAAAAATAGCTTACTCACGCTACTAGGACTTCAAAAATACGAAGAATATCAAAAACGGGCTAGAATACACTTACTAGCTAGCTTGAAAAGTTGAAGAGCCCTAACAATGGCTTCTCTCAAATTTTCGGCAGCCTTGGAGAAGAAGATGAATGAATTTTGTCATCTTTTCTCCTATTTTAATCATTTAATTGTCAAATGACCAAAATACCCTTTTTGACAAACTTCCTAATTTAACTCATCCATGCCCAAATTTGTCCAAAAATTAGAAATTGTGAAAATTACTCATTAAGGACTTCTAATTGATATTCTAAAGCAATTTCACACAAATAGCTTCTAGAATATCACATTTTGCAACTTTTGCAATATAGTCCTTTTGAACAATCCAACCGCAATTTAACAAAATTGCTTCATGAAACTTTCACACTAGCATGCAAACATGGCATAGACCTCAAAACTCATACTTATGCCTCGAATTTGTGGTCTCGCACCACTATTCCGATTAGGCCCTAATTCGGGATGTTACATTGGCAATGTCACAGTTTAAACCCGCAAGAAACCTCGCCATTGTTGCTTCTTGATCCTCCTCGATATCAGCTCAGATCATCGCTATCTCCATCTCCTTATAGTAATCTTCAACGCTTCTATTACCTTGAGTTAGGTTTTGGAGTCGTTGATATAAATCTCGATGGTAGTAAGAAGGGATGAATCTTTTCCGCATGACCGATTTCATTTCAGCCTAAGTAGAAATAGGCCTTTCACTATTTCTCCTTCGATTCGTTACAAGCTGGTCCCACCACACTATTGCATAATCAGAAAACTCAATAGCTGCGAGTTTTACCCTTTTACTCTCTGAATAATTGTGGCATTCGAAGACAAGCTCGATCTTCTTTTCCCACTCCAAATAAGCTTCAGGATCATTCTTACCTTGGAATGGTGGAATTGTCATCTTGATATTTTTTAAATTATCATCTGGACGGTCACGATCTCTAGGACCCCGATGTCGTTGGCGACCTCGTTTTCGTTCACTTCGAACATATGAGTCACTTTCTTGCTCACTCTCTTCATTACGTCCTCGTCTTGCACCTTCCAGATTTGCTTTTTGTTGTTCACGTGTCTCCACTCAATATAATCGATCTTCGATGGGTTCAAGTTTTCGATCAAACAACCGCTCCATCTCTCGCATTAGTGCGTGAAGAGTAAGATCTGACACACCTCCTCCAACGTTTCTTACAGGACGTAAACCAACTCCCTCGTTTGGATTTCTCTCTGGACTTTGTGACTTTTTCTTTATTAGAAGGGAACTCAAAACAAATACCTCACTATTCACTCAAAAAGAAATCACACACAAACTTGGCTTTTATACCTCTCGAATAGTCTCACTACTCTCTTGCCTTTTTCCACTCACTCCGCTTCTCTAAGTTCTTAAGAAATTACTTGACTTCAAAGCTATTGTTGTGGGTCGGCTTACAAACTTGATGTTCAGGTTACAAAGGATAATATTGTAGGAAAATGGGTAGGCTAGAAACAAAGAAATGAAAGAAAAAAAATAATTTAGTGTGGCTGAATGGTAAGAAGATTGATTGGGCAATTTTGGGCAGCAAATGGAGAACTCAAAATAAAGCACTTTGAAATTTTTTTTTTCACGAATTTTTTTTTTACTTGAAAATGTAGTATTCACTCCTTGAATTTGAATGGAGAATATATTATATATATATATTTGAAAGTAAATACTATACCGGGATGCCGAACACGTCGATTCTCACTCCAAATTCGCTAGCTCTGATACCAAATTGATATGAACCAGTCTCGTGATTGATTCGAGTCGTTTGTTGCCCGATCGTGAATTTGAGTAAAAATGGATCGTTTCGAACAAACAAAGGCTTGTCAAAGAAAAGGCTTAAAGAAAGAAGAATATGGCTTAGAAATTAGTAACAAAAAGATTTAACAAAATAAAGGATAAATTTACTAAGGCCGAAAATAAACCAACAATACTTGATTGTTGACCCGAATCTCAAATGGCTCTTAGATGATTTTGGTTTTTAAGAAAAATAGTAAAGAAAAGACCTCGACCCACTACCAAGAATGATAGGAACCTTGGTATATGATGAACCTCGACCCACTATCAAGGATGATAGGAACCTTGGTATATGATGAAGCGCCACACTATGAAAGTGATAAGTTTGAAACAAGGAATGGATAGGCATACAAGCTAAGCTTGATAAGTCAAATCAATTCCGTAAGAACAAGGAGAATTGGATAACTCACAATTCAAAGATTTCATATATATTCAGCCAAAAGTCTCTTTTTACAAAGGCTGATTTCATCGATTTATAGTGTTAGAATAGGCTAGCCGAATGGTCACAAACATTCAACATAATGTGCCATTTAAAAGCTGAAATAAAACTCAAGTCTTTTCACATTCTTGAGCCAAATAACTCCATTCTTGAATTCACTTCAATTCAGCTGAATGAATGACTTTAATTTCTTGAAAAATGACCCTGGAGTTAGCCCTTGGCCAGCCGAATAGACACCAACTTATTAATCAGCTTCCTAATGGTATTTGAATGCTTGAATTAACCTTTAAAATGGCAAAAACGGGCTGGTAGTTGAAAAGGTTGCTGCCGAAATTAAATAGATGATATAATGCTCCTTAAAACCTCCTTAAATGATGTATAAACCTCCTTTGTAACAGCCCCTTTATTTTGTAACTGAAAATGACTTGAACAACCACTTTATTTAATTTGTAACAGCCTTGAATTGTAACGATTATGACTTGAAAAGACTCCTGCAATAAACACATTAAAATGAGCTTATTAAACACATGTAAACACTTATTAAACATAACACACATTAAGTAAATGAACTAAAACATATGCGTCAATTATTCCAGCAACTAGTTAATTAATGAAGCATAATTAAATGAACTTAACTCATGCATCAATAAATAATCCTAGGAACTAGATTAATTAAGAGCAACACTTATTAAATAAAGTTCAACAAAAACACTTATTAATTAAACTAAGATAAGTTGAATAAAGTCCAACAACTCATTTATTAAAGTAAGATGAGTTTATAAAAAATTAAGTTCAACTTGCAATAAATTGCAAGTGGCGCCAATTGAGCCGTCCCATGCATGAATGTTGGATTTGGCCTATTGCTCTCCCCAAGCTAGATCCACATAGCTTGCTAAGGCTTCTTGAAATTTCTTAGCTCATGATCAAGTTATAGGCCCTCGTGGCAGCTCAATGGATTCGGAAGCGATCTCCCGAGCTATGGTCGCATCACGGAAGCAAATTATAAACCAATTTTAAACTTTTTCCTAGGTAATTTAATATAAGGACATTTTTGTCATTTTATCACCTATGGTAAAACTAACCTGATTTAAGATCTAAGTGTTTACCGACCTTCTTTTAGTCAAATTATACAAGCCTAAAATTTTCAGCTCAATTTGAGTTCATTTACTATGTCTAATTCTAGTTTTTATTATTAGGGACTAAATTGTAACAAATACAAACTATCAGTACTTATTCCGAATTATAAATTAAGTGCGTTCCTATCGAATTTTACCAATTATAAGACAAATCCTAAAATTTTACCAAGTTTCCTTATCATCTAAGGCTCTAATTAGACTAATCAATTTTCAATACTAAATTGTAACTTGGACAAATTAGAATACCAATTTAAAGAGACAAAAATTCAAACCCCCAAAAACTCACACGGTTGTGTCCCCCAGACCGTGTGTGATTAAACAACCATGTTCGCATTGTGAAAACATTTAGACCGATCACACACGCCCGTGTGCAACCCCTTACATGCCCGTGTGGACAAGCACAAGCCCGTGTGAAAAACATTGCACCTATTTTTGTGAAAAACTCATTTTAAAACCCCATTTTGAAAATTTTAATGGTCAATTAAACCCGATTTAACTACGATTAATTAACATACATATACATACACCTCCAATTAAACTTAAAGACATCAATTAAACTTCAATTATATAGAAATAGACAACCTATTCCATGTATAACAAACACTGAATAAATCAAACAAGTGGCGTGCCTTAGTCACTAGTAAACCACTCCATGGAAGCTTCATTTAAACAATCGTTAGTACAAATTTCATACCTCACACTCCGTGTTATCAATCACCATGTTATCAAGCAACAATACACCATACATCATTCAATAATTAAACTCAAACATGCCTCAAAATTATTATAAAATCATCCAAAATAAAATGTCCAATATCCAATTACAACCAAAATTAAACTAATTCCTGGGAGTTCTACAATGCTCGATCACGGTCTTTAAAACGTGTAATAAAGTCTCTACCAAGCCTAAATCTCTTGGAACTCTCTAGCTTGGCTCCTCATCTCCTCAAGTCCAACGATTATCTGCACGAATTGTGAGGGTGTGAGCTTTGGAAAGCTCAGTGAATGTTAATAGAAACAACTTGCAAATCAACATCCAAATCATGTGTAACGCCCAGAAAATTCTTTATAATTTATTTTCATATGTTTGTCACAAATATCTGTCTGCTTCAGTGGTTAAGTGTCCTGGGAAGTGTCAGAGAGGTCCCAAGTTCAAGCCTTAGCTTGGGAATTTTTTTTGTTTTCAATTGAATAAACTCCTATCTCTAATCAGTAGGCTTATAAATAAATGTTGGTAAAATATGTCAGAATGGGCCTGCTGGTCTGGTGGTTAAGTGGAGTGTTAAGTGGCTGGAGGACTGGGGTTCGAGGCTCTGCACGAACGAAGGATTTATTTTTACTGCTTGGCCGTGGAAGAGTTGTGTTTGACCGAAATTCTGCAGAGTTTGGGTGGGATCTGAATTCGGTGGTTGAGGGGATTGTGTTGGAGTGATATGGGGAGAAAAATGTGGAGGGAAGAGTTGTGATAGAACCGAAATTGGTAGTGGAAATTCGGCCACTCTTCCTCATTCTCCTAAATTTTCTTTCCTGATAGTTTTTTCCTTCTCTGCCTATAGTTTCTTTGCCGAATTTGTTTGCTGCCCCAAACTCTTCCCTTCGCCACCGATTTTTTTACTTTCTATCACTACCTATACATCTTTTTTCTTTTTGTTATTTTATTCACCACAGTTTCTTTCTTCTTCTTCTCCTTGTAAACCTCTGCTGAATCTTCCCCATTATTTTTTGGTCTCCTTTTTATGATTGCTGCTAAATTCTTGTTCTTCCCCACTCCAAAGTTTCGATTTCTATCTAAAAAGGGGAAATCATCGTTGGTTTCTTCTCTGTTTCCCTTGGCCGAATTTTTATTGATCTTTTCCCTCTCTGCTGTACTTTTTCTTTTATTTGCTGCCCAATTTGGTATTTGGCACGTCATCGAATTCTCAGTCGTCGCGACTCGTTATATCGGTGCCTTTGTACATTTTAGGTAAGGTTGGTAAGAGTGGACACTATTTTAGATTGATGAATCTTCTTCTAATGGAGGCTTAAATCGTGTTTAGGTAACCGATAATTGACTGTGGAGGTTTGTTCGGTGCTGAAGAAGTGAGGAATCGCCATCGTTCATTCAAGGTAAAGTATCTGTAAGTTTGGCATTTAGTCATCGTGTGCGACATCGTTGAAGTTATCAGCAAATAACTTAATTGATGTGTTAATGGACAATAATAGGTGCTAGAGTACTCGTGGTTGCGCTACTTTTGAACCAATATCAGGTGTGTAAACACGACTCTGAAAATAGAAATCGGCGAAAAGCCAAAAAACGTGAAAAGTCGACGCCACACGGGCATGCTGCTGCCCGTGTGGTAGGTCGTATGACGAACACGGGCGTGTGATCGTCGAGGCTGGCCATGTGTGATTCATGGGCCGGGCCGAATTGGGCCGTGTGGGCCACACAGACATGTGGGATTATTGGGCCAGGCCGTGTGATCCACACGGTCAAGGCCATTTTAGGTCGTGTAGGCCACACGGGCGTGTAGGCCCACATGGGCATGCAACATGGGCCTGTGGGCCCATTTTCACTATTTGACTGCTAAGGTTGCACGGGTCGCCCGAGTCGATTGTGGACCTACTATAGGGTCGGTAAGCGTACCTAGACCCCTAATTGACTGAATTGACTGTATAACTGATATGAATAAGCATGATGATGTTCCACTGATTTGATACTGTATGCCCTGGCTACATGCATGATATTTTGTTATAGCATGTTATATTTACTTATTGTTTTGCATTGGGTTGGGGGTTTATTTTTTTCGGAGGAAGTGTACTGAAAGGCCTCGAGCCTAATTTACTGGCAGCTCAGCTGCAAACTACTATTTTAGTGCCGCAACCGGCACTAAATGTAACACCCTAAACCCGGCCTAGACGTTATGGCCATATCTGGCAATGTTACACGATAGTGTTTTTGAAACCTCTTTGTTACGATGAAAACATTCCATGTTATTATCTTTAGTAAACCTTTGTTAGAACTTAGGAAGTCGTCTTTATTCATTTAAAACATTTGTTTAAAAACATCCCTCGTTGCGGAAGCTTTAATAAAACAGTCTAGGTGATCATGCGTTTAGAAATTAGTTTAACTTTTTGAAAACCGAATTTCCTATGACCATCAGGTATAAATCCATAAACTAAAATAAATAAATAAAAACCCAAATTTAAAACCAAATTCCCAGAGGGTCCTTAAATTACAACCCAAATAATCAATAATAATCAAATCATAAATCGTAAATTGAAAACCATGAAGTCAAAAATTCTTGTGGTCATATTGAGTCCTCCGTCGCACCGATCCGTCTAAGTCTGGGGATTACATGTGCACATTAAACAAAAAGGGTGAGTTTACGTAAACTCAGTGTCTAATCCCGCAGAAATAAACAAACAATCAGTATTCACAGTGCACAGTTGAATAGTCTTGGGCCTAAGCCCTTTTCAGTATTAGTGACAGTTTGGGCCTTAGCCCATCTTAGTACAGTGTTAAAAATGCAGTAGGACCTTAGCCCATCACAGTATCAGTAGCAGTAAAAGTTATGCAGTAGCAAAATCCTACCCAACCAGCCTCTACACACCATCTCCGTCCAACCCTACACTCCATGTGGGGATGTAATCAACCCACCTATCCCTACACTCCAAGTAGTGCAGAATGCGGCACAAAGCGATGAGTTTGCGGTGAAATTTGCACAAGATAAATTAGGCTTAAAGCCTTTCAGTACACTTCCTCCGAATAACAACCCCCAACCCAATGCAATGCAACATACAATGGATAACATGCTATTATGCAATTTCAGTACATATATTCAGTTTAGATATTAACATGCCCAGTACAGATATCATTCAATCAATTTCACACATTTAGGGGTCTAAGTAGCGCATACCGACCCTACAGTAGGTTCACAGTCGACTTGGGCGACCCGTGCAACCTTAAAAAAATTTCGTTAAAAATGGGCCCACATGCCCATGTGACCTACCTGTGTGTCCCACTCGGTCCAAATTGGCCTTGGCCGTGTGATCCATTTTTAAAGTAACCCATGCTAACTCAATACTCATATATGTTTTCACTATTTACTTATATGTTCATTTAAAGCTGTCTACTTGAGTCATTATCACTAAATTATTTATATCTTGAGCTACAGAATTCCAAATTAAGATCCGCTTGATGTTTTTGAAACTAGACTCAAATACCTTTCTACCATAAAATTTTCAAAATTTATAGTTTATCAAATAAGTACAGTAAAATCTTTAAAATTATCCCTATTCTACTGTTTGACAGCTTTGACCTTTCCTTACTAAAAATTATTTATCTCTTAGTACGGAATTTAGATGATGTTTATGTTTGTTTCTATTGAAAATATAATAATTAAGGATTTAAACATATAAATTTAAGCCCCTAAATATTTTTTTACAATTTTTGATGATTTTCTAAATCCAGAATAGGGGAACCCGAAATCATTCTGACCTTGTCTAACAAAATTTATTATAACTCATGATTTACAATTACATTGCTTACACTGTTATTCCATGAAAGACTAGACTTAATAAAATGTAATTTCATATTTTATTCAACCTCTAACTCAATTTACACTATTTTTGATGATTTTTCAAAGTTAGACTACTGCTGCTGTCCAAAACTGTTTTAGTGCAAAATGTTGATTTCCTAGTTTTTAACACCCTTATTTTCTTTCTCTACAATTTTTCGCATCATTTTCTCTTATTTCTTTTATTTATCGACATCAAGCAATTTTGGCTTTTCATCGAACCCCGTTTTCTGCGTTTCGGGTACACACTTGGTATCGTTTTGATGCCTAATCACTCCCGAGCACTTCAAGGCCTAAAATCAAGATACTCAACATCAATTTAACGGATTTACAAGCGAATTGACAACCAAGAACGAACAGAAACCCAACTTACCGCCAACAATAACCCTCTGTTGAACTATTGTTAATACGAGAACACTGAATTCACCAGTACGAGCCTCCCCCTATGCCCAAATCGCAGAGAAAAACATTACCACTTCAGTCGCTAAGAGATTCATGACAGAAACGAAGAGAAACACTTACCGAAACTAAGCAGGCACTAACCGCGTGCGAAAACGAAGGAAAATAAATGGATTAGGGAAAAATCAAGAAGAAGAAAAAAAAGAGAAAGATGGAAAAACTTAGAGAATTTTGGCAAGAGGAGAGGGAGAAGAATAGACGGCTGAATTTTTTTTTGGAAAAGGGAGCCAAAATTCGGTTATGGGGAAAAAAATCCCGATAACCCCCAAAATCCCTTAATCTTCTCCCCTAATTCCCACTTCACATCCACTACTCAGAATCCCTCTATTACACAACTATATCCCGAAATCTGAGCAAAAAAATAATATTACCTTTGCCTGCGCAGGGATTCGAACACAAGACCTCCACCATAATAACACACCACTTAACCACCAGACCAGCAAGCCCATTTTGATGTAATTTACCCAACATTTAAACTTAAACCTTTTGCACAAGGTTAAGGCTTTATTTATAAAAATACCGAAATTTGCCCAAGTAAGGCTTGAACTTGGGACCTCACACACACACCCAGAACACATAACCAGTGAAGAAGATAGACATTGTGTGTCACACATACACGAAATCAAAAATTAAAATTTTGAGGCGTTACACTACTTGGAGTGTAGAGGCTGGTTGGGTAGGATTTTCTGATTGCATATTGGTTATCGTTACTGTTACTGAGATGGGCTAAAGCCCAAGCTGATATTGATATTGTAATGGGCTAAGGCCCTAGCTAAAACTGAAATCGTTACTGAAATGGGCTTAGGCCCAGATTATGATTGTTTTCTGTCTGGTTGTTTTATATGGGATTACACACTGAGTTTTCGTAAACTCACCCATCTGTTTTATCTGTACAAGTAATCCCCAGACATAGGCAGATCGGCACAGCGGATGACTCAATGGTGGCCAAACGACTCATTCCATTCTATTTTAGTAATTAGTTATAATTTTGATTTTATTTTGGGTATTTACTGTAATAATGGCCTCTTTGGATTTTCATGGATTATTTGGGATTTTTTTATTGTTTTGATTTATAACTGCTAGTAGTAGGGACAATCGAGTTTTCAAAAATCAAACCTTTTTAACAAATTGCACACGAATACGCAAACTACTTTTAAAGCTTCTGCGATAAGTGACGTTTTGAAAATAAATAACTTATTGATAATGATTCATGTTTTGGAAATAAACAACACATCTTAGAATCAATGAAAGGTAATAAAAAGAGGACTAATAGAAAAGAGGGTTTTTCTTTAATAACAACTTGTTTTATGAAAAACACTTCAATGTGACATCGCCAGATTCGGCCATAACGTCCAGGCCGAGTTTGGAGTGTTGCATTTAGTGGTATCAGAGCAGAGTTGCAAAACTCGGCTGTAGATTTGGGTTTTGAAATTGGGTTTTCTTTTAAAGCACTGATTTTCAGACGATTGAAATATCTTTCACAGTATGTGTGGTACACTGAGACTCCAGCGCCGATCTCGTAAGTTCACTGAAACTATTATATATTCTAAACTGAAACTGCTGTAGATAGTATATACTACGACTACTATAGATAGACTGCACTGAAGACACTCAGGATAGTGTATACTGATACTGTAGTAAAACCAATAGACACTGACAGACACTGCATCGTACAAAAACAAACCTTATACTTTTTGATACTGATTTCATAAAATATCTGTTAATAGACAATTGGAACTGTAAACTAATGCATAAAATTGTTAATACAGATAAACCACAATTAGACAATGAGCGTAAGAGGTACTCGTGGATGGGGCACAAGAGGCCGTGGTAGGGGCCGTAGAGGTGCTCGAGCTGGGTCCTCGTCATCTGGCCACATACCTAATTTGGAAACTAGTGAGACGCCGACTTCACCTATGACTGAGACTGGGTCTCATGATCGAGCGGCTGGGGACGACGCACTGTCTCAAGCCATGTTAAGGATTTTAGAGAGGGTCGTTGGGCCCAATACTGGAGCTAGAGGTCGAGGGTCGGTTACGGAACAACTCCGGTCCAATAGAGCCAAAATTTTTAGGGGTATTGCTAGAGTTTCCCCTAATATGGTTGAGTACTGGATAGAGGCCACAAAGAGAATTATGGATGACCTGGACTGCACCCCCGAACAAAAACTAAAGTGTGCAGTGTCACTGCTGAGAGATGAGTCTTACCAGTGGTGGCTTACGGTTAATGAGGGCACTCAGCCCTACCGACTGACTTGGGAGTTCTTTAAGAACGCCTTCTAGGGGAAATATATGGGGGCCAGTTACGTGGATGCCCATAGGAGAGAGTTCCTGAATTTGACCCAGGGTGATAGATCAGTGGCTGAGTATGAGGCCGAATTTCTGCGACTAAGTCGCTATGCACGTGGTATGGTGGCGACTGAGTATGAGAGATGCGTTCGCTTCGAGGATGGCCTTAGGGACAATCTGCTGGTACTGATAGCTCCACACAGAGAGCGCGACTTTGTTGCATTGGTCGATAAGGCGAAGATCGTCGAGGAAATGAAGCGCACTGAGCGCTAAAATAGAGAGAGAGGTAGGAATAAGAGGGATTCAGAGTCCTCAAGTTTCGTTCAAAGGCCTAAGAAAAAGGCCAGAGTTGATGGACCGGACAGAGTTGGGACTCCTATTGCTACTACTGGACAGTCGTCGTGTACTGACTGTGGTAGATGCCATCAGGTTGAGTGTTGGAAGAGAACTGGGGCTTGTTTGAGGTGCAGTTCATTAGAGAACGGTATTAGAGATTGCCCGCGGAGGTCCGATCAGATGCAAGCTTCTGGCATGGGTACTACACCACCGAGTAGTTCAAAGACAGCCGAGAGGCCATGGTCGGGCTGGGGTGGTAACGGTGCGGGGCGTGGTCGAGAGCACCGGGCAGAGGTCTTTGGTCATCGAGGCAAGGCGACGGCTCTAGTTTATCTTTGCTCGTCGTAGAGAGGATGGAGATGCTCCGGACGTCATTACGGGTACGTTCTTTATTTATAATGTACCCTATACTGCACTAATAGATATAGGATCCACTCACTCCTATATAGCTTGTACCGTATCTAAAAACTTGGTTATACTGGTTGAGAGCACTACGAGTGAGGTCACTGTACTAAGTCCATTGGGGCAGTTAATAAGAGTTAACAAACTGTTCAGAGATGTTCCTTTAGAGGTTCAAGGGGCTATCTTTCAGGCTGATCTGATGGAACTGCCTTTTGGAGAATTTGATCTGATACAGGGAATGGACTGGTTAGTCAAACACCGAGTGAGCTTAGATTATGCCACAAAAAGAGTTGTACTGAGAACTGAGGAGGACAGCGAGGTAGTCGTAATTGGGGAGCGTCAGAACTATTTATCGAATATGATTTCTGTATTGAGCGCCGAGAAGTTTGTCTGTAAGGGATGTGAGGTGTATCTGGCCTATATCAGTGTTTTAGATTCTGGGGATTCTTCGGTTAAGGATATAAGGACGGTTAAGGAATTTCTGGATGTTTTTCCTAAAGAGCTACCTGGGTTACCTCCGGATCGTGAAGTAGAGTTTGGGATTGAGCTCTTTCCTGGTACAGCTTCGGTGTCCATCGCCCCTTATAGAATGGCACCAAAGGAGCTTGTGGAGCTTAAGGCCCAGATTCAAGAGCCACTAGATCGTGGGTTCATCCACCCTAGTGTTTCTCCATGGGGAGCACCAGTTCTATTCGTGAAAAAGAAGGATGGATCCATGTGTATGTGTATTGACTACCGTCAACTTAATAAGTTGACTATAAAGAATAAGTACCCCCTACCGAGGATAGACGATCTGTTTGACCAGTTTCGAGGGGCTTCGATTTTCTCCAAGATTAATCTACGATCAGGATACCATCAGTTGAAGGTTAAGGAGACTGATGTGCACAAGACAACATTTAAGACTTGATACAGTCATTACGAGTTCCTAGTGATGCCATTTGGACTTACGAATGCACCAGCAACTTTTATGGATCTGATGAACCGAGCGTTCCAGCCCTATCTAGACCAGTTCATAGTGGTATTTATTGATGATATACTGGTGTATTCAAAGACCGAGGATGAGCACGATGAACACCTCAGTGTGGTTCTACAGATTCTATGAGAGAAGCAACTGTACGCCAAGTTCAGTAAGTGTGAGTTCTGGTTACGTGAAGTAACGCTTCTGGGACATGTGGTTTCTGCTGAGGGGATTAGAGTCGATCCTTGAAAGGTTGAGGCTGTCTTGGATTGGGAGCAGCCTAAGACTATATCTGAGATCCACAGTTTTCTGGGACTGGCAGGGTATTATCGATGATTTGTAGAGGGGTTTTCACTGATTGCAGCACCTTTGACTAAGCTACTATGCAAGGGTGTGTCGTTTAAGCGGGTGATGCACAAAGAAAAGAGCTTTGAGAAGCTCAAGACTGCATCTTGACTAAGGCCCCTATTCGATCTGACGAGTGCGGAAAAGAGTTTATGCATTTCTGATGATGCATCACATGTCGGTTTAGGATGTGTGTTGATGCAAGAGGGTAAGGTTATAGCATATGCGTCTCGTCAGCTTAAGACTCATGAGGTGAATTATCCGACACCTGACTTGGAGTTGGCCGCTGTGGTATTTACACTGAAAATCTGGAGGCACTATCTGTATGGTGAGAAGTGTATCATTTACACCGACCACAAGAGCCTCAAGTACCTCATCACTCAAAAGAAGCTGAATCTTAGGCAGCGTAGATGGATTGAGCTGCTTAAGGACTACGATTGTATGATTGAATACCACCCTGGTAAGGCCAATGTGGTGGCTAACGCACTGAGCCGTAGAGCTATAACTGATCTGAGGGCTATGTTTGCTTGCCTCAGTTTATTTGATGATGGTAGTCTGTTGGCCGAACTTCAGGTTAAACCGACGTGGATAGAGCAGATTAAGGGTAAACAGTTGGAGGATGAGTCTTTGGGTCTTCGCTTTAGACAGTTTGAGAGTGGGAATACTGAAGATTTTGGACTGAATAACGAAGGGGTACTCTATTTCCGTGGAAGAATCTGTGTACCGAAGGATACTGAGTTGAGGCAGTCTATACTGCGAGAGGCGCATAGTAGCCCTTATGCTATGCATCCTGGCGAAAATAAGATGTATCGAGACCTTCGTGAGTTATACTGGTGGCCAGGTCTTAAACGAGAGATTACTGAATTTGTGGCCAAGTGTTTGACATGACAGCAGGTTAAGGCTGATCATCAGTTACCTTCGGAATTGTTACAGCCAGTCAAGATTCCACTTTGGAAGTGGGAGCATGTAACTATGGACTTCGTTAGTGGGTTACACCTTACACCCACTAAGAAGGATTCAGTATGGGTCATCGTGGATCGATCTACCAAGTCCGCCCATTTCATACCGGTTCGTACCGATTACTCTCTGCAGAAGCTGGCTAAACTATATGTGTCTGAGATAGCGAGATTGCATGGGGTACCGATTTTGATAATATCTGATAGGGATCCTCGCTTCACGTCTCAGTTCTGGAAGAAGCTACATTAAGCTCTGGGTACTAGAATGGACTTCAGTACTGTATTCCATCCTCAAACAGATGGATAATCTGAGAGGGTGATTCAGATAATGGAGGACATGTTGAGGAGTTGTGTGATTGACTTCCGAGGCAGTTGGGAGGATTACTTACCACTAGCGGAGTTTTCTTATAACAACAGCTATCAGTTTCGAATTCAGATGGCACCTTACGAGGCATTATACGGTCGTAGGTGTCGCACACCTTCATGTTGGACTGAGTTGGACGAGCGGCGTATTCTGGGCCCTGAACTAGTTTCTGATACCGAGGACAAAGTTAGATTAATTCGAGACCGACTGAAAGTGGCATCAGACAGACTGAAGTCTTATGCGGATCTGAAGTATCGAGAGATTGAGTATTCTGTGGGGGACTTCGTTTGTCTCAAGGTCTCGCCATGGAAGAAGGTACTGAGGTTTGGTTGTAAGGGCAAGTTAAGCCCTAGGTTTATTGGGCCTTACTGCATACTGAAACGTGTGGGACTCATTGCGTATCAGTTGGAGTTACCTCTAGAGTTAGATCAGATTCACAATGTGTTCCACGTCTCTATGTTGAGGAGCTACCGTTATGATCCCACGCATGTTGTTCCTATTGAGGAGATCGAGGTTAGGCCAGATCTGACCTTTGAGGAGGAGCCAGTCCAGATATTGGATCGCGATGTAAAGGTTGTAAGAAAGAAGTCCATCCCACTGGTTAAGGTTCTCTGGCGTAATCATAGTTCTGAGGAGGCCACGTGGGAGCCTGAGGATGCGATGTGACAGTAGTATCCCCATCTGTTCTGAATAGGTAAAATTTCGAGGCCAAAATTTTCTTTAAGGGGGGTAGAGTTATACCACCCAGAAATTTTTTTATAATTTATTTTCGTATGTTTGTTACAAATATCTGTCTGCTTCAGTGGGTAAGTGTCCTGGGAAGTGTCTGAGAGGTCCCAAGTTCAAGCCTTAGCTTGGGAAATTTTTTTGTTTTCAATTGAATAAACCCCTATCTCTAATCAGTAGGCTTATAAATAAATGTTGGTAAAATATGTCAGAATGGGCCTGCTGGTCTGGTGGTTAAGTGGAGTGTTAAGTGGCTGGAGGTTTGGGGTTTGAGGCTATGCGCGAATGAATGATTTATTTTTACTGTTTGGCCATAGAAGAGTTGTGTTTGACCGAAATTCTGTAGAGTTTGGGTGGGATTTGAATTTGGTGGTTAAGGGGATTGTGTTGGAGTGATATGGGGAGAAAAAAGTGGAGGGAGGAGTTGTGATAGAACCGATATTGGTAGTGGAAATTCGGCCACTCTTCCTCATTCTTCCAAATTTTATTTCCTGATAGTTTTTTCCTTCTCTGCCTATAGTTACTTCGTCGAATTTGTTTGCTGCCCCAAACTCTTCCCTTCGCCGCCGATTTTCTACTTTCTATCACTACCTATTCATCTTTTTATTTTTGTTATTTTACTCAACGCAGCTTCTTTCTTCTTCTTCTCCCCGTAAACCTCTGCCAAATTTTCCCCATTATTTTTTGGTCTCCTTTTTATGATTGCTGTTGAATTCTTGTTCTTCCCTACTCCAAAGTTTCGGTTTCTCTCTAAAAAGGGAAAATCATCGTTGGTTTCTTCTCTGTTTCCCTTGGCCAAATTTTTGTTGATCTTTTCCCTCTCTGTTGTACTTTTTCTTTTACTTTCTGTCTAATTTTGTATTTGACTCGTCATCAAATTCTCAGTCACTATGACTCGTTATATTGGTGCCTTTGTGCATTTTAGGTAAGGTTGGTAAGAGTGGACACTATTTTAGATTGATGAATCTTCTTCTAATGGAGGCTTAAATCGTGTTTAGGTAACCGATAATTGACTGTGGAGGTTTGTTCGGTGCTGAAGAAGTGAGGAATCACCATCATTCATTCAAGGTAATGTATCTATAAGTTTGGAATTTAGTCATCGTGTGCGACTTCGATGAAGTTCTCGGCAAATAACTTAATTGATGTGTTATTGGACAATAATAGGTGCTAGAGTACTCGTGGTTGCGCTACTTTCGAACCAATACCAGGTGTGTAAACACGACTCTGAAAATGGAAATCAGGGAAAAGCCAAAAAAACGTGAAAAGATGATGCCACACAGGTGTGCGGCCGCCCGTGTGGTAGGCCGTGTGACCGAACACGGGCGTGCGATCTTCGAGGCTGGCCATGTGCGATTCATGGGCCGGGCCAAATTGGGTCGTGTGGGTCACACGAGCGTGTGGGCCCCACACAGGTGAACCACACTGGCGTATTGTAACAACCCGACTTAGGGCCTAGTCAGAATAGTGGTGCGAGACCATAAATCTGAAGTAGAAATATGTGTTTAAATGATTTCATAAGGCTTATGAGGTATTTGTTTGATTGTGTGAAAACTTCATGAAGGAATTTTATTAATTAGTGAATAAATTGTCCATTAGGACTAAATTGCAAGAATTGGAAAATATGAGATTCTAGAAGAATCAAGTATGAAATAGAATTATAAAAATTTCTAGAGGTACTTATTTAGAAATTAGACCAATATATTTGGTGATGGACAAAAATGGACATGAGAAGGAAAAATCTCAAGAAAGAACCATTAAGGGCATTTTAGTCATTTGGAAAGAACCATTAAGGGCATTTTAGTCATTTGGTTAATAAAAGAATAAAAAGGGAAAATAAGTCAAAAATCATGTCCATATTCATCCTCCATAGCCAAAATTTGCAAGGGAGCCATAGCTAAGGTTTCTTCAACTTTCAAGCTTGTTAGTAAGTGCATCCTAGCCCCGTTTTTAATGTTCTTCGTATTTTTGAGACCCTCGTAGCTCGGTTTAGCTATTTCTAGCTATATTTTGAGCTAGGGTTCATGTTCAAAAATTTACCCATGTATGACATGCATGTATTTTGATGTTTTATGGAAGAATATGAAAGTTTCATGTGTGATAAACATCTTTTTCTCAGTGATTTTCATGAAAAATGCATAAAAGGACTAAATAGTAAAAGTTATAGAAATGGTCATACATGAGTGAAATAGTGGAAATTGAATGTTGCTATAGTTGAGAAAATGATTCGACTAGGCTTGAAATGCAAGAAAGTTGAATGAAAATAATTTTACAAGCCTAGGGGAAAAAGTTTAATTATGTAAAAGTTTAGGGGCAAAATTGTAATTTTGCCAAAATATGAATTGTGAGTCGATTTAGTCAATTTTTGTATTTAACAAGCGAAACTGTTATTATAGATCAAGAAACGCGAAGCCCAGCTCGAAATCGAGGCAGGAACAAAATTGAAGACTAAATCGAGCATCGAGACATATTTTGAGATTCGAGGTAAGTTTGTATGAAGTTAGAGTTTCATAATGTTTGATGTTTGAAATTTGTTAATATTATGGTAATCTATGTTATTGCCATTAAAATCGAGTGATGAAGCCTCGATGAGGAAATGGTGAGAATAAGCTAAGTTAAAGTCCCGATTATAGTTTCGGAATAAGGATAATATCTATGTATTCATATAAGAAAAGGAAGGTCCCGTATAAGACCATGTCTGGGACATGGCTTCGGCACCAAAGAAAGATCTCATATAAGACCATGCCTGGGACATGGCATCGACATTCACCTACGATCTCGTATAAGACCATATCGGGGATATGGCATCGACATCGAGTTATAAGATCTCGTGTAAGACCATATCTGGGATATGGCATCGGCAGCAAGAGGTGATCCCATGTAAGACCATATCCGGGATATGGCGTTGGCATCAAGGTTCATACACGATGAGTTCAAATATCTTACGGTAATTTGATTAGTTCATGGTCAAAAGAGTTAAGCGTGTTAAATGGTATAAAGCCAAATCTTCTTATGGATGATACTGAGTTTCATTCATGATACGAATGATAATGATTTGAGTTTATGTCTGTGTTAGCATATGTGCTAATGTATGTGATTAAGTGATACAGGTACTATGAGTAGTACAAGTTATTAGATCATATTGTGATATTAGATGGGTAAGAATGAATGTGAGTAAGTATGATTAATTATGTTTAAGCAATTGGGCCATATGTAGATATTGTTTCATGAAATGGATGAATTTTGTTGAGCAATTATGTTACTTTAGAATTTCATGCAAACTTACTAAGCTTTATTCTTACCCCTCTCTTTTTCCTTTTCCTTGTAGTTTCGACAAGTTAGCTCGAGGATCATAGGACGTCGGAGCTCGGGTCACACTATCAACCGCTCTTTTGGTATAGTAAAGTTAATTCATTTTGAGTATGGCATGTATAGGGATTTTACCATTTTGTGTCATGTCATGTTTAAGGGCCAAAGGGTTGGCTATCAATTTTTTGCACTCCTTTCGTAAAGAGTCATGATGAATTGGCCAAAATTGTCACGTTCATGTTTTAAAGTTGATGGATATAATGGAATGAAAGTTCAAGCAAGGTAACGAGTGAATTGTGGATGGAATGCATGTAAATTTAATGGTTCTTCATGGTTTGATATTGTCATAGTACATGTTCCTTGAGATGAAATGAATGAGTTTATGTTTCAGGGTGGCAAAAAGGTTTGGAAAATAGGCTATAGATGTCCACACGGGTAGACACACGGGCGTGTGTCTAGGTCGTGTGTGACACACGGCCAGCCCCATGGGTGTGTTAGTAGGCCGTGTGTCCCCTGCACTAAATTATGAGAATGTGATTCATCACACGGGCGTGTGCCCTGGCCGTGTTCTAATTAGAGTTTTATGACGTCATAAACAGAGAGCTCCACGGGTAGGAGACAAGGGCGTGTCTAGGTCGTGTGAAGGACACGAGATAAAGACAAGGACGTGTGCTCAGCCGTGTGAAATAAGTCAGTGTCGAACACGGGCATGTCTCAAAGCCACACGGGTGTGTCCTTTGGACTATAC
Organism: Gossypium sturtianum; assembly: GCA_025698515.1. Taxonomy (NCBI): domain Eukaryota; kingdom Viridiplantae; phylum Streptophyta; class Magnoliopsida; order Malvales; family Malvaceae; genus Gossypium; species Gossypium sturtianum. The sequence continues at coordinate 69,168,653 of CM046946.1, read as the reverse complement.
GGGCGTGTGGCCCCTCTTTAAGCAAAAGATTTCAAAGAGTGTAAATGATTCCGGTTGAACTCCAAAACCTTCCGAATGCATGTTTAAGGCCTCGTAGGCCCAAAATATGTATGTTATGATTAAGAAAGAAAAGATTTAAGTCAGAATGAAATTTTATAGCCCGTAATTACATGTTCAAGAAAGGTCAAGCTTGGTAATGCCTCGTATCCAGTTCCGGCGTCAGACACGGGTAAGGGGTGTTACATTTAGTGGTATCAGAGCTACGGTTTAGTCGATTCTCGGACTAACATAGCGTGAGTATGAGTCTAGCTATACATGCCATACGTAAGAGTACTTGCGTAATGATAGTGTGATGACTCCTGACAATTTGAATTGTGTTTTTATATAGTTAATGGATCCTGATCCTGATCGAGCTGCAACCGATGATGCTGAAAGTAATGCGTCGACTCCCGCGCAAGGGACCGTGCCAATAGAGAGGAGAACCGAGACTTTGGGTCAGGGAGAAGAGGCCCGAGAAGCCTTTCTCCGTATGATGAGAATTTGGTATACAGAGTACATTCAAGCAAATCCTAATGCTCCACCTCCTCCACCCTCGCCTATTCCTCAATCTACCCTTGTAGCTCCTCAAGTGGTAGAAGTTGTAAGAATAGAAAAGCCTCCGGTTGATAGAATCCGGAAGCAAGGAGCCGAGGAATTCAGGGCTAGTAAGGATGATGACCCAGAAAGAGCAGAATTCTGGCTTGAAAACACCATTCGGGTGTTTGATGAGTTATCGTGCACACTTGAAGAGTGCATGAAGTGTGTGATTTCTCTTTTGAGAGATTCTGCTTATCAGTGGTGGAATACCCTTGTGTTGGTAGTTACAAGGGAAAGAATCACATGGGAGTTCTATCAAGAAGAGTTTCGAAAGAAGTATATCAGTCAGAGATTCATTGACCAAAAGAGAAAGGAATTCCTTGAACTGAAACAAGGAAAGATGACAGTAACTGAGTATGAGCGCGAGTTTGTGAGGCTTAGCAAGTACGCTCAGGAATTTGTGTCCTCTAAAGCCATTATGTGTAAGAGGTCTGAGGACGGACTAAATGAAGATATTAAGCTATTTGTTGGTGTCCTCGAGTTAAAAGAATTTTTTGTGTTAGTAGATAGAGCCTGTAAGGCTGAAGATCTAGTTAAGGAGAAAAAAAAAGCTGAGATGGAGTCTCGTGACTCGAGAAAGAGACAGATGAGCAAGTCATTCCGATCTTCATTTAAGAAGTCAAGAGACTTCCCTACCCGATCAGCTACTTTAGCCGGGTTTTCAAACAAAAGTAAGAGCAAACAGTACTCAGGGTCTAAAGCCCAGACCACCTCAGTTGCTAGTGTTGGCAACACCCGACCGAGTAGACCGGAGTGCCCGCAGTGTGGCAGACGTCACTCCAGTGAATGTCGAGCAAATGAAAAGGCCTACTTCAGGTGTGGGTCTCTAGACCATTTTATTAGAGATTGCCCAGAGGGGGATGAGAAAGAGAAGCCTCAGGATGCAAGACTAGGAGGCACTACTAGAGGGAGACCACAGAGAAACCTGGGAAACGGGGCAAGTAGTAAGAATACTCACAAAGAGCAGGCTGCGAGACCTGAGGGCAGAGCGTCTACGAGGACCTATGCCATATGCGCTCGCGAAGAGGCATCTTCTCCTGATGTGATTACGGGTACATTTTCTCTCTATGATACTAAAGTTATCGCTTTAATAGATCCGGGATCTACCCATTCATACATTTGCATGAAATTAGTATCTAGAATGAGTATGCCCGTAGAGTCCACAGAATTTGTGATAAAGGTGTCTAATCCTTTAGGCAAAAGTGTGCTAGTTGATAAGGTATGTAAAGATTGCCCATTGATGATTAGAGGTCATTATTTTAAGGCAAACCTCATGTTATTGCCATTTGATGAATTCGATATTATTCTTGGTATGGACTGGTTAATCACTCATGATATGACAGTAAATTGTGGAAAGAAATATATTGAATTGAGATGTGAAAATGGGGACGCTCTTCGTGTTGAATCAGATGAACAAGATAGATCGCCGGTAGTGATCTCTCACATGTCGACCTAGAGGTATGTAAGAAAAGTGTATGAAGCATATCTTGCTTTTGTGATGAATGCCAAAGAAACTGAGCTAAAGATTGAATTGGTGCCGATAGTACGTGAGTACCCTGACGTTTTCCCTGAGGAATTGCCAGGATTGCCTCCGGTTAGAGAGGTTGAATTTGGTATCGAGTTAGCTCCTGGTACAGCACTTATATCGATTGCTCCTTACAGAATGGCTCCAACTGAGTTGAAGGAATTAAAGGCACAGTTGCAAGAGCTGATGGACAAAGGTTTTGTAAGACCGAGTTATTCCCCGTGAGGTGCTCCAGTGCTATTTGTGAAAAAGAAAGATAGTTCCATGAGATTATGTATAGATTATCGGCAGCTTAATAAGGTTATCGTGAAAAATAAGTACCCATTGCCAAGGATCGATGATCTATTTGATCAATTGAAGGGAGCCACTGTGTTCTCTAAGATAGACTTGAGGTATTGTTATTACCAGTTGAGAGTAAAAGACTCAGATGTGCCGAAGACTGCTTTTCGAACGAGGTATGGGCATTATGAATTTTTATTCATGCCTTTTGGTTTAACTAATGCCCCAGCGGTGTTTATGGATTTAATGAACCGCATCTTTCGGCCATTTTTGGACAAGTTTGTTGTTGTCTTTATTGATGATATACTGATATATTCTCATGATGAGAGTGAGCATGCTGAGCACTTAAGGACAGTTTTACAGATTTTGCAAGATAATCAGTTGTACGCCAAGTTCAACAAAAGTTAATTTTGGCTCAATGAAGTTGGATTTCTGGGACACCTTGTCTCGGGAGATGGAGTCCGAGTTGACCCGAGTAAGATTTTGGCTATTGTGGATTGGAGGCCGCCAAGGAACGTAATAGAGGTTAGAAGTTTTCTGGGTCTAGCTGGCTATTATAGACGGTTTGTCAAGGGGTTTTCTATGATAGCTACCCCGATGACGAGACTGCTACAGAAAGATGTAAAGTTTGAATGGACAGAGAATTGCCAGCAGAGTTTTGAGAAATTAAAGGCATTGTTGGCAGAGGCTCCAGTATTAGTGCAACCTGAGCCGGGAAAAGAATTTGTGATCTACAGTGATGCATCCTTGAATGGATTGGGTTGTGTTCTTATGCAAGAAGGCAAGGTGATTGCCTATGCCTCTAGACAGTTAAAGCCACATGAGAAGAACTATCCGACACATGACTTAGAGTTGGCTGCCATAGTTTTTGCATTGAAGATTTGGAGACACCATTTGTATGGTGAAATATGTCGGATATTCACTGATCATAAAAGCTTAAGGTACTTGATGACTCAGAAGGAAGTAAACTTAAGGCAGCGAAGATGGTTAGAGCTGATAAAGGATTATGAATTGGTCATTGATTACCACCCGGGAAAGGCGAACGTAGTCGCGGATGCTTTGAGTAGGAAATCCCTATTTGCATTAAGAGCTATGAATACACAGATGACCGTGTCAGAGGACGGTTCCATTCTAGTTGAGCTGAGGGCTAGACCGATGTTCCTTCAAGATATTTATGAGGCTCAGAAAGGTGACAGTGAATTGTAAGCCAAAAGAGTCCAGTGCGAGTCGAGTGTTGAGTCTGACTTTCGGATTAATTCTGATGGATGTTTGATGTTTAGAGATAGAATTTGGGTACCGAGGAATGATGAACTTATTAAAAAAATTTTAACAGAGGCACATAGTGGATGTTTATCTGTACACCCGGGCAGTACAAAAATGCATAATGATTAGAAGAAATTGTATTGGTGGCCGAGTATGAAGAAAGATATTTTTGAGTTTGTTTCAAGATGCTTGATTTGTCAATAAGTAAAGGCCAAACACCAAGTACCCTCGGGTCTGCTTCAACCTATTATGGTGCCCGAGTGGAAGTGGGACCGAATTACCATGGACTTTGTAACAGGTTTACCATTGACACCGAGCAAGAAAGATACTGTATGGGTCGTAGTCGATAGACTTACGAAGTCAGCCCATTTTATACCAGTGCGTGTCGACTATTCCCCGGATAAGTTGGAAAATATGTATATTTCTGAGATTGTGAGGCTACACGGAGTGCCCTTATCGATTATATCAGATAGAGATCCGAGATTTACATCCAGATTTTGGAAAAAATTACAAGAGGCTTTGGGCACAAAGTTGAATTTTAGTACGGCCTTTCACCCTTAGACCGACGGTCAGTCAGAGAGGTTAATACAGGTACTTGGGGATATGCTTCGGTGTTGTGTTCTTGAGTTCCAGGGTAGCTGGGAAAAGTACTTACTGTTGGTAGAGTTTGCCTATAATAATAGTTATCAGTCAAGCTTGAAAATGGCGCCTTATGAAGCTTTGTATGGGCGTAAGTGCTGAACGCCTTTGTATTGGACTGAACTCAAGGAAAATCAGATTCACGGGTTCGATCTGATCAAAGAAACCGAAAAAAAGGTCAAGGTAATCCGTGATTGTTTAAAAGTTGCTTCTGATAGACAAAAATCCTACTCGGATTTAAAAAGGAAAGAAATTGAGTATCAAGTCGGCGATAGAGTATTCTTGAAAGTATCACCATGGAGAAAGGTTCTCAGATTTGGTTGGAAAGGCAAATTGAGTCCTCGTTTCATTGGGCCATATGAGATCACCGAGAGGATAGGGCCGGTAGCCTATCGATTAGCTTTGCCATCTGAGTTAGAGAAGATTCGTGATGTGTTTCACGTGTCGATGTTGCGACGCTACCGGTCAGACCCTTCGCATGTGATCACACCGTCAGAGGTTGATATTCAACCCGATATGACATATGGTGAAGAATCGGTCAAGATTCTAGCCTGAGAAGTCAAACAGTTAAGAAATAAAAGTATAGCCCTTGTGAAAGTATTATGACAAAGACATGGGGTAGAAGAGGCTACATGGGAGCCCGAGGAGGCTATGAGGAACCAGTACCCAAACCTTTTCCCTGGTAAGATTTTCGGGGACGAAAATCCCTAAGGGGGGAGAATTGTAACAGCCCGACTTAGTGCCTAGTCGAAATAGTGGTACGAGACCATAAATCCAAAGTAGAATAATGTGTTTAAATGATTTCATAAGGCTTCTGAGGTATTTGTTTGATTGTGTGAAAACTTCATGAAGGAATTTTATTAATTAGTGAATAAATTGTCCATTAGGACTAAATTGCAAGAATTGGAAAATATGAGATTCTAGAAGATTCAAGTATGAAATAGAATTATAAAAATTTCTAGAGGTCCTTATTTAGCAATTAGACCAATATATTTGATGATGGACAAAAATGGACATGGGAAGGAAAAATCTCAAGAAAGAACCATTAAGGGCATTTTAGTCATTTGGTTAATAAAAAAATAAAAAGGGAAAATAAGTCAAAAATCATGTCCATCTTCATCCTCCATAGCCAAAATTTGCAAGGGATTCATAGCTAGGGTTTCTTCAACTTTCAAGCTTGATAGTAAGTGCATCCTAGCCTCGTTTTTAATGTTCTTCGTATTTTTGAGACCCTCGTAGCTCGGTTTAGCTATTTCTAGCTATATTTTGAGCTAGGGTTCATGTTAAAAAATTTAACCATGTATGACATGCATGTATTTTGATGTTTTATGGAAGAATATGAAAGTTTGATGTGTGATAAACATCTTTTTCTAAGTGATTTTCATGAAAAATGCATAAAAGGACTAAATAGTAAAAGTTATAGAAATGGTCATACATGAGTGAAATAGTGGAAATTGAATGTTGCTATAGTTGAGAAAATGATTCGGCTAGGCTTGAAATGCAAGAAAGTTGAATGAAAATCATTTTACGAGCCTAGGGGCAAAAGTGTAATTATGTAAAAGTTTAGGGGTAAAATTGTAATTTTTCCAAATTATGAATTATGAGTCGATTTAGTCAATGTGTGTATTTAACAAGTGAAACTGTTATTATATATTAAGAAACGCGAAGCCCGGATCGAAATCGAGGCAAGAACAAAATTGAAGACTAAATCGAGCATCGAGACATATTTTAAGATTCGAGGTAAGTTTGTATGAAGTTAGAGTTTCATAATGTTCGATGTTTGAAATTTCTTAATATTATGGTAATGTATGTTATTGCCATTAAAATCGAGTGATGAAGCCTCGATGAGGAAATGGTGAGAATAAGCTAAGTTAAAGTCCCGGTTATAGTTCCAGAATAAGGATAATATCTATGTATTCATATAAGAAAAGGAAGGTCCCGTATAAGACCATGTCTGGGACATGGCTTCGGCACCAAAGAAAGATCTCGTATAAGACCATGTCTGGTACATGGCATCGACATTCACGTACGATCTCGTATAAGACCATATCGGGGATATGGCATCGACATCGAGTTATAAGATCCCGTGTAAGACCATATCTGGGATATGGCATCGGCATCAAGAGGTGATCCCATGTAAGACCATATCCGGGATATGGCGTTGGCATCAAGGTTCAAACACGATGAGTTCAAATATCTTACGATAATATTATTAGTTGATGGTCAAAAGAGTTAAGCATGTTAAATGGTATAGAGCCAAATCTTCTTATGGATGATATTGAGTTTCTTTCATGATACAAATGATAATGATTTGAGTTTATGTCTATGTTAGCATATGTGCTAATGTATGTGATTAAGTGATACAGGTACTATGAGTATGTACAAGTTATTAGATCATATTGTGATATGAGATGGGTAAGAATGAATGTGAGTAAGTATGATTAAGTATGTTTAAGCAATTGAGCCATATGTTGATATTGTTTCATGAAATGGATGAATTTTGTTGAGCAATTACGTTACTTTAGAATTTCATGAAAACTTACTAAGCTTTATGCTTACCCCTCTCTTTTTCCTTTTCCTTGTAGTTTCGACAAGTTAGCTCGAGGATCATAGGACGTCGGAGCTCGGGTCACACTATCAACCGCACTTTTGGTATAGTAAAGTTAATTCATTTTGAGTATGGCATGTATAGGAATTTGACCATTTTGTGTCATGTCATGTTTAAGGGCCAAAGGGTTGGCTATCAATGTTTTGCACTCCTTTCGTAAAGAGTCATGATGAATTGGCCAAAATTGTCACGTTCATGTTTTAAAGTTGATGGATATAATGGAATGAAAGTTCAAGCAAGGTAATGAGTGAATTGTGGATGGAATGCATGTAAATTTAATGGTTCTTCATGGTTTGATATTGTTATAGTACATGTTCCTTGAGATGAAATGAACGAGTTTATGTTTCAGGGTGGCAAAAAGGCTTGGAAAATAGGCTATAGATGTCCACACGGGTAGACACACGGGCGTGTGTCTAGGCCATGTGTGACACACGGCCAGCCCCGTGGGTGTGTTAGTAGGCCGTGTGTCCCCTGCACTAAATTACGAGAATGTGATTCGTCACACGGGCCAGCGCACGGGCGTCTGCCCTGGCCGTGTGCTAATTAGAGTTTGATGACGTCATAAATAGAGAGCTCCACGGGTAGGAGACACGGGCGTGTCTAGGTCGTGTGAAGGACACGGGATAAAGACACAGGCGTGTGCTCAGCCGTGTGAAATAAGTCAGTGTCGACCACGGGTGTCGAACATGGGCATGTCTCAAGGCCACACGGGTGTGTCCCTTGGACCACACGGTCGTGTGGCCCCTGTTTAAGCAAAAATTTTCAAAGAGTGTAAATGATTCCGGTTGAACTCCGAAACCTTTTGAATGCATGTTTAAGGCCTCGTAGGCCCAAAATATGTATGTTATGATTAAGAAAGAAAAGTTTTAAGTCGGAATGAAATTTTATAGCCCGTAATTACATGTTCAAGAAAGGTCAAGCTTGGTAATGCCTCGTATTCGGTTCCGACGTCGGACATGGGTAAGGGGTGTTACACGTATGGGATTATTGGGCCAGGCCGTGTGATCCACACGGCCAAGGCCATTTTGGGCCGTGTGGGCCACACGGGCGTGTGGGCCCACATGGGCATGCAACATGGGCCTGTTGGCCCATTTTCACTGTTTGACTGCTAAGGTTGCACGGGTCGCCCGAGTCGACTGTGGACCTACTATAGGGTCGGTAAGTGTACCTAGACCCCTAATTGACTGAATTGATTGTATGACTGATATGAATAAGCATGATGATGTTCCACTGATTTGATACTGTATGCCCTGACTACATGCATGATATTCTGTTATAGCATGTTATATTTACTTATTGCATTGCATTGAGTTGGGGGTTTATTTTGTTCAGAGGAAGTGTACTGAAAGGCCTCGAGCCTAATTTACTGGCAGCTCAGCTGCAAACTATTGTTTTAGTGCCGCAACCGGTACTACTTGGAGTGTAGGGATGGGTGGGTTGATTATATCCCCACATGGAGTGTAGGGTTGGACGGAGATGGAGTGTAGAGGCTGGTTGGGTAGGATTTTCTGATTGCATATTGGTTACCGTTACTGTTACTGAGATGGGCTAAAGCCCGAACTGATATTGATATTGTAATGGGCTAAGGCCCTAAGCGAAATCAAACAGATTCATGAAATGGGCTTAGGCCCAGTTGTGATTGCTTTCATGCAGTTTGTTTTATATGGGATTACACATTGAGTTTTCGTAAACTCACCCATCTGTTTTATCTGTACAGGTAATCCCCAGACATAGGCGGATCGGCGCAGCGGAGGACTCAATGGTGGCCACATGACTCATTTCATTCTATTTTAGTAATTAGTTATAATTTTGATTTTATTTTTGGGGTATTTACATTAATAATGGCTTCTTTGGATTTTCATGGATTATTTGAGATTTTTTTTTATTGTTTTGATTTATAACTGCTAGTAGTAGGGACAATCGAGTTTTCAAAAATCAAACCTTTTTAACAAATTGAACACGAATACGCAAACTACTTTTAAAGCTTCCGCGATAAGTGACGTTTTGAAAATTAAAAACGTTCTAAAAATAAATAACTTTTTTATAATGATTCACGTTTTGGAAATAAACGACATATCTTAGAATCAATGAAAGGTAATAAAAAGAGGACTAATAGAAAATAGGGTTTTTCTTTAATAACAACTTGTTTTATGAAAAACATTTCAATGTGACATCACCAGATTTAGCCATAACGTCCAGGTCGGGTTTGGGGTGTTACATCATGCTTAAATTACAACTGATCAATCACTAATTATCAGCCATAATAAAGAAACATGTCAATTTAATTTCCATATACATTATCAATATCAAGAATCAATCATTCATGGCTTACAAACATTGAATGATATAACAACAATCACGCATAAATATATTGGTTTCATGGCTTAATCGGGTGATTATACATCGAATAAACGGATATTCGAACTCCCACAAATATCAAAAACAGTCCACTGAGTTGAGAAGTCGAAGCACTCTCCCTTATAGAGCCTCAAATAACCCAATGAGTGGAGACTTATGCTCAACACTCCCTTATCTACTTCAAACAAATAAGTCCACCTAGAGCCATATGTTCACAATGTCACAAATAAAGGTGAGTACTCACAAATCCTATGGCATGCCAACTATATCCAATGAATCCACCATGCATGTTGCCAATATATTCAGTCAAACATAGCATATAAATTAGTCATTATTGTGCTCAATTTAATGTGACAAAATGCTTATGTGTAACATGTAACTTAGTCGTTTAACATCCAATTAAATCAAGCATTTCATTTGTCATTTTCCAATGTTCAATTACCAATTGTAACACCAATATATCATGATAAAAAAACTCTAGTAACCATGCTCTAGTCATCAATATAATTAGCCTAATTAAATTGCATAAAATCACCTAAATGTTTACTTACCATTATTCAATAAAAATTCAACTATTGTACATATAATATCAATCTTATAAAAATCAGCCATTCAACCATAATTAATCAATTGAAATTATCAATTAAGCTAGTAATTAAACATAAATGAGGGTCAATTTACCAAATTGCCCTTAAAAACACTTACCACTCAATTTTATTCTATCACAACAAGTGATCAACTAAGCAAATCCAAGCCTTAATTTCGGTTATCTCGGTCCTCTTCAAGACTCGGAGCTTCAACATAGATAATGTAGGCATTACCACCTTTCCAAAGTTATATTAAACAAGAATTTTAATTAAATATGCTAATCAAAATCATCTCACAAAAATACCTTACCGGATTTGTAACATTAAGTCAAAAACTCGATTCCTCACAAAATCTAGCCCTCCTAAACACTTTCAATCATCAATACTAGACCAAATACACACATACTAAACATCAATTTCATCTTTAAATCAATTTCACAAAATTCCGAAAAATCGGTTGATGAAGATGAAATTTGGATTTCTTTAAATTACCTTACAAATCATGTTTAATCTTGATAAATAAGATTAAAAAAAAACCTTTTAATAGATCCATTTTGAGTTGGAACATCCATTAATTTGTGGATTTCCTCTCAAAATTCAAGATCCACCATTAAAGAACCATGTGTTCTTGAAAAAAGATGACATTGATAAAAATCATTTAATTGACTCTCAAATCATGTAAAAATATTTCTAATCATCATAAAAACAAGTTTAGGATTGAAGATTACCTTTGATTCGCTCTAAATTCGTTGATTGAAAATCTTAATTCAAGAAAGTTGAGAAATTTTAGAATATTTTTTGCTACTTTTGAGAATAATTTCGGGTGGATTGGGTATTTTGAGAAGTAAATTGGTTGGATCTATTCTCTGATGATAGATCTTTAAAATCATGCAAAGAAAACGAATATTAAAGCTCTATAATCTGATGTAAAATGTGTGAAAAGTGGGCTAGATACATTAGCTTTAAAATTGAAACCACCCACCAGAAATTTAAAAATTGGGAAATTTGCCTAATGGCCACTCCCAGATTTCCCTTACTTTACCATTTAATTACTTCCCTCCAAAATTCTGAATTTTAAGGTTTATTTGCCATATAATACTCTAAATTTTTCCTTATTTTACAATTAAATCCTATTTACTTAATATTTAAATTTTACTCAAATTACCCCCAATATGAATTACTTTAAAATTCTTTTCAACCCAAATCGATTATTTTCACTAATAATTATTTAAAATCTTTGAACTTAATTTTTTTTAAAATATTTATTTATTTATTTTTAATATTTCGAATGATTTTTTAATCGATTTTAAATGAAATTAACCTCTTAAATTAAATTAAAAATTACTAGAAACCCCATAAATTCTTAGTTTCACACTCGAAACCCGAAAAATATACCCAAAACTACTAGACCTGGTTTAAGGATATTATAATGAAACCCTCTAGTTGTTACATGTAAATATCTTCATCAAGTTCTCTACATAAGAATGTTGTTTTCACATCTAACTACTCAAATTCTAAATCATACATGACCACAATACTAAGTAATGCTCGAATCAAACTATACTTAACAATTGGAGAAAACTTATCTATAAAGTTTACAACTGGAATGTGATTGTAACATTTTGCAATCAGTCTTGCTTTATACCTGGGTTCTTAACTACCAGAGTCTCTTCTTTCTTTTTGAACACTCATTTACATCGAATAACCTTTTTACCCTTAGGAAGCTTTATTAGGTTTCATGTACTATTCTTATGAAGTTATTACATCTCTTCTTCCAGAGCAATCATCGACTTGCCTGAATCTTCACAACTAACTGTCTCGAAATAAGTAGACAACTCTTAATTTGCATCTATATCCTTAGCCACATTTAAAGCATAAGCAACTAAATCAGTCTCCGCAAACCTCTTTAAAGGTTTAATTTCTCTTCTAGGTATGTTTTTGGAAATAGAATATTGTAATGTTGACTATGGTGAAAAAACAACTCTACTCTGAGTTTCTGTACTAACCTGAGGAGTAGACTGTTGTAGATCCTGGATCAATCTGAAGCTCTACCTTTTTCACATGTGTGTTTGATCTCTGCTGGTCTTTATCGGAAGTTTCTTTAAGAGGTAAGTTATGCAGCATAGCAGTCTCATAAAAAATAACATCTCTACTAATTACAACTTTCCTAGTTTCAGGACACCATAATTTATACACTTTAACACTAGCCTTATATCCAATAAAAAACACACTTAATTTATCTAGGCTCCAATTTACCATTATAAACATGAGCATACGCGAAACACCCACAAATCTTTAAATCAGAACAATTAGCAGGAGTACTAAATCATACCTCTTGTGGAGTCGTTCTCCCAATGGAAATGGACGGGAACCGATTAATTAAAAAACATGTTGTAGAGGACGCTTAAGCCCAAAACGACTTCGGCAATTAAGCATTCGACAACATGCACCGAACCTTTTCAATTATTGTTCCATTCATTTGTTCTGCAATAACGTTTTGCTGTGGAGTATGACAAACTGTCAAGTGTTTCATAGATCCCCTATTTTATCTCTCTATTTTATTTGTAACACCCCAAACCCGGTCTAAGCGTTAAGACCAGACTTGGTATGCTACACAAATCGTACATACATTTGGTCATCTAATGATTTAAAGAAAACAGGTCTTCAAAAACTAATTTGGAGATGGAGTTTATCAAAAACTGAGGTTAATTTGAAATCTATGATTTTAAAACATAGGAGTTTAAAATTTGATCTCAGAGAAATAATTGGTTAACTTTTTACAGAAATTTAAAAGAGTTCAAAAGGAATTTGGAAACGAAATTTATAAAAGAGTTTTCACCGAAATTTTTACGAGATAGTGATATTTAAGAAACCCATTTTTATACGTAATTTAAAGAAAACATTTATAAACTTAAAATAGTCCACTTTAAGTATCTAAAACATATTAAAATCCATCCACGAAATAAAATCCATAAAAACAATACTAGAGGCCTTATTACATCGCTAAAATAGTAATTAAGTAAAAATACTAAAGAGTAGTTTAAAGTTCATAAAAACCATCATTTGAAGTATGGCCTCCACGAAGTCATCCCCGGCCCAAGCCTCCATCAATTATCATTACCTGAGAAGGGTAAGAAAACATGATGAGTTACTTAGAACTCAGTGTATAACCCACTTACCAAATCCACTGGGCCATATCATCAAAGCATTTTATTGGGCTTGAGCCCATTAACTAATTTAACAATATAGTAATTAAAGATGCATGCGCAATGCAATTCCCAACCAAGCCTAAATTTCCATCCGCTACACACCACCCGTACCAACCAGCACACCTGTGGGGATCAAGTCAACCCACCCCGCCAACACACCAATCGCAGGCATAAAGCCATTTAAAATGTTTGTGGTGAGCCACCCGAACTAGAATTTGTGGCGAGCCACCGAACTAGATTGTGGTAGAACCACGAACTTCTCTTCAATTTAATCCCAACCCATGCAATCATGTATACATAAACAAAGCTTAACAATTTACATATGATAATTTCAACATAAGGCCCATACTACAAGTTGGCCCATTTCTCAATTTGGCCCATATGGTAATTTATCAAATCGGCTCCTTAAGCAATCTAGCAATTCGGCCCATTAAGCAATCTAGCAATTTTTCCCATTAATCAATCTAGCAAATTGGCCCATTAAGCGATCTAGCAATTTGGCCCATTAAGCAATCTAGCAATTTGGCCCATTAATCACATGAGGCCCAAAAATTACTTTTTATCAAATTAGCCCATTGAGGGTGATTCCATAATTTCTGCGACTTTAACACCGATTTCATGCACTTACACAAAAAGTGTTAATATACCGTATTTTTTCGATTTTACCAACTTTACTAATTTTTATTCTCATGCTTACGGTATAACATCTAACCCATGAGATAAGTGTGAAATTACACACCTGATTACGGTGAGAACTATACTTTCCCGTTCGCCGATACCTAAATATATGTCACGCTTGATTAGAACACTAATACTTATTATAAATCTATACTAAAGATAAGCGATCTAGATCTTTACCCTCGGAATCTCGAACAACAACTATTTTTCGATTTTCCCGGTTGATTGGTTCACAACCCAATGGAAAATCTCGAGCGGCTAAAGGCTCAGAACTACGAACAACTTTGAATTGTCGATTCTCCTCGGATGAGGGTCGTCCACAACCGGTGGAAAATCTGGATTGCCGAAACACCCTTCGCTTGAATCTAGAGGGATTAGCGAGAATCGCCCTCTTTAGAACACTATTCACCACCCTTTTCGACCCTATATTGTTTGCCTCCATTGACAAAAAAGATTATTAGTCCTAACAATATATATATCGTAATTTAAGACTATTGGTTTAAAAAGAGTAATTCGCTTACCTTAAAATTCGAGTGATTCCAAAAGAATCCCTTGAAAGTATATGATCCAAATTCGAATGACTTCAAGATGACTTGAAGAGATGATGATTCGGCTCTCCACTATTTCACTAAAAGAAAAACGAAAGGAAATCGTCTAAGAGAATGAATGATTATCGATTTAAAGGCTCTTCTAAGCCAACCTATAGATTCGACCAAGGTGACCAATTAGCAAAAAGAAAACAAAGAAGATGATTCTTACCGATGGTCCAAATTTTGAATAGAAAAAATGATTGAGAATAAAATCTATGAGGAAAAGAAAATTTGGCTATGAATTAATGGTAAGGGAAAAATAATTTCGGCTATGGAGGTGGTCTCTAACATTCAGCCATGGAAGAAATAAGAAGGAAAAAAATGTGTTTGAAGGATGAGTAAAATGGAGAAGAAAAGAGAATAGAGATGAGATGTTTATGATTCGGTTTTCAAGGGTGAGAAAAGAGCAAAAAGTAAGGTTTGGAACAATGTGAATTCGGCAATGGGGAATAAAGAAGAAAAAGAAATAGTCTTTTGTGTTTGATGATTTCGGCACTAGAAGAGAAACACAAAATGAAGCACTTGAGAGGTTGGCAAAATGACCAAATGGTCAAAAAGAAGTGACCAAAAGAAACAAAACAAAGTTGTTTTCTCCAAGCATATGGCACATTCGGCTAAGAGAGAAAAAGATTAGAGGAAATGGGTGTTTTGGGAGAGCAAAAATGACCAAATGGGATTCTATCTAGCTACCATCCTTACCCAAGCTTACCACCAAACTTTCGGCTCCCCCTTAGTCCACAAAGCCGTCCAAGTTCATGGACAAGTTGGCCATTCTAAGTTTCCAAAACATAACCCTTAAAATATGCCTTGTGTTCCCCCTACCTTCCAAAAGCTTAGGATTTCTTTCCCCAAGTTCCAAGCTTACCTTAACCATAAAAATAAAAGTCTAACTTACCAAATTTGATGCTTGGTTGACACTTGCTAGGAAAGAGCAAAAATAAATGTCACAAAATGCATTCCTAAAGATTCGAACCTCTTCCCTCAAGCAACACTTATGGCGCCAACTCCACTTTACTACTAGCTCATCTTATGCTAGTTTTTGACACTAAATTTCCTTAAACATCAAGGTCATTTGATCCACTTCAATAAAGTACTCATTACTAAATTTTTTTTCTAATTTCGAATAAATCCTGAGCCTTCTCAAAACGATATTAAACATACAAATTGAATCATTCACAAGCTAAGCACCAAAAACATGCAACATATCGATACTCATTTTTTTTTAGGATGTTACAATTCTACCCCCTTAAAGAAAATTTCGTCCTCAAAATTTACCTGGTTAAAAGAGGTGAGGATATTGTTGCCGAATTGCGTCCTCAGGCTCCCACGTAGCTTCCTCCGCTCCGTGATTACGCCATAGAACCTTAACCAACGGCACAGTCTTCTTGCTTAGCACCTTAGCATCACGGTCTAAGATTTTCACTGGTTCGTCCTCGAAAGACAAGTCTGGCCTTAACTCTACTTCTTCTACCGGTACTATGTGAGACGGATCCGATCTATAACACCTCAGCATAGAAACAAGGAAGACACTATGAATCTGACTTAACTCCGGAGGTAATTCAAGCAGATAGGCCACTGGTCCTACACGCTTCAACACACGGTATGGTCCAATGAACCTAGGGCTCAACTTGCCCTTCCTTCCAAACCTGAAAATTTTCTTCCAAGGTGAGACTTTCGGAAAAACCTGATCTCCCACCGCAAACTCAATATCCTTGTGCTTGGATCTGCATCGACTTTTGTCTATCCGAAGCTTCCTTTAACCGTGCTCGAATCACCTTTACCTTTTCTTCCGTCTCGGATATCAATTCAGGACCCAACAAGCCATCGTTCCCCAATTCAGTCCAACAAGTAGGGAGTCACGACACTTACACCATATAACGCTTCATAGGGTGCCATCGGATCTTTGGATTGGTAATCTGTTATTATCTGTAATTTTGCCCAACGGAGAAAATCCTCCCAACTACCTCTGAAGTCGATCACACAACCCCGTAACATGTCTTCCAAAATCTGAATTACTCTTTCGAGTGACCATCCGGTGAGGATGAAAAGTAAATCTTTTGAAGTTTAACTTTGTTCCCAAAGCCTCATGCAAAGCTTTCCAAAACCGTGATGTAAACCTAGGGTCCCTGTTCGATATGATAGACATTGGTACCCCATGCAACCTCACGATCTCAGATACATATAGCTTGGCCAACTTCTACAGTGAGTAATCCGTACGAACTGGTAGAAAATGAGCAGTCTTCGTCAATCGATCTACTACCACCCAAACGGAATCCTTTTTAGTAGGTGTTAAGGGTAACCCACTAACAAATTCCATCGTTATCCGCTCCCATTTCCATAGAGGAATCTTTATCGGTTGCAATAAGCCCGACGATAATTGATGTTCCGCCTTCACTTGTTGACAAGTCAAGCACTTACCCACAAAATCAGTAACCTCCCGATTTAACCTTGGCCACCAATACTACTCTCGTAGGTCTCGATACATCTTATTTCCTCCAGGGTGCATAGCATAAGGGCTACTATGCGCCTCACGCAAAATCATTTGTCTCAAATCTGAATCCATGGGCATACAAACTCTTCCACGAAAGCACAGCACTCCATCCTTGTTCATTCCAAAGTCCCCTGTTACGCCACTTTTAACTTGTTGCATTAACGGACCCAACTTTTCATCTGATAACTGCTTTTCCTTGATCTATTCTAACCACAAAGGCTTCACCGGAAGTTCCGCTACCAGACTGCCATCTTCATACAAACTGAGATGAGCAAACATTGCTCTTAAATTTCGATACTACCTTATGACTCAACGCGTCTGCCACCATGTTAGCCTTTCCAGGATGATACTCGATTGAGAAGTCGTAATCCTTTAACAGCTCCACCCACCTTCGTTGTCTCAAGTTCAACTCCTTCTGGGTAAGGAGGTACTTAAGACTCTTATGGTCCGTATAAATATAGACTTCTCACCGTAGAGATAGTGCCTCCAAATCTTTAAAGCAAACACCACCGCAGCCAACTCCAAGTCATGAGTAGGGTAGTTGACTTCATGCGGCCTTAACTGACGAGAAGCATAAGCCACCACTTTTCCACCTTGCATTAGCACACATCCTAAACCCGTGTGTGACACGTCACAGTAAACGATAAACTCTTTTCCAGCCTCAGGTTGAACCAGTACTGGCGCTTCCGTCAAAATCTTCTTCAGTTTCTTGAAACTTTCTTGTTGTTTATCGGTCCACACATACGGTACTCCCTTTCGCAACAGCTTAGTTAGGGGTGCAGCAATCAACGAAAACCCCTCAATAAAGCGTCTATAATAACCAGCCAAACCTAAGAAACTCCGAATCTCAGCCACTGACTTCGATGGTTTCCAATCCAACACCGCCTCTACCTTCCGAGGATCAACTCTTATACCTTTGGCTGTCACCACATGACCCAAGAAAGTCACTTCTTTCAGCCAAAATTCACACTTACTGAATTTGGCATAAAGTTGCTTTTCTCGCGATGATTTGCATCATCGTGCGCAAATGTGAGTCATGCTCTTCTTCATTCCTCGAATATACCAAAATATCATCTATGAACACCACTACGAACCGGTCTAGATAGGGTTGAAAGACTCGGTTCATCATGTCCATAAATGCAGCTGGTGCATTGGTCAAACCAAATGGCATCACCAAAAACTCATAATGTCCATAACGAGTTCGGAATGCTATCTTCTGAATATCCGCTTCTTTAACCTTGAGTTGATGATAACCCGATCTCAAATCAATCTTGGAGAAAACTGAAGCTCCTCTTAATTGATCAAACAGGTCATCGATTCTCGGAAATGGATACCTATTCTTGATCGTCAATTTATTCAAATTCCTATAATCAATGCACATACGCATCGACCCATCCTTCTTCTTGACGAACAAAACTGGTGCTCCCCACGGAGACACACTCGGTCGAATAAATCCCCGATCCAACAATTCTTGAATTTGAGCTTTAAGCTCCGCTAACTCCTTCGGCACCATTCTATAAGGAGCAATAGACACTGGAGCCGTTCCGAGTAAAAGCTCAATGCCAAATTCTACTTCCCGATCTGGAGGTAGACCCGGAAGTTATTCAGGGAAGACATCTGGAATTTTTTTCACCGTTCTCACACCTTCCACCGACAATTCCTTGGCATCCAAAGCACTAATGAAGGCTAGGAACGCTCCATACCCTTTCGCACCAACTTTTTCGCGCTTTAAAGCGGATACCACATTTGCTAAAAAGTTCCTTCGTTCACCTATCATTACTACTTCCTCATCATCCACGGTCCTTATTGACATTCGCCAAAGACAATCCAATTGTGCCCGGTGCTTCACCAACCAATCCATGCCCAAAATAAGATCGAACTCGTCGAAAGGCAATTCCATCAAATCCGCTAAAAATATTTCTCTTTGAATTTCCAAAGGCACGTCTCTATACAATTTATTTACTATTACCGACTGTCCTAAAGGACTAATTACCGTCATCTCTCTATCGGTAATCTCAAATCTAATGTTCGAGTTTTCAGCTATGGCACTAGCAACATACGAGTGGGTAGACCCGATATCTATCAAAGCGAAGAATGGTACATCAAAGATGAAGAACGCATCGATTATCACATCGGTGCATCGCCCTCTTACGACGCTTTGACCGCATAGACCACCCGGTGTCTTGCCTCGCGTTACCTCTAAAGCCATTACCTCGACCGGTGTACCTTGACCACGCCCGGTACCATTACCACCACGACCGATCCACGGCCTCGGTGGTGGTTGCTTGAGTGCCCCTAGGCGATGGTGCATCGAGGTTACGAGCTTCCGAGTCGGAGCGATCCGTCGAGGGCAATTCCTATATTGATGATCCTTGGAACCACATTTATAACAACCACCAGTTTTCTTCCAGCATTCCCCGGGGTGTCGTTTCCCACAGTCAACACAGTCTCGACTCTGATTGGTAGCCACAGGTGCTCTAGCTTGAGCTGGCTCATCATTTCGAGGCCTCTTTTGGAACCTTTTTGAAGAACCCGAGTACTTAAAGTCCCTCTTGCCTCTGATTCTTTCTGGGTTCTAGCGTTCTGAGTTCTTAGCCTCTTCGGCTATCTTGGATTTCTCCACAAGCGTGGCAAAAGTCCTTACTTGTTGTGGGGCTATCAGTACCCGCAACTCATCATTCAGCCCATCTTCAAACGTACACAGCGCTCATGATCCATTGGCACTATAGTCCGAGCATAACGACTCAAGCATAGAAATTCTGCCTCATAAGCTGCCACCGTCTTATTTCCTTGAACCAGATTCAGGAATTCCTTCCTCCGGGCATCCACATAACTTGTCCCTACATACTTCCCTTGAAAGCGGCTTTGAAGAAATCCCAAGTAATAAGCTGCTGGCCTCGGTGCCTTCTCAAATCGTAAGCCACCATTGATACGCTTCATCCCTTAGCAAGGACACGCTCCTCTCGGTTCTGTTTGACGGTGCACTCGGATCATCCATAATCGCTCTCTGACCTCGAGCCAATATTCGCAACATTGGAGCTACACGGAGACACCTCTAAAAACCTCGGCACCACTTGATTTAAGTCGTTCCGGTATTGATCCACGAACTGCTGGGCCAGTTCTAGTCCCAGCAACCCTTTCTAGGACTTGAAACATTGCTTGAGTCAAAGCATTGTCCTCTCTCGTATGGTCATGTGATCCAGTCTCACTCTCGGGTGACGCAGGTGCGTCCATTTTCGGCAGATGACCCGGCGCTTCAGACGCAACCCTAGCACCTCGTCCTCTACCACGGCCACGTCTACCGCGTCCCCGTCCACGTCCTCTAGTGCTCATACCGACTATTTCGGTTAAAATCTGATTACAAGTTTTAAGAATCAGAGTATTATTTCAGTGTTTATTAACGATATTTTATGAGATATAAGAGATAGAGTTGTTTTCGCAATCACATCATATAGTCTCGATCTCTATCATTTTCAACACCTAAAACTAGAAGTTCTAGAGTGTTCCTATGATCATATCACAATAATAAACATTCAATATACAAATACTTACTTGACTTGGTGCCGGATGCTCGTGATGCCATACTACCTTTAGATCATAGAGTCTAGAAATTTAAACAGTCTTAAAAATTACTGTTGAACCCAAACCACAGCCGAGTTTTGAACCTGGCTCTGATACCATAAAATGTAACACCCCAAACCCGGTCTAAGCGTTAAGACCAGACTTGGTATGCTACACAAATCGTACATACATTTGGTCATCTAATGATTTAAAGAAAATAGGTCTTCAAAAACTAATTTGGAGATGGAGTTTATCAAAAACTGAGGTTAATTTGAAATCTATGATTTTAAAACATAGGAGTTTAAAATTTAATCTCAGAGAAATAATTGGTTAACTTTTTAAAGAAATTTAAAAGAGTTCAAAAGGAATTTGGAAACAAAATTTATAAAAGAGTTTTCACCGAAATTTTTACGAGATAGTGATATTTAAGAAACCCCTTTTTATACGTAATTTAAAGAAAACATTTATAAACTTAAAATAGTCCACTTTAAGTATCTAAAACATATTAAAATCCATCTACGAAATAAAATCCATAAAAACAATACTAGAGGCCTTATTACATCGCTAAAATAGTAATTAAGTAAAAATACTAAAGAGTAGTTTAAAGTTCATAAAAACCATCATTTGAAGTATGGCCTCCACGAAGTCATCCCCGGCCCAAGCCTCCATCAATTATCATTACATGAGAAGGGTAAGAACGCGGGGTGAGTTACTTAGAACTCAGTGTATAACCCACTTACCAAATCCACTGGGCCATATCATCAAAGCATTTTATTGGGCTTGAGCCCATTAACTAATTTAACAATATAATAATTAAAGATGCATGCGCAATGCAATTCCCAACCAAGCCTAAATTTCCATCCGCTACACACCACCCGTACCAACCAGCACATCTATGGGGATCAAGTCAACCCACCCCGCCAATACACCAATCGCAGGCATAAAGCCATTTAAAATGTTTGTGGCTGAGCCACCCGAACTAGAATTTGTGGCAGAGCCACACGAACTAGATTGTGGTAGAACCACCAGAACTTCTCTTCAATTTAATCCCAACCCATGCAATCATGTATACATAAACAAAGCTTAACAATTTACATATGATAATTTCAACATAAGGCCCATACTACAAGTTGGCCCTGTAACACCCTGATTTAGGGGCTATGCAATTTGGGTATAATTCCAGTGTTGGAAGGTTTTTGGGTGTTTTTGGATGTGTTTTAAAGTTTTAAGAATGCTCGGATGAAAGGGGAAGGCTTTGGAAAATTTTAGATTTTTAGGGTAAAAAGGGGAAATAGGGCAGGAAGGCCTTAAAATAAATCGGGGGAGTTTAGGACGCAAGAAAGGATGTGGCAAAGTGGCATAGAGGCTCTACTTAAGGTCTTGGGAAGGAGGCGCCTAAGAGCTCAAGGGTTCGAGTGCTTTGGGCGACAATGTTGTTTTGTTTTTGCGTCAAGGGACTGGGCTAGGTAGGCCTTAAAAATAAATGTCAAGTTGATGGACATGGAAGTCCGATTGGCAAAGTGGTTATGCTTATTTATTTAAAAAGTGGAAGTAGGGCCATTGAGGGCACGGGTTCGAGTATAGGCGGCAACAAAAGTGGCGTTTTATTTTCTTTGTTTTGGGCGTTGGGCTTCGTAAGGCCTTAAAGGTATATGGTGAGGAATTCGGACAAGAAAGATGGGCCGGGTTTGGGGGTGTTACAGATTGGTATCAGAGCCCGGTTCAAAACTCGGCTTTGAGGGTTTTGGGCCCAAAAACATTTTCAAAATGGGCTTTTCAAAAATATGGGCTTTTAAGAAATTTTTCAGGTATTCTGGCATGGCACCTGTACCTCCGACCCGAAGTCCATCAGGTAAGTACTTCGGACTTTTGAAGTGCTGTATTATTATGAATTGATTTGG
The DNA here is from genome assembly GCA_025698515.1 of Gossypium sturtianum. Taxonomy (NCBI): domain Eukaryota; kingdom Viridiplantae; phylum Streptophyta; class Magnoliopsida; order Malvales; family Malvaceae; genus Gossypium; species Gossypium sturtianum. The sequence goes on along the minus strand of CM046946.1, from coordinate 69,146,328 downwards.
GCTTAGTTTGGGCTCGTAGATTAGAATATTAGGGCTATTGAACCCTAGGACTAGTCTACTCAAACATATGCATAAGACTTAAAGACTATTAACAAACCTGTGAAGTAAGTCGCCGAGTTAAGGTGTGGCAACCATTGTGCGCATGTCTAGGAGTGGATCGGGAAGAGCACAGTACTTAAGCGGTCCTCGTGACTCACCTCCTCTTATTTGGAATCCTACCAGTGCGTAGCTACGGTTCACCTTAACCAAGAGGACTTGTTCATAGGCTAAACCAATTATTAAAACCCGAAAGGGATTTGCCTCAATTGTTTTAAAACCCTTAGTTTTAAAATTTCCAAAATTACCCCTTTGGTTTGTAAACTCTAAATCTGATTTTGAAAGATGTTTTCTCGATTTACAAAATTACCAAAAATACCACAGTAGGAAAATGACGAAAATACCCACAGGGTAGAAAGCAGGCGAGAAAGGTCCGAATAGTGAATGTGTGTGGTGGATACCACTTGAGATGTGCCTCTCCGAGGAAGGAGCGTTAAGCCGTTGGGAAATGAAGGTGTCGCTAATGATGAATGTGTTTTTGTTGATGAATGGATGTGTCTTATGGATGAGCGTGATATTACGAAATAGAATAGGGAACTTGAGCTGAAAATTTGTGTGATCGAAAGAACTACCTCTAGAAATTCTTTTCATAAGATTTGTTCGCGGATAAACAAGTGGAACAATTTCTAATGCATAAAACTTGTTAATCAGTTAAATCACGATGATAGAGATGAGTTCTAGGGGACGCGGTAGAGGTAGAATGGCGACATCCGGGCAGATAGGAGTGCGGCCATGGGTCGAGAAAGTGAAGTGCCGCCACCGAAAGTGGGCGCGGAGGAACAAGATCGGATAGGTGAAGATGACGCGATGATCGCGGGCCATGTTACGAGTGCTAGAGCGAGTAGCGAGGAGTTAGTAGAGGAAATGGAACTCGAAAGTCGGTGTCGGAAGGCTTAGATCAAATGGGCCGAGACCTTTAGAGGAGTGTCGGGAGTAGCTCCTAACGTAGCGGAGTATTGGCTAGAAGCGATCGAAAGAATCATGGGACGATTTGGGTGCACCAATGAAGAAAAGCTAAAGGGTCTTTGTTTTCGTTGCTTGCGCGAAGCTTATCGTTGGTGGCTCATCGTCGAGCAAGATGTCGGCAGATCGACCGGATTGGGACTTCTTTAAGGCTAAGTTTGAAGGAAAGTGCGTAGGGAGCCGTTATTTGGACTCGCAAAGGAAAGCGTTTCTAAATCTAGTGCAAGGAAGTAAGTCGATAGTGAGCACTGGCGGAATTTGTGCGACTAAGTCAAGACGCCAAAGGAATCGTGGCTACCGATTATGAAAGGAGTGTTCGATTCGAAGATGGGCTGCGAGATGAGTTGTAGGAGTTGATCGCGCCACAAAGAGAAAGGGATTTTGCCATTACGGTAGAGAAAGCTCGGATTGCGAAGAGGTTAAAAAGACTATAAGAGAAAACCGAGGGAAGAATAGGAGCGAGGATAAGGGAAATCTTTGGACCATCGGCATCGTTTGGTAATGTCCGAGAAAAGACCAAGGATCGAGAATCACGTGCGTGCACTTGCCCCAATGGATCGGAATCGTTCTTGTGTTCAATGTGGAAGACCTCACACGAGAGAGTGTTGGGGAAATAGTAAAGAATGTTTTGGTGCAGATCTAAGGCACATTTAGTTAAGAATTGTCCTCGGCGACGAGGGTCGTGGTTCAAGTCATGGAAGGAATGGTTCTAGTCGAGTCAACCAAGGATGTGATAGCGGGTAAGCTCCTTTGCTTTGGTACATGCTTTAATTACTTTGCTTGCTTATGAGTTAGCATTTTACGTCTTTGCTAAGAGAGGTGTTTGAATTTTGAGCGAACTTAGAGATTGTGTAGGCACGATAGCCTTAGTAAGATCAGAGAGTGCGCACATAAGCGTAAGGTGGTAAGATAGGTTGTATGGACGTTTGTTAGTAAAGTAATTTCGAGGACGAAATTATTTTTAAGGAGGGTAGAATTGCAACACCCCGATTTAGGGGCTATGCAATTTGGGTATAATTCAGTGTTGGAAGGTTTTGGGTGTTTTTGGATGTGTTTTAAAGTTTTAAGAATGCTCGGATGAAAGGGGAAGGCTTTGGAAAATTTTAGATTTTTAGGGTAAAAAGGGGAAATAAGGGGGAAGGCCTTAAAATAAATTGGGGAGTTTAGGGCCAAGAAAGGATGTGGCAAAGTGGCATAGAGGCTCTACTTAAGGTCTTGGGAAGGAGGCGCCTAAGAGCTCAAGGGTTATTTCTTTGGGGCAGCAATGTTGTTTTGTTTTTGCGTCAAAGAATTTGGGCTAGGTAGGCCTTAAAATAAATGTCAAGTTGATGGACATGGAAGTCGATTGGCAAAGTGGTTATCTGCACTGTTTAAAGGGTGGAAGTAGGGCCATTGAGGGCACAGGTTCGAGTATAAGCGGCAACAAAAGTGGCGTTTATTTTCTTTGTTTTGGGCGTTGGGCCGTAAGGCCTTAAAGGTATATGGTGAGAATTCGGACAAGAAAGATGGGCCGGGTTTGGGGGTGTTACAGGCCCATTTCTCAATTTGGCCCATATGGTAATTTATCAAATCGGTTCCTTAAGCAATCTAGCAATTCGGCCCATTAAACAATCTAGCAATTTTGCCCATTAATCAATCTAGCAAATTGGCCCATTAAGCGATCTAGCAATTTGGCCCATTAAGCAATCTAGCAATTTGGCCCATTAATCACATGAGGCCCAAAAATTACTTTTTATCAAATTAGCCCATTGAGGGCGATTCCATAATTTTTGTGACTTTAACACCGATTTTATGCACTTACACAAAAAGTGTTAATATACCGTATTTTTCTGATTTTACCAACTTTACTAATTTTTATTCTAATGCTTACGGTATAACATCTAACCCATGAGATAAGTGTGAAATTACACACCTGATTACGGTGAGAACTATACTTTCCCATTCGTCGATATCTAAATATATGTCACGCTTGATTAGAACACTAATACTTATTATAAATCTATACTAAAGATAAGCGATCTAGATCTTTACCCTCGAAATCTCGAACAATAACTATTTGTCAGTTTTCCCCGGTTGACGGTTCACAACCCAATGGAAAATCCCGAACAGCTAAAGGCTCCAAACTACGAACAACTTCGAATAGTCGATTCTCCTCGGATGAGGGTCGTCCACAACCTGGTGGAAAATCCTGGATTGTCGAAACAGCCCTTCGCTTGAATCTAGAGGGATTAGCGAGTCCGCCCCTCTTTAAAACACTATTCACCACCCTTTTCAACCCTATATTGTTTGCCTCCATTGACAAAAGATTATTAGTCCTAGCAATATATATATATATCAGAATTTAAGACTATTGGTTTAAAAAGGGCGAATTCGGCTTACCTTAAAATTCCGAGTGATTCCAAAAGAATCCCTTGAAAGTATATGATCCAAATTCGAATGACTTCAAGATGACTTCAAAGAGATGATGATTCTGCTCTCCACTATTTCACTAAAAGAAAAACGAAAGGAAATCGTCTAAGAAAATGAATGATTATCGATTTAAAGGCTCTTCTAAGCCAACCTATAGATTCGACCAAGGTGACCAATTAGCAAAAAGAAAACAAAGAAGATGATTCTTACCGATGGTCCAAATTTTGAATAGAAAAAATGATTGAGAATAAAATCTATGAGGAAAAGAAAATTTGGCTATGAATTAATGGTAAGGGAAAAATAATTTCGGCTATGGAGGTGGTCTCTAACATTCGGCCATGGAAGAAATAAGAAGGAAAAAAATGTGTTTGAAGGATGAGTAAAATGGAGAAGAAAAGAGAATAGAGATGAGATGTTTATGATTCGGTTTTCAAGGGTGAGAAAAGAGCAAAAATTAAGGTTTGGAACAATGTGCATTCGACAATGGGGAATAAAGAAGAAAAAGAAATGGTCTTTTGTGTTTGATGATTTCGGCACTAGAAGAGAAACACAAAATGAAACACTTGAGAGGTTGGCAAAATGACCAAATGGTCAAAAAGAAGTGACCAAAAGAAACAAAACAAAGTTGTTTTCTCCAAGCTTATGGCACATTCGGCTAAGAGAGAAAAAGATTAGAGGAAATGGGTGTTTTGGGAGAGCAAAAATGACCAAATGGGATTCTATCTAGCTACCATCCTTACCCAAGCTTACCACCAAACTTTGGCGGCCCCTTAGTCCACAAAGCCGTCCAAGTTCATGGACAAGTTGGCCATTCTAGGTTTCCAAAACATAACCCTTAAAATATGCCTTGTGTTCCCCCTACCTTCCAAAAGCTTAGGATTTCTTTCCCCAAGTTCCAAGCTTACCTTAACCATAAAAATAAAAGTCTAACTTACCAAATTTGATGCTTGGCCGACACTTGCTAGGAAAGAGCAAAAATAAATGTCACAAAATGCATTCCTAAAGATTCTAACCTCTTCCCTCAAGCAACACTTATGGCGCCAACTCCACTTTACTACTAGCTCATCTTATGCTAGTTTTTTACACTAAATTTCCTTAAACATCAAGGTCACTTGATCCACTTCAATAAAGTACTCATTACTAATTTTTTTTTCTAATTCCGAATAAATCCCGAGCCTTCTCAAAACGATATTAAACACAGAAATTGAATCATCACAAGCTAAGCACGAAAAACATGCAACATATCGATACTCATTTTTTTTAGGATGTTACATTATTTCTTTAACAAGTGACGAGATTCGAGTCACACAACTCTAACAATTAAGTATACAACTTTTGCAGTTTGTAGCATCATTCACAATAGTGGAACCTGTAATACCTCTTATCCGTGTTCAGCGCCGGAACAGAGTACGAGGCGTTACCTAACTCAAACACATACTAACATACATTTTCGGTCATAAAAGTTCGTTCAAATTTAAAACTTTTCAAACTTTGTCTTAAAATCCCTAATATGAGCCTACGAGGCCCAAAACACATTTTAGAAACATTTCAGGATCAAATCGAGTTCTTTAGAAAAATTTGGAAAATGTCACTAAAAATAGGGGCACACGCCCGTGTGGCAAGGGACACGCCCGTGTGGGCAGACCGTGTGGTCACACACGCCCATGTCCTTAGCCGTGTGGATTTATTTCTAAAATCGAACATACAGGGGTTTTCACACGGCTTGGCACACGCCTGTTTCCATGGCCCGTGTCCCTCACACGGCCATGACACGCCCGTGTCTCGGCCCGTGTGCAAAAATCTTGACATTATGTTTCTGACGTCATCAACCCAAGAAGGTCACACGGCCAAGGCACACGCCCGAGTCTTTAAGCCGTGTGGCAAATTAAATTCCTAAAATGAAGTGCATGCTTCACACGGCCTGGGCACATGCCCATGTCCTATGGCCGTGTCTTCCACACGGTTGAGACACACGGCCGTGCCTCAGCCAGTGTGATTACTACTGGGCATTCTGTTTTGCCAACTTAAGGTGCAAGGGGACACACGGTCTATCTACACGCCCATGGGCAGACCGTGTGTCACACACGGCCTAGACACACGCCCGTGTGGACAAAAACAAGGCTATTTTCCAAGCCCTTTTTGCCACCCTTACTTGCACCAACATAAGTCATATCAAATAACCTACTCATTCATGCATTAACATATCAAATACTCAACCATTCAATTTGCACATTCATGAAAAAACATCATCATCTACATATATCAATAACAATTATTAGCCATCATCCATGGCCTTATACAAAATGAGTCAATCTTCAAGACAAGCCAACACATTTGGCCAAAATAATATGACACTTGACAAAAGACCAAGTCTCTATACATGCCATACTCAAAAAGGATAAATCTAATTATACCAAATGTTCAGATTGATAGTGTGATCGATGACTCCGACGTCCTTTGATCCCCGAGCTAGCTTGGCTATACTATAAGAAAATGGAAAGGAAAGGGAGTAAGCACAAAGCTTAGTAAGTCGCATGTAAATAATTAACAACAATTACCATGCATTATCATACTCATAATATTTTATAAACTTACACATCATTCTCGAATGATTAAAGGCATAACTTACTCAATTTCACCCTTACTAATCATACAACATAATTCGAGCTCATTTCTCGTGAATTTCATGTAGGTACCTGTATCACTTACAACTTGGTCATAAATTTTCTCACTTTTGACACAAGCACTAAATTACCCGTTGAACCAGTTGGAATACCAAATGATACCGGACAAGCCTCGCACAAGAGGGTAAAATGTCGATGCCATGTCCCAGACATGGTCTTACATTGGCTTACATTTCGAGGCCGATGCCATGTCCCAGACATGGTCTTACACTAGCTCATCTCAATGCCGATGCCATGTTCCAAACATGGTCTTACACTGGCTCTCATAATGTGGCCGATGCCATGTCCCAGACATGGTCTTACACTGGCTTTCATAATGTGGCCGATTCCATGTTCCAAACATGGTCTTACACTAGCACACATATCACCCAAATGTCATGGCATGGATATCCAATCTATTCCTAAGGTTCAACTGGGAGTATACCACATCAACTTTTGTCATGCATATTCATAGCAATAATCAAACATTTTATGCAATATCAATTATTCAATGCATAACAACAATAGAGTTGTATTATTTACGTACAACTTACCTCGGTATACAAAAAGTGAGCGACTAAATTGAATTAGTCTACTAGCTTAGTTTTCCCCCGGTCTAGGTCCGGACTCCATTTTTATTGATCTATAATGATAAAATTCACTCTTTTAATCACCACGTTAATCAAGACATTCCAAATTTCCTACTTTGGCAAAATTACCGTTTTGCCCTTAGACTTTCACATAATTACGATTTTACCCCTAGGCTCGTAAAACGATTTTCATCAAATTTCCTCCTTTAACAAGCCTATTCAAAACTATTTTAAGCTCATAGCAACTCACAAATCCAATTATTTCACACATTTACTACCTATTTTACAACCTTTACAAAAAAGGTCCATTTTAGGTGTTTTCATGGAAACTCCTTTCACAAAAGTTGTTTATTTAACAACTAAGATTCATTTTCTTCCATAAAATTTCAAAAATAAACATGAATACTCACATGGTAAAACCCTAGACTCTCAACCATTTTGCAAAATAGTCCCCTCATTAGCTAGATTAAGCTATAGGGGTTTCAAAAGTACAAAAATGATCAAAAATGACCATAAAAAAAAACTTACTTGCAAATGTTTAAGTTGCTAAAAATTTTAAGCTTTCCAAAGTTCCTCTTTGCTGAAATTTTCGGTGGTTGTAGGAAGAAGATGAAAAGATGATATCATTTTCTCTTTATTTTATTATTTCTAGTCAATTTGTTACCAAAACCTCACCTAACTTTTGACAATCTCATTTTCTTGTCTCCTATGGCCGGCCATCCTTCTCATAAGGGCCTATTTGCACATTAAGAACCTCCAATTTAAGGTTCTATAGTTATTTGACACTTTTAGCTTGTAGAATAAAACTTTTGCACTTTATGCGATTTAGTCCTTTTTTTCAAAATTAAGCATACAATCACTAAAATTAATTCACCAAAATTTTCATGCACTCATATAATCATGCTGTAACACGTAAAATAATATTAAAAATAATTTCTCTAACCTCGGATTAGTGGTTCTAAAATCACTATTCCGACTAGCCCCAAAATCAGGCTGTTACAGAACCCATAGCCCAAGAAATGGCTAAATGATATCCTCTTATTAGCATTATATGATAGATAAAGAGTAAATAAGGTCATGGGTCGTTTGTTTTTATGATAAATGACTTAATTACTATTATATAATAATTAACTTTTTATAAAGGAAGATGTAATGATTACCATGATATGAAATAGGATTATATTAGGAGAATGAATTTTTCCCACATTAATTAAGCATATCATATGAGGGTAACACACTTATGACGAGGTCATTGTATGAGCACTGATCGAGTAGCTTTCGTAATAGTATATGATTGGGGAGAGCTTAGTCACAATAATATAGTGGAATGACTTCGTGACTAAATGAATTTATAATTAATAGAGGAAAAAATATAATTTAATTATAAATCATTTGAGCCCTAATTATATATGCCCAATCGATCCCTTTAATAGTTTTTTGAAACTAGAAATGAATTGCATGTAGAATCCACTTTACATTAGTCTTTATTAGTATATTTCTTTTTCTATTTTATAGTTATTATTATTAAAGGGTTGGATTGTAACTGATCTCTAGTATGTTAGCAAGTCTTGAAATTTTCTATTTATTGAGAGACTTGTATATGTTTTGTATAGAGCACTGAGAGCACTTTATTTGTTCATTTAGGAACATATTTTTGTGAGTGCATTTGAGAGTAAATATTTTGTGTTTACAACCTAAATTTTTAGGGGGAAAATTTAGAGGTAAGTGTTCAATTCTTTAGATACAAAAGTAAGGTCTTTACTTCGAGAGTGAGAAAACTTGATTCACTTGTATTGTGAATTAAAGATCGTAGAATTACTCACTTAGCTAGGCTTCGCAGACGTAGGAAATCTAACTACATAAACAAATTTGTGTGTTCATTGTTTGCTTGTTTATCTCAATGGCAACTGGAGTGGCCACTGTAGTCTAACACTTCCATTCAACACATAAGTTTCAAAGCATTTAACAACTGTAGGTTCCAACAGCCCTTATTTTTTAAAACTGCCTAAAAAAGTTAAAAAAATTATTATATTTTTCATATTTTAAATTAAAACATAAATATTTTATATTTTTGAAAAATTCAAAAATTATGAAAATAAACTTTTAAAATTAAAAGAAAAAATTAGTTTTTTTTAAATATTAAAAACATAAGAAATTCCAAATTTTCGTAAAATACGCTATTTACTCATTGAATGGTAATAAGAGGTGTTCATGGGCTATGTAATACCCCGAAATTTTCTACAGTAAGAAAGTAAGATAGTATCTTGATATAGTAAAATAAATAAATAAAGTGAAAAAAAGGGGAAATTTTGAGTTATGTCAACATTGGGAAGTATATTATGACATATTAATTCAAGAAAGGATTAAATCGCAAAAGTGAGAAAAGTTTTGTTGCCTAAGAGTAAATACTCAAAAATTGAAGGGTTTAAAGTGTAAATATGAAAAATTTGAAGGACCAATAATGCAAATATTTTATGGGTGGAATGATCTAGAAACTAAGGAAAATGGATAAATTAGGACCAAATTGAATAGGTAAAGAATTATGAGGGACTAAATTGCAATTTTACTAAATTAAGTGATGACTCAAGGATGGAATTTTAAAAGATCATAAAGGGCAAAATGGTCAATTAGTAAGAGAGAGAATTCTAGAATGTAATGATTATGTTGATGATATTAAATTAAATAATTAGATAAATATTATTTTATTAATATTAATAAGATTTTTATTATTATTTTATTATTATTTATTTAGTATATAAGGAAGGAAAGATGAAGAATTCTCTTCATCTTTCCATGCATGAACCCACGTTAGAAGAAGAGAGAAAGAAAGAAAGTTTTGCTTTCTTTATAATTTAGTCATTCCACAAAAAAATTCATCATTTTCACCTAGAAATCAAAAGAATTTCCATAGCTATCAAGAGAGTAAAATAATAAGAAGACAATGGAGAGCTAGAATATCAAGTTAGATTCAAGAAATGGAAGCTGGAGGAGAGAGAAAATGAAGTTAAAGATTGAAATCAATAGGACAATGTAAGAACTTTAAGATTTCAATATATTTTAAGTAGAGTTTTCTTATATAAGGTAATATCAAAAGCATGAAAATGATGTTAAAGTAGAGTTTTCTTATATAAAGTTCTATGTTCTTTATATATTAGTGAAGGGAAATAAGAGAAAATGATGGGAAATATTGTAGAGAAAGGAAATATGGGTGTTATAAACTTGGTAATTAACATTTTGCACTAAACAAGTTTTGGATAGCAGCAATAGTCTAACTTTGAAAATTCACCAAAATTTGTAGAAATCGAATTAGTTGAATAAAATATTAAATTTAATTTTATTGAGTTTAGTTTCTTATAGAATAAATGGTGTAAGCAATGGAATTGTAAATTATGAGTTATAATAAATTTAATGAGAAAAGGTCAGAATGATTTTGGGTTCCTCCGTTCTGACTTTGGAAAATCATAAAAAAATTGTAAAAAAATAATTAGGGGCTTAAATTTATATTTTTAAATTATTAATGAGTCTATTTTCAATAGAAACAAACAGGAACATCATCGAAATTCCGTACTAAGAGATAATTAAAATTTAGTGAAAAAGGTCAAAGCTGTCAAATAGCAGAACAAGGACAAATTTGAAGATTTTGTAACACCCTGGTTTAGGGGCTGTGCGTATTGGGTATAAATAAAGTGTTAGTAGGTTTTTGGGAGTGCTTGGGTGAGTTTTAGAGGTTTTAAGAATGTTTGGATGAAAGGGGAGACTTTGGAAAATTTTGGATTTTTAGTGGAAAAGGGAATCGGGCCAAGGGAGGTCTTAAGAATAATTTTCTGTAATTTTTGGCACAAGGGAAGGCGGTGGTAGAGTGGTCTCCATGCGCGGCTTAAGAGCTTGGGGAGGACGCCGGTGAGGGCCTGGGTTCGAGTCAGCGGCTACAAGGGGTTTTAATATTTTTGGGTTACGGCGTTACAAGGAGGGGAGGCCTTAAAAGGAGTGGGGCGTGTTTTGACGCAAGCAAACAACTTGTCCAAGTGGTTCTGTGCGGCACTTAGGAGGCTGGAGGTGCGGCGTGGCGCTGGTTCGGCGACGGAAGTAGCTTTGCGTGTTTTATTTTTCTTATGCGTGGGGGCTTGAGTAGGAAGCCTTTAAAGATTAAAAGGTGTGATTTTAGGGCATAAAAATCAAAGTGGCGAGTGGCACAGGCGTTGGAAGTAAGGCGTGCAGTGACAAGGAGCTGGGTTCGAATCTCATGACAAGCAATGGAGTATTTATTTTTGCGGATTGGGACTGGCAAGAGTTTCATTGAATTTAAACTCTCTTGACGAAGGATCCCACATCGGAAAGATACAAAGAATGAAGGTGAAGAGCTAGCTATATAAGGAGCATCCTAGGAGGAGAGTAAACACATCTTGGAGGGCGTTTGGGCACAAGAGTGATCGGGCGCGGATTAGCCCCGCAGTCCTATCGGTGTGTAACTCTCTCTACTCTAGTTGTAGAGCGGCAAATGCCGAAATGCCGTCCACACGGCATTAGTAGCCACACGAGCGCGCGGAGCGCACGTGTGGGGCTTCGGCGCGATAGTTGAGGCCATCGGTAGTATTTCGTGGGTTGGGTGCTTGGGCCTCGATGGGCGAAGTGGGCCCAATGGGCCCGTGGGCCCATATGAGTAAATTGCATGATTGGTTAGTATATGTTGAACTAGACTAGGTGGAAGTTATATCGTGGCTAGATTCGTGTTAGGTGGGCCACACGGCGTGTGGGCCGGATGGGCCGAAATCGGGTTTTAGGCCCAATCGTCCGAGTACAACCGGAAGTGGTAGTGAGTCGCTAGTGGCTACATTAGGCCTTGAAGGCCATTGCGGTGTGAATTTACGAAAATACCCTTAGTAGGTAAAATTACGATTTTACCCTTAAAGGTTGATTAGCATGATTATGTTGTTTAGTTTTGGCCGATTGTAGGGAAGGCTTGATCTCGCATATCTCGGGTTGTGGCTAGTCCTCGAAAAGTGTTAAAGAATGGGGATCTAGTGCGTTAGATCTTGATCTCACGGGATTTGATAGTCGCATTAGTAATCAGTGTGTAAACTAACACACTTCTTGCTTTGTATATGTTTGATAAAGCGATTGATTGGTAAAACCGAAATAGTATGGTTGAGTGATATGATACCCTATGGGGTATGTGCAGTTGATTCGTAAGTCCGTTTCATTATGAGTATTATTATTGATACATGATGTCATGATTTATGATGTATGTGCTATGAGATGCAACGTTAAACATGTTTGCATGATTTGAATACTATACATGAGTTGGTATGATGATGGGTGATATGAGTGGGGGCGGTGATATTTTTGTCTTTGCGAGCACAGTGTTTTGGTAACACAACTTTGTGACTTTGGGTCACCAGAGGTTTGGCACCTCCGGAGGTTTGGCACCTCAGCGTCTCGTCCCCGTGGTTTTGCACCACGATTGGGTTGGCCCCACAAGGCGGTATTGAGGATTGACGCCGGTGATTTGGTATCACATGATGGGTTGGCCCCATCACTCGATTATCGTGACTACTGATCACCGGTGGTTTGGTACCACATTTGTGTCTTTGGGACACGGAGGTTTGGCACCTCATTGCGACTCATCCCCGTGGTTAACACCACCGTGGGTTGGCCCCACTTTTGAGATCACGGGATTGTCGCCGGTGATTTGGTATCACACGATGGGTTGGCCCCATCATTGGATTTGTGACTTCGGTCACGGTGTTTTGGTAACACATTGTGACTATCGTCACGGTGGTTTGGCACCACCAAGTGGTTTGGTACCATACGGGGTAGAAAAGGTGTATGGACGGTTAGGATTGGGTGCATACGATTGGGATGCATGATGATCATGATTATGTTTGTATGTGATATTTTGCTAATCCGGGAAAAAGGGTAGCACACTGAGTCAGGTGACTCACCTTTTCCTTAACCATTTCGAGTAGTGCATAAAGGCTGGACCGGGATCGGAGAGGACAAGGTGGCCCATGCCGAAGATGATGTTCAATTATTCCATGCTTGATTTTGATATAAGTACTTTATTTGAATTGTTGGGTTGTAATAAAGGCCATTTTATGTTTTTGGTATTACTTTAACTATGGTTTATTTAAATTAAATTGCTACGTGAAAATGATTTATGGTTTGCAACCTATTTATTCAAATTGGATATTATAAACTAAAGTTTTAAAAATGAATGAGTTTAATAGCAAAGTTTTATTCCAAAGATATGTTTTCCAAAATTCAGCAAACTACGATGTTTTATTTTAAATTAAGAAGATTTTCAACCGTCTTTTCCCAGTGACATAACCAGATTCGGTCGTAGTGAATGGGCCGGGTTTGGGGATGTTACAGATTTTACTGTACTTATTGGATAAACTATAAATTTTGAAAATTTTATGGTAGAAATATAATTGAGTCTAGTTTCTAAAAAATCAAGCGGATCTTAATTTAGAATTCTGTAACTCAAGATAGAAATAATTTAGTGACTATGACTCAAGTGGACAACTTGATATGAACATATAAGTAAATAGTGGAATTATATATATACATTAAGGATGTGGAATGGAGAGGAGGAGGAGGAAAATATATGCATATTCAGCTAGTATGGGTTTACATTAAAAATGGCTAATTTGCATGTTTTAGGATCAGGGACTAAATTGAACAAAAGTAAAACTTTAGGGGCAATTTTGTAAAAATGTTAAAAATGACCAAATTGCATGAATAAATTAAAACATTGGAAGAAATTATTAATACCAAGTGGGTTTAGAGCTTTAATTTTGTTGTATGAAGATAGTATAAAGTAATTTTGTTAAATACTGATGTTAGGATCAAATTGTGAAAATAGTTAAAATATTAGGGTTTGGTATTAAATTTATGTCTTATAAGGGCTGTATGATAGCCTAGAATATTTGGATAAAGTATTAATTGAAAAAAAATTAGTTGATTTGATTAACTAGTTAAGAGACTAAATTGTAAAAATTGTAAAAGCTGGAGTAATTGTGAAAATTTTGAAATTTATGGATATAAGTGAAATTAGGGAGTTAAATTTAGTTTGAATTAGAACTTGTATGAAAATATAAGATTAATTATGAAGAAATAAAGTTAGTCTCGGTTTAGGGACTAAATTGGAAATTAGGTAAAAGTTGAATAAAAATTGAAATATTCAATGTGAAACTGTGTTGTATTGATGATTTTTAATTGTTTAATTTTCGTAGCTAATATGGTGCTGGATACCTCGGATAAGAAAGGAAAAGATAAAGTAACGAGGTGTAGCTCGGAAATTACGGTTTGTATTACTATAATTCAAATTATTATTTAAATATTATATTTTAATTTATATGTATGGTAAGTAAATTATAAGGTAAGTAACAATATTGAGATGAATGAAAACTGAAATGAAGTATGAATATGTATTGAAATGTGAATTGCATGTGAATGGATATGGAAAGTAAATTGAATTGAATTGTACATTGAAATTGAAGTTGATATGGAAGTGAAAATAAATTGAGAAATGATTGAAATACCCTATTAACTAGTCGGGCTGAGTCGGATATAGTTGGCATGCCATAGGATTGGAAGAGTACGGGGATTTATCGGCACTTTATGTGTCGTATTAGGAACCACGTGTGTTGTTTCAGGCACTTTATGTGTAACACCCCTTACTTGTATTCCACGCTGGAACCAGATACGAGGCATTACCGAACTTAACTTGCTCAAACATATAACATCGGGCCATAAAATTTCGTTTCAACTTAAAATTTTCTCAATCATAATCATAATGTCCCTATTATGGGTCTACGACATCCTAAACATACATACGGAATGGTTCGGGACTAAACCAGAAACTTTTACATACTTAGAAAATTTTTGCTTAAAACAGGGCCACACGCCCGTGTGGAATGGAACACGCTCGTGTGGGTAGGCCGTGTGGTCACACAAGCCCATGTTCCTAACCTGTGTGGATTTTATTTTTCACTTCGAACCTACAGGGGTTTTCACACGGCCGGACACACGCCCGTGTCTATGGCCCGTGTCCCCTACATGGCCTAGACACGCCCATGTCCTCACCCGTGTGTGAAAACCTTGGTATTCTGTTTATAACGTCAGCAAACTCTTAGGGGTACACAGCCTAGTCACACGCCCGTGTGCTGGCCCGTGTAACAGCCCGATTTAGGGGCTAGTCAGAACAGTGATCTCTGAATCACTAATTCGAGGTTAGAGAAAATTATTTTCATGATATGTTAAGTGTTATAACATGTTTATAAGGATGCATGAAAATTTTGGTGCCTTAATTTTAGTGATTTCTAGCTAAATTGTGAAAAAGGACTAAATCGCATAAAGTGTGAAAGTTCTATTTTAATTGCTAGAGGTACCAAAAAGATATGGTTTGTAAATTAGAGGTCTTTAAAGTGAAAATAGGCCATTTTGGAGTGTGATGGCCGGCCATGTGGTATGGGAGACAAGAGCATTTAATGCTTAGTGAAAATTTGGTGAGAAAAGATGAATAAAATATGACAAAAAGAAAAGCTATCATCTTTTTCATTTCTTCTCTTCCTTCACCGAAAATAGCAGCCATGGGAGGGGTTTTTGAAGCTTAAAATTTCAGCAAGCAATTCTCCACTCAAGTAAGTGATTTTGATGGTATTTCTTGAAGAAAATTGTACTTTTGGAGTCCCCAAAGCTTAAGCTTTCTAAAGAGAGGACTAGTTTGCAATATGGTTGAAAGTCTAGGGACTTGCCATGATAGATTTCATGTTGTTTGATGAGTTTTTCTGAAAGAAAAATAATGATAGGATGATGAGAAACAACTTTTGTGAAAGGTGTCGTCATGAAAACACCTAATTGGGACTAAAATGCAAAAGTTGTATTTTGTTCATCTAAGCATGAAATTGATGGAATTGAAAATAGTTGTAAGAGGATTAAATGTTCAGCTAGGCTTGTTTAACAAGAAAATGTAATGAAAATTTATTTACGAGCCTAGGGGCAAAATAGTAATTTTGCCAAAGTGTAGGGGCAAAATAGTCATTTTTGCCTAAAGTTTAGATTATGGTATATCATGATTTATAAGTGATTAAATCAGTAAATTTCATTGTTCTAGATCAAAGAAAATGAGTTTCGGACCTAGAACGGATGAAAAGAGAAATGTGGGCAAAAAGTCCTTTTCATTCTTTCGACATCGAGGTAAGTTCATGTGCGAATGTTGCAATTACGTATGAGCTGATTTAGTATTCCAATGTTGTATGGAATGTATATTACTATATGAATGTATGAAATGTCTCTTGATGAGATGTCAATGGAATTAAATTTAGAGAAATGAGAAAGGTGTATAGCACGATATGACAATGGTTAAAGTCTCGAATAAGACCATATTAGAATATGGCCTCGGTGTAAGAATTCGTATAAGACCATGTCAGGGACGTGGCATCGATATGTTAGTGTATGTAAGACCCAATTGGGGTATGATGATAATGAGAACTATGTGCATGAGACTCAAGAGAGTTGTTTAACAATTCGAATGATTCAATGTATATGTTGAATGTATGTGGTTGTACCATGAGTAGCACAAGTATGTGTAGAACTGAATTGAGATGAATTCAAGATATGATGAACCCCTAGTGGGGTATGTGTAGTTGATGCACCTTAGTTGCTTGAGACAGATTTATTGATGTACTGTGTGAATGATAACGAGTACCGTAGAAAGTTAAGTAAGAATAGAAGCATGTGAGGATATCCTCGAATGAACATTTGAAATAGAGATATACTTGTGGATTATTATCCATGAATGTAAATTACGGTGAGGTATGTGCGATATCACCTTATTAATTTTTAGTGATGGGCTGTGTGCGATACCATCAACTATATTATTTATTGGTGGGTTGTGTGTGTTACCACCTGATTGATTAGTAATCGATGGGCTGTGTGCGATACCATCGCTTATAAATGATTGGTGGGCTATGTGCGTTACCACCTGATTGATTAGTAATCGATGGGCTGTGTGCGATACCATTGCTTATAAATGATTGGTGAGGTAAGTGCGAAATCACCATAGGTATAAATGATTGGTGGGTTGTGTGCAATACCACCCTATAAGAGATTCAATGGTGGGCTAAGTGCATAACCACCGAGAGATTTGTAGTATGAGCGACTTATTGAAAATGCTTGATGTGTTATTTTGTATGATCTTGTGATGATCAGTGCGGGAATGTATGCTGATTAAACGAGCGAATTGGCTTGTGGCATGGTAGAAATGTGGTAAGAGATAGAATGAGTAAGATTCAAGAATGATTGAGTAAGTAACCATTAATTGATGAGAAAAACTCGGCATATTGCCTTGGGGTTATGTATATTCTGTGAATATTAATATTTTTCAGATTATGCAGATGAACTTATTAAGCATTATTGCTTACTCCTTTACTTTTCTCATCTCTTATAGGTTTCATTACTTAGCTCGGGTTGGAGACCGCCGGAGATGTTTTCACACTATCGAGCAAACACACGGTATGAGGTATCAAGTCCTTAAGAGTCATGGCATGTATAGGGATTTGTTTAAAGTTGATGAAGTCTAATTATTGTAGCCAAATGTTGTTGGCCTAAGAGAATTTATAGAATGGTTGTGTATGGCCAGTGATGATGGCTTAAGTTGTTGTAAATGTTGTGGGAACAATTCTCCCCAGTGTATGAGAGGAAAACTTTATTTTCATGAACAAAATGTGTTAATTTATGAGTTTCAATTGATGATTTGAGAATGTTTTGAAGAAGTATATGAATGTATGCAAACAAGAGTAGTAAAAGGTTTGTAAGATAGGCTCTAAGTGCCCACACGGATAGACACACGGGCGTGTGTCTAGGTCGTGTGTCTCCTGCACCTTAGTATCTTAAGTCAGATTAGACCACAGGCTGGTCACACGGCCGTTTGTTCAGGCTGTGTGATACACACGGTTGGCACATGGGCGTGTGCCAAGGCCGTGTGAAGTCTGCACTTGACACTTAAAAATTCAATTGTCACACGGCTGCCGCACACGGGCGTGTGTACAGACCGTGTGGATAAGTCAGAATGCCAAGGTTTGGCACACGGGCCAGGGCCACGGGCGTGTCGAGGCCGTTTGGATTTTGCCAGTATCCTCCACGGGTGAAAGACACGGGCATGTTTTAGGGGTGCACGGGCGTGTCCTAAGTCACACGGACGTGTGACCCCTGTTTCGAGAGAAAGTTTCCAAATGAGTTTCGAAAGTTTCGGGACGAAAGTCTGAGGCCTCGTAGGCCCATGAAATGTATGATTTGACTAAGAAAGAGAAGTTTTTAATTCGGAACGAAATTTTATAGCCCGTAAATACATGTTTAAGAAAGTTCTAGCATAATAATGTCTCGTATCCGGTCTTAGCCTCGGACTCGAGTATGGGGTGTTACATTTAGTGGTATCAGAGCATGATTTAGTCAGTTCTCGGACTAACCTAGCACGAGTAAGAGACTAGCTATACATTCCATATATGGACAGTGATAGTGTGATGTCTCCCGGCTCTAACAAAATTGCTTTGTTAAGACAGAGATGATTCCCAACCGAGCTAATTTCAGTAAGTTTGTAAGATTTTCAAGCTTCATGGATATTTTCATTGAATTGCTTGCTATGTTGTTAAATGCACACTATTTCCATGAAAATGTTTAATGATTTATTAAATAAAGAAGTTACTAAGAGCATGTATATGAAAGTCCCGATTGAAAATGAATTACTTAGGATCCTTAATCTACCACATGAGACAAGAAAGTCCGTATAAGACCATGTCAAGACATGGCATCGGCAATCAATCAAGTTATCATGTAAGACCAAGACAAGCCTTGGCATTGAAGAGTTACTATGAGATGAAGACCTATATAAGCCCAAGCCAAGGCATGGCATTGGCGAGTCTCCAAGCAAAGATGTCATGTAAGTCCAAGACAAGTCTTGGCATTGAAAAGCTATCAAGAAATAGAGATCCCATGTAAGTCCAAGCCAAGGCATGGCATTGGTGAGTAACAAGGAAGATTTCATGTAAGTCCAAGCCAAGGCTCGGCATTGACCAGTTCATGAGTAAAGTTACCAATAAGACCATGTCAAGACATGGCAATGGTAAGTTCCCAAGGGAACCCACAAGCAAGACTTCGTGTAAGTCCATGTCAAGACATGGCATCGATACCAAGTAAGAGATCCCATGTAAGACTATATCAAGGATATAGCATTGGCATCAAGATACATGTGAAATGAGATTCAGTATCCTCAGTCATTCATAGTAATTCATCGGGCAAAAGAGTAAAGCTTAAATGAGATAGTAAGAAAGTTAGTAGTAAAGTTGATATTATGTCATGCTAGTGAAGGCTGACTAACAAGTATAATTCATGTTATGAATGATGATGTTGAGATTATGCTTGTTATAGTAAAGTATACTGATCTATGTGATCAAGTGTTACAGGTACCTTGTTTACCTTACAAACATGAGACTAGTAAGTACCATGATGTATGTGAGAAGCAGTAAGAGTAAGTAAGCATTTGAGATTTGTGATGCCATTGTTTATGATAAATATGTCCACATGGTTAAATCTCACATGTAACACCCCTTACCCGGGTTCTACACCGGGAACCAGGCCCGAGGCGTTACTGAACTCAAACCACTTGATCGCCACATAGGCTCAACGTAATTACTCTCTATACCCTCAGTCTCGACTTACGAGACCTCACTCATACGTAAGAAGGCTCTCGGGACTAATCCGAAACTTTTTCCAACCTTAAAATTTTTTCTCTTCCTAACAGGTCTTACACGCCCGTGCAAGATTAGACACGCTCGTGCATAGGCACACACGCCCATGTCCCCAGACCGTGCCTAAAAACCCAGTATTCTGCCAATTTGCCCACGGTTAAGGCACACGCCCATGCATTTTGGGAACACGCCCGTGTACCCTGTCACACGTCCGTGCCTTTCACCCGTGGTCGACACTGACAAATCACACACGATTTTGACACGCCCGTGGGCCCAAACCGTGTGCCATACCTTAGTATTCTGACTTATTCAACACGGCCTCGGCATGCCCATGTACTTTAACCGTGTGACCATTCCAATTCTAATTTTAAAGTGCAGACTTCACACGGCCTAGACACACGCCCGTGTGCCTACCCATGTGAACCAGAACAAGGCTATTTGCCAAGCTCTTTGCATCCCTATAGCTTACACAACTTATACTCCTCCATCACATTTATAATCACTCAAATTGAATTGCCATCCCACATGGATAAATACATCTTTTCATATAACATAATAGCCAAAAACTATGGCATTATACAATTATCCTATAACCCATTTAGGCCAACACATTTGGCACAATAACAATGACTTAATCAACCTCATATACTAGCCCTATACATGCCATGACTCATAATGACTTGATACCTCATACCAAGTGTCTCCTCGATAGTGTGAAAACATCTCTGGCGGTCTCCAACCCGAGCTAGCTAAATTAACCTATAAGAGATGAGAAAGAAAGAGGAGTAAGCAATAATGCTTAGTAAGTTCATATGCAATTAAGAATCAACTATCAATATTCATATGCTTATACTCAATCACAAGGTATTAGAATGAGTTTTACTCTTGAACTCACTGTTACCTATTCAATCATTCATAATGTTTACTCATTTCGTCTCTTACCATATTCTAACCATATCTTGGGCTTAATGCTCGCATTCCTCAACTTACCATGCCATAAGCCAATTCGCTCATTTAATTAGCATACATCCTGCACTGATCATCGCAAGATCATATAAAACAACACATCATGCATTCTCAATAAACCACTCATACTACCAACCTCTCGGTGGCTACGCACTTAGCCCACCATTGAATCTCTTATAGGGTGGTATCGCACTCAGCCCACCAGTCAGTTATACTAATGGTGATTTCGCACTTAGCTCACCAACCATTTATAAACGATGGTATCGCACACAGCCCATCGATTACTAATTAATTTGGTGGTAATGCACACAGCCCACCGATAATAATATAGTTGATGGTATCGCACACAGCCCATCAATTAATATATTGGGTGGTAACGCACACAGCCCACCGATAATAATATGGTTGATGGTATCGCTTTTGACCCATCACTAACCATTAATATGGTGATATCGCACATAGCTCACCATTATCATACATTCATGAATAGTCATCCGCATGTAACTCTTTATTTCAAATGTTCATCCAAGAACATCCTCACATTACTATTCTTACTTAACTTTTCCATGATATTTATTCGCATTCACACAATACAACAATAAATCTAACTCATGCAACTAAGGTGCATTAATTACACTTATCCCACTAGGGTTTATCATACATTGAATTCATATCAATTCAATCGTAACACATACTTGCTCTTCTCATGATACAACCACATACATTTAACATGTCCATTGAATCACTCAAATTGTTAAATAACTCTCTTGAATCTCATGCACATAGTTCTCATTACCCCCAATAGGGTCTTACATACATTAACATGTCGATGCCATGACCCCGACGAGGTCTTATACGAAATATCACATCGTTGCCATGTCCTTGACATGGTCTTATTTAATATCTCTCACCGAAGCCATACTCCAATATGGTCTCACACGGAACCTTAACTAACTTCATTTCATACTATTTACGTTTCTTACTATTCTTAGATTCAATTCTCTTAACAACTCATCGACAAATATTTAATACATTCATTGTATAATTATACATTCCATACAACTTTGGAATATTAAAATAACTCATATGTAATCACAACATTTGCACATGAACTTACCTCGATGTCAAAATGGCCGAAAGGGACTTTTTACCCACATTTCTCTTTTCACCCGTTCTAGGTCTAGAACTCATTTTCTTTGATCTAGAATAATGAAATTCACTGATTTAATCACTTATAAATCATAATACACCTTAAGCTACACTTTAGGCAAAATTACCATTTTGCCCCTACACTTTGGCAAAATTACGATTTTGCCCCTAGGCTCGTAAATAAATTTTCATCACATTTTCTTGTTAAACAAGCCTAGCTGAACATTTAATCCTCTTATAACTATCCACAATTTCAACTATTTCATGCCTTAATGAACAAATTACAACTTTTACATTTTAGTCCCAATTAGGTGTTTTCATGACAACACCTTTCACAAAAGTTGTTTATCATCATCCTAACATTCATTTTCTTCCACAAAAACTCAGCCACCAGCATAAACTCTCTCATGTCAAGTCCCTAGACTTTCAACCATGTTGCAAAATAGTCCTCTCTTTAGGAAGCTAAAGCTTTGGGGACTCCAAAAGTACAAAAATTATCAAGAAAGATCATCAAAATAACTTACTTGTGAGGAGAAATGCTTGATGAAATTTTGAGCTTCAAAAACCCCATTCTTTCTGCTCATTTTCGGTGGAAGAGGAGAAGAAATAAAAAAGATGATAGCTTTTCTTATTTCATCTTATTTTATTCTTTCTAATCACCTAACATGACCAACATTTAATGCCCTTGTCCCCTTAACTTCTTTGACCGGCCAACTCACTTAACAAGGACAAATTACACATTTGGGACCTCCAATTTATAATTCATAGCTATTTGGCACCTCTAGCAAATAAAATAGAACTTTCGTACTTTATGCGATTCAGTCCTTTTTCGCAATTAAGCCCTCAATCGCTAAAATTAAAGCACCAAAATTCTTATGCTTCTTTATAAACATTTAATAACACATAAAATAATATCAAAATATTTTTCTTCAACCTCGAATTAGTGGTTTCGAGACCACTGCTCTGACTAGCCCCTAAATTGGGCTGTTACATCACATGTGACTGTTAAAGTAGAGAATGCATGATGTTTTGTTTTATGACTCTGTTATGAAGCCACACATATTATGGTGTGGAAGTTAAAACTGGAAAGTTTGACTAAGTAGAATGCAGGAGATGAGTACGGTCGTTCAATGATAAAATGATGAATAAGACCATGGTTGGATCATGGCGGTACATGTGATCCCATATAAGACCATGTCTGGGGCATGGCATTGGCATCGATACAAGATCCTGTACAAGACCATATCTGGGATATGGAATCGACATCGACATGAGTTTCCATGTAAGACCGTATCTAGGATATGGCATTGGTATTTATATGAGATTTCGTGTAAGACCATAGCGAGGCTATGGCATCGTGACGACATGTAAAGAAATAGCTGGGCTATGATGTTGTGATACGAGTAAGACCATAGTTGGACTAT
This sequence comes from Gossypium sturtianum, assembly GCA_025698515.1. Classification (NCBI taxonomy): domain Eukaryota; kingdom Viridiplantae; phylum Streptophyta; class Magnoliopsida; order Malvales; family Malvaceae; genus Gossypium; species Gossypium sturtianum. Next base: position 69,123,319 of record CM046946.1, on the reverse strand, counting down.
GGCAATCAAGTAAACGACGTACTCAAAACCCGTAAGACATTCTCTAGATTAATAAGGAATAGTAAGAGGAAATAGAGTTAAATGTTGAGTACTCAAGTAGACCTTAATGTGAAACTTGAGTAAGTGAAGTCACAGTTCGAAAGTATAAGTGATAGAAACAATTGTAGCGTGATAAATATGAAAACTCCCTTGAGGCGAGTTGTGTGACTATGATGATATTTCATTGTCAATGAGTAGTAAATCATATGTATGTAGTCACGAGAGTTAGGTTAAGGGACTTTGCAACCTCACTCCCTTACAACTGTTGAATTTTGATGAGACGTTATGAGAGTTAAGTTGAGTAAGTTTGCATCGGATTAATGCAATAATTATGCTAGCATGATTAAGAATGCCTTGTATCACATCGATGCATAATACTCTACTAAATAGAGTAACTGTTGTTGAACATGAGGTTGAAGTCCTAGAGGACTAAAATGATGAGGCTATCATCGAGATATGAGATAGACAAGGTCCCGTATAAGACCATGACCGGGACATGGCCTCGGCACCGAGTTGAGATTTCGTATAAGACCATATCCAGAATATGGCATCGATATTTGATGAGGAAGTCCACATAAGACCTTATCAGGGATATGGCATTAGCATTTAGAGGTGACTCCATAAAAGACCACCTTGGGAATGTGGCATTGGTTTCGTACCTACATGAAGGACGATGAACATACGTCTTTGATTATCCCTAGTGATCAATGGGACAGATAGATGAGTCTAGAGGTAGAAATGAGAATGGTACTAAAGTCATGTGAAAGAGTGAAAACATGTACTCGTGAATGAATCACGAAGAGCGACGACACGATATATGACACGGGCGTGTTATATAAGTGCAAGTATGAGTAAGTTGGCTAGAAGCCTATGGTTTGTGCATGGTTAGTTAATGCCATGGATGGGATTATAATGATCTCCTTTAGTATTATGTACTAATACATGTTTCCCTTCAGGGATGATGTAGTTGTTCTTTTCATAAATTGTGCTTGTGTGAGAATGTTAGCTGATAGTAAAAATCAGACAAAACGGTTGTCGATTTAGTTAATTGAAATCGACATTTCTTTTATCTCCTCGTAACCTTAATTGGGTACCTTGAGGAGAAAATTGGTGATGATTCGTGTATAAGAGGTGAAATCACAAGTTTCACGTTGTGTGATGGGTTTTCAGGTAAGCCGAATAGAGTTAACGAATTCGATCGAGATGTCCCTGCTATCGTGAGATATGACGATCGTAAAGGTTCTAGATTGGCATAGCAAGAGAAACTCAGATGAGAGTGTGCTTAAAATATGTTCTCAGTATGGAGAAAAGAGTAGATTAATGTATTGAGATATGATTCAAGTTCTGTGTATATTCATGCATGAATTAGTAAAGAGAATAAAATTCTGTGTGTACGTGAGTAGGGAGCATAATATAAAGATATGCTCATCGAAATGTTCAAACCATGATAGTTGAGTTGAAAGCTATTGAAAGAACTATTTATTTGAAAGTTCTAGTACAGAGATCAGTCTGAATCGAGAGAAAGAGTTGACAGGTTGGTGATCCAGAGACAATCACTTTTGTGTCTGTGTTTTGAGTTAGATATTATGTATTGATCCATGGGAAGATCGATGTGTATTTTCTAAATTTTTATAAGTGAGGGTATCTTATGCTACAGAAGATTTTGAAGATGAAATAGTGGAAACGGATTGAGCTATTACAATGGTGGGTATAGTTATTGTGATACTACTCAGATAGTAGACATAGTACAGATGTCTGAATGAAAGATCCATGTTTAGTAATGTGAGTTAGTTACTCGGTTGACTCTAGTTGGTAATATCCTAGTTTCAGCAAGGTTAATAACTATAGTGAGTCTTCCTTCGCAACGTAAGAGTTCGAAGTGTTATAATAAATGGTATATTAAATAAGTTATCCATGTTGGATAAGATTTCTGTTGTTGATGCTTCCTCGAGATAGAAAGTGAATGATGTTGAATCCAGAACTTATACAAGAGTTTTGGTATGAGATTTAGTAGTAGCATATCCACTAATGCACAAGTAAGGAAATGAAGTTATGTGCATAAATGTTTTGACAATAGGGTACATTTCACTATATGATCGAGTTATAGTCAGATGTAGTTGATCACTAAAAGCTGAATTTTCAAAGCGTACAAGTCAAAACTATTATAGTTAGTAAATGCTTGAATGAGAAAATGAGATACAACCTTATAGATTTCAAATTTGATTTGACAAATTCCCAAGAAGGGGAAAGTCATTCAAATTGTAGTGAATCAACCAGTAAAGATTCGAATGATCATTTGGACATGTGCAGAGTTCCAAATTGTAAGATTACAGAGTATATGCCCCAGAGGAAGAATAACCTAGGTCTCAAGTTACATTTCGACCTTATGTATCACAGTTTAAGAGTTGTTTACAAGAGAAATTTGAGGATAGTGGACTCGTGATTTTGAAGAGTAGATGGAAACGTTTTAAGAATGTTGGTAACAACTCCTCCTGATTAGATTTTCGGGGACGAAAATCCCTAAGGGGGGAGAATTGTAACAGCCCGATTTAGGGGCTAGTCGGAACAGTGATCTCAGAATCACTAATTCAAGGTTAGAGAAAATTATTTTTATGATATGTTATGTGTTATAACATGTTTATAAGGATGCATGAAAATTTTGGTGCCTTAATTTTAGCGATTTCTAGCTAAATTATGAAAAAGGACTAAATCGCATAAAGTGCGAAAGTTCTATTTTAATTGCTAGAGGTACCAAAAAGCTATGTTTTGTAAATTAGAGGTCTTTAAAGTGAAAATATTCCATTTTGGAGTGTGATGGCCGGCCATGTGGTATGGGAGACAAGAGCATTTAATGCTTAGTCAAAATTTGGTGAGAAAAGATGAATAAAATATGACAAAAAGAAAAGCTATCATCTTTTTTTATTTCTTCTCTTCCTTCACCGAAAATAGCAGCCATGGGAGGGGTTTTTGAAGCTTAAAATTTCAGCAAGCAATTCTCCACTCAAGTAAGTGATTTTGATGGTATTTCTTGAAGAAAATTGTACTTTTGGAGACCCCAAAGCTTAAGCTTTCTAAAGAGAGGACTAGTTTGCAATATGGTTGAAAGTCTAGGGACTTGCCATGATAGAGTTCATGTTGGTTGATGAGTTTTTATGGAATAAAATGAATGATAGGATAATGAGAAACAACTTTTGTGAAAGGTGTTGTCATGAAAACACCTAATTGGGACTAAAATGCAAAAGTTGTAATTTGTTCATCTAAGCATGAAATTGATGGAATTGAAAATAGTTGTAAGAGGATTAAATGTTTAGCTAGGCTTGTTTAACAAGAAAATGTGATGAAAATTTAATTACGAGCCTAGGGGTAAAATAGTAATTTTGCCAAAGTGTAGGGGTAAAATAGTCATTTTTGCATAAAGTTTAGATTATGGTATATCATGATTTATAAGTGATTAAATCAGTAAATTTCATTGTTCTAGATCAAAGAAAATGAGTTTCGGACCTAGAACGGATGAAAAGAGAAATGTGGGCAAAAAGTCCTTTTCGGCTCTTTCGACATCGAGGTAAGTTCATGTGCGAATGTTGCAATTACGTATGAGCTGATTTAGTATTCCAATGTTGTATGGAATGTATATTACTATATGAATGTATGAAATGTCTCTTGATGAGATGTCAATGGAATTAAATTTAGAGAAATGGGAAAGGTGTATATACGATAGGACAATGGTTAAAGTCTCGAATAAAACCATATTGGAATATGGCCTCGGTGTAAGAATTCGTGATAAGACCATGTCGGGACGTGGCATCGATATGTTAGTGTATGTAAGACCCAATTGGGGTATGATGATAATGAGAACTATGCGCATGAGACTCAAGAGAGTTATTTAACAATTCGAATGATTCAATGTATATGTTGAATGTATGTGGTTGTACCATGAGTAGCACAAGTATGTGTAGAACTGAATTGAGATGAATTCAATATATGATGAACCCCTAGTGAGGTATGTGTAGTTGATGCACCTTAGTTGCATGAGACAGATTTATTGATGTACTGTGTGAATGATAACGGGTACCGTAGAAAGTTAAGTAAGAATAGAGGCATGTGTGGATGTTCTCGAATGAACATTTGAAATAGAGATATACTTGTGGATTATTATCCATGAATTTAAATAACGGTGAGGTATGTTCGATATCACCTTATTAATGGTTAGTGATGGGCTGTGTGTGATACCATCAACTATATTATTTATTGGTGGGCTGTGTGCGTTACCACCTGATTGATTAGTAATCGATGGGCTGTATCCGATACCATCGCTTATAAATGATTGGTGGGTTGTGTGCATTACCACCTGATTGATTAGTAATCGATGGGCTGTGTGCGATACCATCGCTTATAAATGATTGGTGAGCTAAGTGCGAAATCACCATAGGTATAAATGATTGGTGGGTTGTGTGCAATACCACCCTATAAGAGATTCAATGGTGGGCTAAGTGCGTAACCACCGAGAGATTTGTAGTATGAACGACTTATTGAAAATGCTTGATGTGTTGTTTTGTATGATCTTGTGATGATCGGTCTGCGAGGAATGTATGCTAATTAAACGAAAGCGAATTGGCTTGTGGCATGGTAGAAATGTGGTAAGAGATAGAATGAGTAAGATTCAAGAATGATTGAGTAAGTAACCATGAATTGATGAGAAAAACACGGCATATTGCCTTGGGATTATGTATATTCAGTGAATATTAATATTTTTCAGATTATGCAGATGAACTTACTAAGCATTATTGCTTACTCCTTTACTTTTCTCATCTCTTATAGGTTTCATTACTTAGCTCGGGTTGGAGACCACGGAGATGTTTTCACACTATCGAAAGCGACACACGGTATGAGGTATCAAGTCCTTAAGAGTCATGGCATGTATAGGGATTTGTTTAAAGTTGATGAAGTCTAATTGTTGTAGCCAAATGTTGTTGGCCTAAGAGAATTTATAGAATGGTTGTGTATAGCCAGTGATGATGGCTTAAGTTGTTGTAAATGTTGTGGGAATAATTCTCCCCAGTGTATGAGAGGAAAACTTTATTTTCATGAGCAAAATGTGTTAATTTATGAGTTTCAATTGATGATTTGAGAATGTTTTGAAGAAGTATATGAATGTATACAAACAAGAGTAGTAAAAGGCTTGTAAGATAGGCTCTAAGTGCCCACACGGATAGACACACGGGCGTGTGTCTAGGTCGTGTGTCTCCTGCACCTTAGTATCTTAAGTCAGATTAGACCACAGGCTGGTCACACGGCCGTTTGTTCAGGCCGTGTGATACACACGGTTGGCACATGGGCATGTGCCAAGGCCGTGTGAAGTCTGCACTTGACACTTAAAAATTCAATTGTCACACAGCTGCCGCACACGGGTGTGTGTACAGACCGTGTGGATAAGTCAGAATGCCAAGGTTTGGCACACGGGCCAGGGCCACGGGCGTGTCCAGGCCGTGTGGATTTTGCCAGTATCCTCCACGGGTGAAAGACACAGGCATGTTTTAGGGGTGCACGGGCGTGTCCCAAGTCACACGGACGTGTGACCCCTGTTTTGAGAGAAAGTTTCCAAATGAGTTTCGAAAGTTTCGGGACAAAAGTCTGAGGCCTCGTAGGCCCATGAAATGTCTGATTTGACTAAGAAAGAGAAGTTTTTAATTCGGAACGAAATTTTATAGCCCGTAAGTACATGTTTAAGAAAGTTCAAGCATAGTAATGTCTCGTATCTGGTCTTAGCCTCGGACTCGGGTATGGGGTGTTACAGCCCGTGTGACGAATTGAATTTTCGTAAATTTGATGCAGGGGACACACGGCCTATCAACACACCCATGGGGCTGACCGTGTGTCACACACGGCCTAGACACACACCCGTGTGTCTACCCGTGTGGAAAATTAGAAGGCTATTTACCAAGTCAATTGCCACCCTAAAAAAATAATACACTTATGCCACCACAAGCAACACATAACATAGCAATAATACACTACGAAGAATCACTAATTAATCATGCATACACTTCACATTTTACTCGATTAATAGCCTGAACTTGCACTTCATGAATATCATCATCATTGGATATATATAAAACTTAACAAGTATTGGCCAATTTCCAATGGCCATTTACAAAATGAAATAGTGGCAAATATAGCCAACACTTTGGCTACAAATATGACATAACAAAATGACCAAGTTCCTATACATGCCATACCCAAAATAAATCAACTTTACTATACCAAAAAGAATAGTTGATAGTGTGATCCGAGCTCCGACGTTCTACGATCCTCGAGTTAGCTTGGCGATACTATAAGGAAAAGGGAAAAGAGAGGGGTAAGCATAAATCTTAGTAAGTTTGCATGAAATAAATAGCAACATTAGGACTTATAATAGCATCCATTCATCTCATTGAATAATACACAAGTTCTCAAACACACCAACATAACTTACTCATGCATACTCTTACCAAATTACATATCACATTTTGCATTCATTTCTTGTAAGTTACTCATGGGTACCTGTATCACTTCATCACATGACTTTAGCACTTTTATACTCTTTAAACATAGAATTTGCTCTTTGTCATTTGTACATAAACTTAGCTCTTTTCCCGTGGAACTACTAGAAATATCGAAGGATACTTAATCTCATCATACATGTATCATGATGCCAATGCCATATCCCAGATATGGTCTTACATGGGACCACATCTTGATGCCGATACCATATCCCAGATATGGTCTTACACGGGATCTCATACCTCGATGTCGATGCCATATCCCAGATATGGTCTTACACGAGATCGTATATAGATGTCGATGCCATGTCCCAGTATGGTCTTATACGAGATCTTTCTTTGGTGCCGAGGCCATGTCCCAGACATGGCCTTATACGGGACCTCCTTCATTTGGTGCCGATGCCATGTCCCAGACATGGTCTTATACGAGACCTTCCTTATTTGGTGACGATGCCATGTCCCAGACATAGTCTTATACGGGACCTTCCTTATCTCATGCCGTGACATTAGTATCCTTGCTATTCCGAATGTCCAACCGAGACTTCAACTTAACATATTTTCATCCTACTCTCATCGAGGCATCATTAGTCGATTTTCATAGAAATAATATTCATTTCACATAATATCAGGCAATTAAAAATATAAAAACATTATGTAGCTTTAATTTCATACAAACTTACCTCGGAACTTAAAATGTGTATAGATATTCGATTTAGTCCATAACCTCGTTCTTGCCTCGGTTTCGGTCCGGGCTTCGTGTTTCTTGATCTATAATAACAATTTCACTTGTTTAATACTCACATTGACTAATTTAACCCATGAATCATACTTTGGCAAAATTATGATTTTGCCCCTAAACTTTTACATAATTACACTTTTGCCCCTAGGCTCGTAAAATGATTTTCATTCAATTTCTTTGCATTTTAAGCCTAGCTGAATCACTTTCATAACTACAACAGCCCCCAATTTCCACTAATTCACTCATGTATGACCTTTTTCATAACTTTTACAATTTGGTCCTTTTTATGTATTTTTCATGAAAATCACTTAGAAAAAGATGTTTATCATGCATCAAACTTTCCTATTCTTCCATAAATCATCAAAATACATGCATGTCATACACGGGTAAATTTTTGAACATAAAACCTAGCTCAAAATATAGCTAGAATTAGCTAAATCGAGCTACGATGATCTCAAAAATACAATGAACATTAAAAACGGGGCTAGGTGATACTTACAATCAAGCTTGAAAGTTGAAGACACCCTAGCTATGGAGAGCTTGAAAATTTTGGCTAGCATGAAGAAGATGGACATGAATTTTGACTTCTTTTTCCCTTTTAATTCTTTTATTAACCAAATGACAAAAATGCCCTTAAAGCCCTTTCTTGAGATTTTTCCTTCCCATGTCTATTTTTGTCCATCTTGACATATATTGGTTTAATTGTTAAATAAGGACTTCTAATAATTTTTATAATGCTATTTCATATTTAAACCTTATAGAATCTCATATTTTCCAATCTTTGCGATTTAGTCCTAATAGACAAATTGATTACTAATTAATAAAATTTCCTCATGAAACTTTCACACAATCATGCAAACACATCATAAGCCTCATAAAAATCATAAAACACATATTTTTACTTCGAATTTGTGGGCTCGCAACCAATATTCTGATTAGGCCCTAAATTGAGCTGTTACAATTCTCCCCCTTAGGGATTTTCGTCCCCGAAAATCTTACCGGTAAAAAGGTTTGGATATTGGTTTCTCATAGCCTCCTCGAGCTCCCATGTAGCCTCTTCTACTCCATGTCTTTGCCATAGTACTTTCACAAGGGCTATACTTTTGTTTCTCAATTGTTTAACTTCTCGTGCCAAAATCTTAATCGGTTCTTCGCCATAAGTCATGTCGGGTTGAATTTCAACCTCTGTCGGTGTAATCACATGTGAAGGATCTGATCGGTAACGACGTAACATAGACACGTGGAATACATCATGTATCTTTTCCAACTTAGATGGAAAAGCCAGTCGGTAAGCTACAGGTCCTATTCTCCCGGTAATCTCATATGGTCCGATAAAACGCGGACTCAATTTGCCTTTCCGTCCAAATCTGAGAACTTTCTTCCATGGTGACACTTTCAAGAATACCTTATAACCAACTTGAAATTCGATCTCTTTCCGTTTCAAGTCCGAGTAGGACTTTTGTCTATCCGAAGCAGCTTTTAAACGATCACGAATTATTTTTACTTTCTCTTCGGTTTCTCTAACCAGATCGACCCCGTGAATCTGATTTTCTTTGAGTTCGGTCCGATACAAAGGCGTTAGACACTTACGCCCATACAAAGCCTCATAAGGCGCCATTCTCAAACTCGACTGAATACTATTATTATAGGCAAACTCTACCAACGGTAAATATTTTTCTCAGCTGCCCTGAAACTCAAGAACAAAACACCGGAGCATATCCTCAAGTATCTGTATTAATCTCTCCGACTGTTCATTAGTTTGTGGGTGGAAAGCTGTACTAAAACTCAACTTTGTGCCCAAAGCTTCTTGCAACTTTTTCCAAAATCGTGATGTGAATCTCGGATCTCTATCCGATATAATCGACAAAGGCACTCCATGTAGTCTTACAATCTTTGAAACATACAAGTCTGCCAACTTATCAAGTGAATAATCAACACGTACAGGTATGAAATGGGCCAATTTCGTAAGTCTAACTACCACAACCCATACGGCATCTTTCTTGCTCAGTGTCAACGGCAAACCCGTCACAAAATCCATAGTAATACGGTCCCATTTCCACTCGGGAACCATAATAGGCTGAAGTAAACCCGAAGGTACTTGGTGTTCAGCCTTCACTTGCTGGCAAATCAAGCATTTTGATACAAACTTAGAAATATCTTTCTTCATACTCGGCCACCAATACCATTTCTTCAAATCATTATACATTTTTGTGCTGCCTGGATGTACAGATAAACATCCACTATGTGCCTCGTGTAAAATTTTCTGAATGAGCTCATCATCTTTCGGTACACAAGCTCTGTCCCGGAACATCAAGCATCCATCAGAATTAATCTGGAAGTCGGACTCAACTCCCGACTCACACTGAACTCTTTTGGCTTGCAAGTCACTGTCACCTTTCTGAGCTTTACAAATCTCTTAGAGAAACATCGGTCTTGCCTTCAACTCAGCTAGAATAGAACCATCACTTGACAAAGTCACTCGTGTATTCATAGCTCTCAGCGCAAATAAGGATTTCTTGCTCAAGGCATCAGCGACCACGTTCGCCTTTCTTGGATGGTAGTCAATCACTAGCTCATAATCTTTTATTAGCTCTAACCATCTTCTCTGCCTTAGATTCAATTCCTTTTGAGTCATCAAGTACTTTAGGCTTTTATGATCAGTGAATATCCGACATTTTTCACCATACAAATGGTGTCTCCATATCTTCAACGTAAACACAATGGCAGCCAACTCTAAATCATGTGTCGGATAATTCCTTTCATGCGGCTTTAACTGTCTAGAGGCATATGCTATCACCTTGCCCTCTTGCATAAGCACACAGCCCAATCCATTCAATGATGCATGACTATAAATTATAAATTCTTTTCCCGGTTCAGGTTGTACTAGAACTGGAGCCTCAGTCAATAATGCTTTTAGTTTCTCGAAACTCTATTGGCACTTTTCTGTCCAGTCAAACTTTACATCTTTCTGTAATAGCCTCGTCATCGGAGTAGCTATCATAGAAAATCCCTTGACAAACCGTCTGTAATAGCCAACTAGGCCCAGAAAACTTCTAACCTCTGATACATTTCTCGGCGATTTCCAATCAACAATAGCTAAAATCTTGCTCGGGTCAACTCGGATTCCATCTCCCGAGACAATGTGCCCCAAAAATCCAACTTCTTTGGGCCAAGATTCACTTTAGCTAAACTTGGCATACAACTAATTATCTCGTAAAATTTGTAAAATCGTCCTCAGGTGCTTAGCGTGCTCGTTCTCATCACGAGAATAAATCAATATATCATCAATAAAAACCACAACAAATTTATCCAAGTATGGCCAAAAGATGCGGTTCATTAAATCCATAAACACAGCAGGGGCATTTGTTAAACCAAAAGGCATGACTAAAAACTCATAGTGACCATACCTTGTCCGAAATGCAGTTTTCGGCACATCTGAGTCTTTGACCCTCAACTGGTAATATCCCGATCTCAAATCTATCTTAGAGAACATAGTGGCTCCCTTCAATTGATCAAACAAATCGTCAATCCTTGGCAATGGGTACCTGTTCTTCACGGTTACCTTATTAAGCTGCCGATAATCTATACATAATCTCATGGAACCATCTTTCTTTTTCACAAATAATACTGGAGCACCCCACGGAGAATAACTCGGTCATGCAAAGCCTTTCACTGTCAACTCTTGTAACTGTACCTTCAATTCTTTCAACTCAGTTGGATCCATCCTGTATGGAGCAATCGATATAGGTGCAGTACCAGGGACTAACTCAATGCCAAATTTTATTTCTCTAACTGGAGGCAACCCTGGCAATTCTTCTGGAAATACATCTGGATACTCACATACTATCGGCACTGATTCAATTCTTAGCTCAGTTTCTTTGGCATTCATCACAAAGGCAAGATAAGCTTCGTATCCCTTTCTTACATATTTTTGGGCAGACAAATGAGAAATCACTACAGGCGATCTGTCTTGTTCATCTGATTCAACACGAAGAGTGTCCCAATTTTCACATCTCAATTCAATGTATTTCTTTCCACAATTTACTATCACATCATGAGCGGTTAACCAGTCCATACCAAGAATTATATCGAATTCATCAAATGGCAATAACATAAGATTCGCCTTAAAATAATGACCTCTAATCATCAATGGGCAATCTTTGCATACCTTATCAACTAATACACATTTGCCTAAGGGATTAGACACTTTTATCACGAATTCTGTAGACTCTACAGGCATGCTCATACTAGATACTAATTTTATACAAATATATGAGTGGGTAGATCTCGGATCAATTAAAGCAACAACATTAGTATCATAGAGAGAAAATGTACCCGTAATTACATCAGGGGATGACGCCTCTTCGCGAGCACGAATGGCATAAGTCCTCGCAGGCGCTCTACCCTCAGATCTTGCAGTCTGCTCTCTAGGTGTACTCTTACTACTCGTTCCACTTCCCAAGTTTCTCTGCTGTCTCCCTCTAGTAGTGCTTCCCGATCTTGCACTCTGAATTTTCTCTTTTTTGACCATTTCAGGGCATTCTCTAATAAAATGATCTTGGGAACCACACTTAAAATAGGCTCTCTCATGTGCTCGGCACTCACCGGGGTGACGTCTACCACACTGTGGACATTCGGTCTATTTGGTCGAGTGTTCCCAACACTAGCAACTGAAGTAGTCTGAGCTTTAATCCCCGAGTACTGTTTACCCTTACTTCTATTTGAAAACCCAGCTGAAGTAGCTGATCGAGTAGTGAAATCTCTTGACTTCTTGGATGAGGGTTGAAATGACTTACTCAACTGTCTCTTCCTTGAGTCACGAGACTCAATTTCAGCCTTTCTTTTCTCTTTAACCAACTCCTCGGCTTTGCAAGCTCGGTCCACTAACACAACAAATTCCTTTAATTCTAGGACACCAACAAACAATCGGATATCTTCATTTAATCCGTCCTCAAACCTTTTACACATAATGGCTTCAGAGGATACACACTCCCGAGCGTATTTTCTGAGCCTTACGAACTCACGCTCATACTCGGTTACTGTCATCTGACCCTGTTTTAACTCAAGGAATTCCTTTCTCTTCTGATCAATAAATCTTTGGCTAATGTACTTCTTCCGAAACTCTTCTTGGAAAAACTCCCAATTAACTCTCCCCCTTGGTACAACCGACACAAGGGTGTTCCACCATTGATACGTGGAATCTCTCAAGAGAGACACCACACACTTCATGCACTCTTCAAGCGTGCAAGATAATTCATCAAATACTCTGATGGTATTTTCAAGTCAAAATTCTGCCCTCTCCGGATCGTCATCTTTAATAGCTTGAAATTCTGCGGCTCTTTGTTTCCAGATTCTATCAACCGGAGGCTTTTCTCTCCTTACCACTTCTACCACTTGGGGAGCTACACGGATAGGCTGAGGAATAGGTAGGGGTGGAAGGGGGTTACGCATTCGGGTTCGTACGAACGAACTTCGTATACCATGCATTCATCATGTGGAGAAAGGCTTCCCTAGCCTCTTCTCCTCCTCCCTGACTTACAGTCGTTAGTCTATTCTCATTTTCATTCGGCACCGTCCCTTGGGCAGGAGCCGGCGCGTTACTTTCTACATCATCCGCCACAGCTCTAGCGGGATCCATTTACTATATGAAAACACAATTTAAATTGTCAAGAGTGGTCACACTATCATTATGTAAATACTCATATGTATGGCATATATAGCTAGACTCATGCATATGCTACGTTAGTCCAAGAATCGACTAAACCGTAGCTCTGATACCACTAAATGTAACATCCCTTACCTGTATTCCACGCTGGAACCAGATACAAGGCATTATCGAACTTAACTTGCTTAAACATACAACATCGGGCCATAAAATTTCGTTTCAACTTAAAATTTTCTCAATCATAATCATAACGTCCCTATTATGGGTCTACGACACCCTAAACATACATACGGAATGGTTTGGGACTAAACCGGAAACTTTTGCATACTTAGAAAATTTTTGCTTAAAACAGGGTCACACGCCCGTGTGGAATGGAACACGCCCGTGTGGGCAGGCTGTGTGGTCACACACGCCCATGTTCCAAACCCATGTGGATTTTATTTTTCACTTCAAATCTACAGGGGTTTTCACACGGCCGGGCACACGCCCGTCTCTATGGCCCGTGTCCCTCACACGGCCTAGACACGCCCGTGTCCTCACCCGTGTGTGAAAACCTTGGTATTCTGTTTATGGCATCAGCAAACTCTTAGGGGCACACAGCCTAATCACACGCCCGTGTACTGGCCCGTGTGACGAATTGAATTTTTACAAATTTGATGCAAGGGACACACAACCTATCAACACACCCATGGGGCTGACCATGTGTCACACACGGCCTAGACATACGCCCTTGTGTCTACCCGTGTGGACAATTAGAATGCTATTTACCAAGCCAGTTGCCACCCTGAAAAACAAACACACTTATACCACCACAAGCAACACATAACATAGTAATAATACACTACAAAGAATCACTAATTCATCATGCATACACTTCACATTTTACTCGATTAATAGCCTGAACTTGCACTTCATGAATATCATCATCATTGGATATATATAAAACTTAACAAGTATTGGCCAATTTCCAATGGCCATTTACAAAATGAATAAGTGGCAAATATAGCCAACACTTTGGCTACAAATATGACATAACAAAATGACCAAGTTCCTATACATGCCATACCCAAAATAAATCAACTTTAATATACCAAAAGAATAGTTGATAGTGTGATCCGAGCTCCGACGTTCTATGATCCCCGAGTTAGCTTAGGGATACTATAAGGAAAAGGGAAAAGAGAGGGGTAAGCATAAATCTTAGTAAGTTTGCATGAAATATATAGCAACATTAGGACTTATAATAGCATCCATTCATCTCATTGAATAATACACAAGTTCTCAAACACACCAACATAACTTACTCATGAATACTCTTACCAAATTACATATCACATTTTGCATTCATTTCTCGTAAGTTACTCATAGGTACCTGTATCACTTCATCACATGACTTTAGCACTTTTATACTCTTTAAACATAGAATTTGCTCTTTATCAATTGTATATAAACTTAGCTCTTTGCCCGTTGAACTACTCGGAATATCGAAGGATACTAAATCTCATCATACATGTATCATGTTGCCAATGCCATATCCTAGATATGGTCTTACATGGGATCACATCTTGATGTCGATGCCATATCCCAGATATGGTCTTACACGAGATCTCATATCTCGATATCGATGCCATATCCTAGATATGGTCTTACACGAGATCATATATAGATGTCGATGCCATGTCCCAGACATGGTCTTATACGAGATCTTTCTTTGGTGCTGAGGCCATGTCCCAGACATGGTCTTATACGGGACCTCCTTCATTTGGTGCCGATGCCATGTCCCAGACATGGTCTTATACGGGACCTTCCTTATTTGGTGCCGATGCCATATCCCAGACATGGTCTTATATGGGACCTTCCTTATCTCATGTTGTGACATTAGTATCCTTGCTATTCCGAATGTCCAACCGGGACTTCAACTTAACATATTTTCATCAGACTCTCATCGAGGCATCATTAGTCGATTTTCATAGAAATAATATTCATTTCACATAATATCAGGCAATTAAAAATATAAAAACATTATGTAGCTTTAATTTCATACAAACTTACCTCGGTACTTAAAATGTGTATAGATATTCGATTTAGTCCACGACCTCGTTCTTGCCTCGGTTTCGGTCCGGGCTTCGTGTTTCTTGATCTATAATAACAATTTCACTTGTTTAATACTCACATTGACTAATTTAACCCATGAATCATACTTTGGAAAAATTATGATTTTGCCCCTAAACTTTTGCATAATTACGCTTTTGCCCGTAGGCTCATAAAATGATTTTCATTCAATTTATTTGCATTTTAAGCCTAGCCGAATGACTTTCATAACTACAACAGCCCCCAATTTCCACTAATTCACTCATGTATGACCTTTTTCATAACTTTTACAATTTGGTCCTTTTTATGTATTTTTCATGAAAATCACTTAGAAAAAGATGTTTATCATGCATCAAACTTTCCTATTCTTCCATAAATCATCAAAATACATGCATGTCATACATAGGTAAATTTTTGAACATAAACCCTAGCTCAAAATATAGCTAGAATTAGCTAAATCGAGCTACGAGGATCTTAAAAATACGAAAAACATTAAAAACGGGGCTAGGAGATACTTACAATCAAGCTTGGAAGTTGAAGAAACCCTAGCTATGGAGAGCTTGAAAATTTCTGCTGGCATGAAGAAGATGGACATGAATTTTGACTTCTTTTTCCCTTTTAATTCTTTTATTAACCAAATGACAAAAATGCCCTTAAAGCCCTTTCTTGAGATTTTTCCTTCCCATGTCTATTTTTGTCCATCTTGACATATATTGGTTTAATTGTTAAATAAGGACTTCTAATAATTTTTATAATGCTATTTCATACTTAAACTTTCTAGAATCTCATATTTTCCAATCTTTGCGATTTAGTCCTAATAGACAAATTGATCACTAATTAATAAAATTTCCTCATGAAATTTTCACACAATCATGCAAACACATCATAAGCCTCATAAAAATCATAAAACACATATTTTTACTTCGAATTTGTGGTCTCGCAACTACTATTCTGATTAGGCCCTAAATCAAGTTGTTACATTATGTGTCGTATACTACTTCTGATATATTGATCAGGTACTGAGTACCATTTTAGGCACAGTGTGCAGTACTGGTGTGTTTGGTTAGAATCCGTGTATCCGCCAAGGTCTGGGTTTGTTAATAGGGTGAATAACTAAAATGAGAAAATTAAATAAATTTGATTGATCGTACTATTAAAAATATGAGAAAGAAATTATGAGTTGAATTGTGAATTGAGTTGAGACATGAGATTTGAAGCATGAACTTAAGGTTCATGAATTTGTTAAAATATCGAAATAAGAAGTGAAAATAGAATGAATTGGAAATAATGAAATAGTGTATGAGTTAATTGAATATAATCATATGAATTAATTATAATTATTTTATTGAAAAATGTTGGTTTAAATAATTATTGAAAGACTAATGTTGTAAGGTTTTAGATATGAAATAGAATAAGTTATTGAATTGAGAAATAGAAATGAAATATATGAAATAATGATTTTATGAAATGGTTATTGATGAAATGCATGAAATGAATATTGATATAGTAAGAAGATATATAAATTAAAATGAAGAAAAGCTATATGGGATAGCAAATGATAAACATTGAATAAGTTATAAATAAATGTATGAGAAATTGTGATTTATGTGATAATTGAGTATTGTATGACTAATGTCATTATACGAATAAATATGGTTTGATATGTGAATGACCATTTATATAGTAATTGTGGGAATTAGGATATTGTTTAATAAATGAAAAATGATAGTTATGATACTAGACATAAATATGTCCTTATAATTTAATTTTGCCTATTATATTATATTATATTGTTTTTAAATATTCGGATTATAGAAATACCACTGAGTTTTTACTCAGCGTACGGTTTTACTTTCCGTGCGCAGATTAGGTACAATGATTTTAAAGAGTTGTTATTGAGATTGTGGGCATCTATCTCATCACATCTCCAAGTGCCAAGAGGGTATGTTTCAAAATTTTGGAATAGAATGGCATGTACTTAGGAAGATCAAGTGTGTTTCAAGTAGTAAGGACTAAAATATAAATTATCTAAATTTATTTTTAATGTTCAAATATAATAGTGATTAGCCAAAATCACTTTGGCACCAAATGTAATATTCCTATATCAGGTTCTTGGGTCGAACCGGTATAGGGGTGTTACAGGCTATGTATCCTAGTCAGCCTGATTGGCCCAATTCATTCTTGGAAGGCCTTGGCCTTTTATTGTTAACCTCGATTTGGCATAGCTTGACTCATTTTACTGTTTAAAATAATAAAAAAATTATATTAATATTAATTTTTATAATTAAATTTAAATATAAAATCATTTGTTATTATTTTTAAACAGAGAAATGGTTCATTTAGGCAAAGCAAACTTGAACCTGAAAAACTTCTTGAAATCAGGCCTCGGCCTGGCCTCGCCTAATAACACCTCTAATAGTGATAAGGCCTCTCCAAAATTTGAGTTATTCATTCAATCCATATTAAATCATATTTGAACAAGTATTTTAAAAAAAAAAATTAATTCAAATCATTTACTTAGGCGAAGCCAGGCCGAGGCATAATTTAAAATAAAAGAACTTGTTCAAATTTGATTTAAATAGACTGAACGAATAGCTCAAAGCTTGGAGAGATCTTATTACCATTCATTGAGTAAAAAAACACATTGTTTGATTTGTTTTTTTCATATTTTTTAAAAATGATTTAAAATGAATTCTTAAAATTGTTTTTAAAGAGTTTTTAATTGTTCAAAAAAATATTTTTTATTTTAAAAATAAAAACTTTTAATTTTTAAAACAATTTTTGTAATTGTTTATGTAATTTATCCTATTAACAAAAAACTTAAATGTAGAGGGCTAAAATAATTATTTTACCTTTTTAATAACAACCACATCAATAATTCTAACGGCAAAATTGATGGAGGGACCAAAATTTTTAAATAAAAAAATTATGAGTACTCAATTTCTTAAAATTAAAGTATAGGGACTAAGTTTTAAATTTCAAAAAAGTACATGATGGGTGTCAAATCCATCAAAAATATTATTCTTATGCCTAAATAGTAAATAAATAGCATTATAGGGGTATGATCGATCCCACAGAGATTGGAATATCTAAACTTGTTGTTCATTTAACCAGGTTGTGTGTTTAGGCAACTGTTGTGCCCACGACGATGGTCTGTACAAAAAAAGAAAAGAAAAGAAAAATCGAGGATTTAAGTTTTGATAAAAGTAAAAAAAATTAAAATAAAAATAATAGTAAAAAAAGTAGAATCAAAATTAAATTGAATAAACCAATGTACTGAAATTCTAGTTTCAGGTTAGATTTTGGCTCCAGTTTTGAGTCGATCATTGATAGAAATTTTTCTTCTTCAACCGATAAGTTAGTTATAGTGATTGAGGATGCGTTAGACCACCAACACTTCCGTATGTAAATTAATTGTGGGGACCCCAACAATTAACCTTTACGGAACGAGCAACCACGAAATACGCGTCCATGATTTAGCTCTCCGGTAGCCATGCGATCTAGAAGGGCCAACTTAAACCAACAGCTTCAACTATGTGGGTCGTTTAAAGTCGATTGTTATTTCACTTAATAGATCCAACCAACCACTTAATTAGACACATCAATGAGTTCTTCGATAGACCGATTACAACAAACAATCATCTTGGTTCTGCCAATTGTACGCCTATCAACACTAAATCATCGGATTTCATTTTATTTGATATCAATACGATTTTATGAGACAATTATATGTTTTTTCTTAGTCTGAGAAATAACAAATATTGGTATGAAAATTTTTATGTATAATTTTTAGTTTCACGATTAAAAAAATCAGATAAAAAATTTAACCTAAAACTAGTTTAAACTAATTCATAAAATTAGAAAACAAAAAAGAAATATTCAAGAAGTTATTTTTATTCAAATAAAAACAAAACTCAAGAAAGTTGAAACAGTGGTTTTTTTATCTGCGCATATGCGCCTCCCCCCTTTCTCTCTCAGCCTAAGTATATATATATATATATATGTGTTAATAAATAAAACGGGTGGCTGTCGCGAACCTCCGTACACTTTCTTTTTCAATTCACCTAAATAAATATATAATAATTTAAAATAATAAAACTTTAAAATAAAAAAGGAAAAGCTTTAAAAATATAAGAAATATTAATAATAAAATAACCTTAAAATCTTCGTCTTATGGGTCAACTAGAATACTTGTGTCAATTTTTGTGTGCAATTCATTTATCTATTTCTTTCTTAATACAATAGACTATAATTGTATTTGTATAGAAATTAATCGATTAAGTATTAAATTAAATGGAATTTATAAAATTAATTAAAATAAATAATAAAAATGTGCCGAGTACATGAAACACCCCAGGATTTACAGTGATTTTTGAGTACCCATGGACTAAAATGGATATTACGTGTTATTTATTAACCTTTGGTTGTTCACCTTAAAATCTAAAACTGGATTCTAGAAGTTTATCAAACTTAACACCCAATACTCGAATGACGGTTTAACACAGATTTTATCATTTCACACCGATGGTGGTCGCAAATTCTAAAAACACAAGGCATAGTACACTAAGTTTCACCTCAAAAGAGTAGCTTTAGTCGAACACCACACCGACCACAGACAACTCTTCTCGCCACTCTCATATTTTTGGAGCTTTGCAGCTATATCTCTAATTTACAAAACAAATGCCTTTATGAAGTTCTCTTTCAAGAAGCACCAAAGCTTCTGGCTGTTTATGTTATCCATGGCTCAAACCTTAAACAAAAATAAATTAGAGTCGCTCTAATCCACATCTTTATTTGGGTTTCTTTTTCTCGACAAAATAAAGCTTTATTAATATCATTTTTAACAGACACCCAAAAACAATCAGAACCAATTCCCACAATCTACACCCCAAGACATAAAATACCAGCAATGCACTAAAGACCAAACGTCCAAAAAAACAAAAAACAAAAAACAAAATCACCGTTCTTTCCCGACATTGGTGCATAACATCCTTCCTATCGAAAACCAATTTCCTTTTAAAAATAACTGGAATCAAAATATCTCTTGAGAAATTATTTTGATGATAAATCCTAAAAATTTTCAACACCTCTTATTAGCTTCCACTTTTGGAAAAATTGCTTAGGAAAACCGTTTGAGTAGGCGCAATAAAATTTTATTTTATTTTTCTAAAATTGATCCTTATCATCATTTTTATAATAATAAATTTCATAAAACTATATACATTTCTTCTGAAATTAGGAGGATAGTGAACTCGCTAGGGGCTTTTCAAAAGTTGTCCAGATTTGTTAATCAATCCAAATTGGAGTCCAAATCATTTAAATTTTTAATCGAATAATCTTCTCTATAATTTTTTATTTCTTAAATATTTCGAGAGTGGACTCCAACTTAAAAAAAAAAAAAACATAGGACCAAAACTCAAGACTTCCCAGGGGATGTTAACTTCCTCTTTATGTAGGGATCCAAAACCCAAAATCAACTTCTCTATTTGAATTGCAGTCGCTAGATGATTGCAATTCTAATCTCACAAATTTAAAAACAAAACTTAAGAAAAAATAAAATTTATTTTAGTTCAAAGAAAAGTTAACTCAAATAAATTTTTTACTAAATTTCGACAAAGTTTTCTTTTAATATGGACATATGTAAATTTCGGCTACCACATAATATTTATAGAGGAAATACTGTAAGAGTTATACTTGAATTCAAAGTACATTAAATAATTATTGAATAAGAATTCGAGTCCTAATAGAACTCTCTCGCCTATAAGCCAGCAACACTAAGGGATTTTACTCCTCATGTGTCGCAGCACCATACCCCTATTGGGCTAGCTGGACAGGTTCAAGTTTGATTTAATTATATGCGTTTATCTCTCTTAAATTAAATAAAAAAATCAAGCTCATATAATTCTCTAATCCAACTTTTAAATATTTGTAAAGAATAATTATTTTAAAATTAATCAATTAGTTAATTGATTAAATAATTTACACAACCTAATTCTATTTTTGTTAAAATCATGACAAATTTACTGCATTAGAATTTATATGCAAGTTAATTTAATTGTCCAAATAGAATATAACTACAATAACTATTTAATTTAATTCTCACTTGGACTCATTTATATATATAATTTATTCATCCAACTAAATAATAATCCAAATAAATTTAATTAACTCCAAAGTCATCTCTTGTCATCTTGAGAAAAAAGCATTTATATAGAGAGTAATTCATGCAATCTATTTCTCATACGTCTTTTTTATCCATTCATTCAATCCATTCTTATTGTGCAATCTATATTGAGTTATAATGAGCTAGCAGAGGGACCAATCATACATACATAATATTAAAACCCAAATGTCGATACCTTTGCTCCAGACATAAAAAATACAACAATTACAAGCATATAATTCATACCAACTAATGTCTAATCATCATGTATCATTCACTTCATCAAATGGTCATTAAAATGTCTAAAGTAACAGTCCAAAATATCATAATCATGACCGAGCAAGAAACCAATAATTCAAATTGAAAGTCCATAAGTCCTAAGCAAAATAACCATGTAAAGAACTTCAAATTCATAGCAAAAACCAGCATATAGTCTACCACATTGCCTTATTCCCAAAACATAACCAAAACAATAACACCTTCGAAATAACAGAAACGGACTTGCTTGGAATCACCCCTCGGAACCACACCGCTTGCACCGAGGCACTACTAATCTGCAATGGTTTTAAAAGGAGTGGGTAAGCTTAACAAGCTTAGTGAATGCCTAGAACAACTACCATGCAAACAGTTCATCAAGTATTAACAAAACAACCATATAGCACAACCTCAACAATTCCAACTCTAGTTTCATATTATACTTACTCATGCATTTTTTACTAGTTCATTTACATGGTAATCATATTCATTTTTAAGCATATATCACATTGCACATATAATCACATAACATTCAAGCATATATATCACAATACTCAAAAACATGTTTATAGATAAATTGACACTTGAGATATGAAACGTAAAAGTGGGCACTATCCCACTTATCGAATACACGGATCTCCAACACACCACATTGACTCATATAGTCAAACATGTCCAAAAAGTGAAGCATAAAGCTAACACTCTCCAATACACCAAACATGTCCCGTTGAATGGAGCTTAGCTCACATTCACTTATCCCTACAACATGTCCCAGAGCCTCAACGCCCAAATCATATAACGTATAAGTGAGTACTCACAATTCTATAGCATGCCATGTAATGGCATAAATTCAGGGTTATCGAAATAGTGGTTTCGTAACCACAAATTCGATTTAAAGAGAAATTTATTTTAATATTTTTGCATGAATATTAATATGATAGGAAAATCGTATGAAAATATCGATAAAAAAATTATTGAAGAAAATTGGGTAAAAACAAGATATCGAGACCTCAATCTCGTAAAACTGAGTCGAAAATATTTTTATAAATATTTATGAAATTTTAGTAATATGGTATTAAAATTTCGTTAGAAAATTTTTACGTTTGGGTAGTTAATTAAGTGAAAAGGACTAAATTGAAAAGGGTGTAAAAGTTACTAGAAGGATTAAATAGCTCAATTGTTAAATGAGGAGGGACATAAATTGCAAATAAGCCCAAAAGAAGATATTTTGTGCGGCATAAGCTGAGAAAAATCAGGAGAATTGGTGAAATAAGGGCAAAATGGGAAAATAACAAAATTTACTAAAATAAAAATGGGACCAAATTGGAATATCTAGATTTCTCTTCATATTTTCTTCATTATCATCAGCCAAAAACGTCCTAAGGGTTTATTCAAGCTGGTATTTCATAATTTTTGCACCAAGTGAGTTAATCTTTTCCTTTTTCTTGTATTTTTTTTTGTTTTTAAGACTTTTACAACTAGGTCCTATTACTAAATTCGTTAGTTTTTGATTTCATGGATGAAATTGAAAGTCACCATGGTTGAGTGCTGTAAGTTTATGATGAAATAGCATGAAATTGAAGCTTTAATTTGTTTATGAGATGATTTTATTAGGCAATTTCAATAGAAATTGATTTGTAGGACCTAATTGTGAAAAAGTTTGGAATTAAAGTCTAGTGCTAAAATTCTAATTTCCAAAGGTTATAAAGTAGTTTAAAGTGATAGAATAAAGTGTTAATTGAGAAAAATCAGCTCAATTGAGAGGTTAATTGAGTAGGGACGAAATTATCATTTATTGAAAGCTTAGGGGAAAAATAATAATCAACATCTTGCACTAAAATAGTTTTGGACAGCAGCAGTAGGCTAACTTTGAAAAATCACCATAAATTTTAGAAATCGAATTAGAGGATGAAAAAAATATGGAATTAAATATTATTGAGTCTAGTTTCTCATAGAAGAAACGGTGTAATTAATGGAATTGTAAATCATGAGATATAATAAATTTTGTGAGACAAGGTCAAAATGAATTCGGGTTCCCCTTTTCTGACTTTGGAAAATTATCAAAAATTGGAGAAAAATAATTAGGGGCTTAAATTTATATTTTTAAAATTCTTAATTAGTCTATTTTCAAGAGAAATAAACGGGAACATCATCCGAATTTCGTACTAGGAGAAAATAATTTTTTATTGAAGAAGGGTCGAAACTGTCAGACAGCAGAACAGGGATGACTTTAAAGAATTAACTGTACTTATTGGCTAAACTATAAATTCTAAAAAAATTATAGTAAGAAGATATGTGAGTCTAGTTTCGGGAAAATCAAGCGGATCTTAATTTTTAGTTCTGTAGATTAAGATATAAATAATTTAGTGACTATTACTCAAGGAGATAGCTCTGAATGAACTATAAATAATAATAGAATTATAGAGAATGTTACATATGAACATGAAATGTATTAAATTGATGATTAAATTTATTTATTTAGATCCAAAAAATTCAAATACGAAGCTAGATCGAGGAAAAGAAAAAGTTCGGGATTAGTAGATTTTTGTATATGAACAAGTATCGAGGTAAGTTCGTGTAACTTGAATTATATTCTTAAATGCTTGAAATATATTTTTATTGATGTAAATATGATTTGGATGTTTATTGTATGATAATTGATGAAGTATTGATATTCTTGATGAAAAGGGAAAATAAATCCCGGTTGAATGAAAGGAAAATTCGATGGATCTCTGAAAAGGAATTGACAGAAAAAAGGATCTAGCCCGGACGGGTGATTCTATCCCGATATAGCCCTCCCGAAGAATATGTGGAAAATGGATTTAGCCCGGACGGGTAATCCGAATTAGGGTCTGAATTTAGCCTGGACTTGTAATTCAGATCCAAGCTCATTAGAGTAATTGTTGTTGCAGGGATTTAGCTCGGGTGGTAATCCCGACAATACTCTATGAGTTTATATTACAGGATTTAGCTGGACCGTAATCCCATTGTAAGGATGAGGTTCGCGGAAGTGTGCTCTCTGAAATGGAAATGTGCGCACATGAATATGAATTGACGGACCCGGATTTGTACACTAAAGTACCTCTGAAAATCCATCGAAATTCCGAGAAATTCAACGGGATAAATATGGAAAAATAACAAGGGAATGGAAATCATGGTATTGATGAGCTCATCAATCATGGTATATATTATTGATATATGAAAATTATTGGACTAACTTGAATGTTGAGTTTGTGCATGTTAGAGTAATAATGCATTGAATGGATGTATGAACGTTTATTGCATTGTATTGAAAATATTAGGTAAGTATAATTCTTGTTACATGAGCTTACTAAGCACAAAGTGCTTACCCTATTTCCTTTTCCCCTGTTTTGTAGTGTTAAGAGCTCGGAGGTCAGATTCGGTCGGAGACACATCACACTATCAACCTCAAGGTTTCGGTATATAAAGAAACTTTATTTTGGGAATTAATGGCATGTATAAGCTAACAAAGTAAATGTTAATGTGAAATGAATGTAAGGTTAGCCATTGGTATGGCTAACAAATCTTGGTTTTGGTATGTGATGAGGTTATCTTATGGGTATGCTTGAATCTATCTTGAAAATATGTTGAAATGGATTGGTTAGTTTGGATTGGTCTCGGTTTAAAATTGCAGGGAAGATTAGATATTTATAAAGGGGTTATATTGAGTTCATAAAAAATAAAAATAAAAAAACTTTGGGATTTTGTGAAAAATTTCTTATGGTTTCGATTTAATCCCGGTTTGGTCCCGATGTATGTTTTGGGCTTCGGAGGCCCATCTAAGGGACGTCATGACATGTTTCGGTAAATGAATAGTATTTAATTCGTAATAACAGAAAATTAATTCGGTAAACTCCGGTAATGCCTCGTACCCTATTCCGGCGACGAATACGGGTAGGGGGTATTACATGCTAACTATATCCAACAGTGTAACAACCTGATTTTGGGTCTAGTCAGAACAGTGGTTTCGGGACTACAAATCCGACGTAGTAAAATTTATTTTTATTATATTTTTATGGTCTACATTTTTATGGAATGATTTCGTGAAAATTTCGTTCGAAAATTTTGATGTTTGGGCACTCAATTTAGTTAAAAGAACTAAATTGCAAAAGGTGCAAAATGTGTGTTCTAGAAGCTAGAGGTGTCCAATTGCTATGAGATCTTAAATTAGAGGTCCTTAGATGTTAATTAGACCATTATACTTGTATGGACAAAAATGGACATGGTTAGGTGAAATTTTGAAGTTAGGCATTAATGACATTTTGGTCATTTGGTAAATAAAGCCAAAATAACTAAAATAAAAGATGTTCATCTTTCTAATTTCATCCCTTAGTGCCAAAAATTGAAGGGTCTCCATAGCTAGGGTTTTGGCCAACTTCCAAGCTCGATTGTAAGTCCGTTCTTGCCCCGTTTTTCATGATTTTTATGTTTTTGAAGTTGTCTCAACCTAATCTAGCTATTTCAAGGACTAAATTGAAAGAAAATCAAAGTCTAAAATTTTACCCATGTTATATATTTGTGTATTTTGATGTTTAATGGTAGAAAATGTATGTTTGATGTTAGATAAACAACATATACCAAGTGATTTTTGATGAAAATATAAAAAAAAGACCTATTTGTAAAAGTTGTAAAATATGTAGTAGAAGTGTGATTTAATGAAAAATGTGGGTTGTTATGAGTATGAAAAAGATTCGGCTGGGCTTGGGTTTTGAAGAAATTGACTATATTTCATTTTACGAGCGTAGGGACTAAAATGTAAAAAATTAAAAAGTTAGGGGCAAAAATATAATTTTTGCCATAAGGTGTTTTTGGGATTAAATTGAATAATGTGATAATTGAATAAGCTAAATTTGATATTATAGATCAAGAAAGACGAGGTTTTGACCTAGACCGGGGAAAGAACAAGATTGTGGACTAAATCGAACAATTATCCATTTTGTACCGAGGTAAGTTCGTATGTTAAAAATAAGCTTTAGAATAATTTTATCTAAATGCCTTAATATTGCATGAATTGTATGTTTGATTTTGTGAATGAGTATAATCCTACGAATGAGTCCGAAGACGAATCGACAAGCAAGAAATCCCGTTTGAACCTTAGGAATAGGTTAGGATACAAGTGACATGTCACTAGGGTCATTATGTGTTATGTGATTATGTGATCCGGGTGCTGGTCTCGTACGTCCTACCGGTGGCTGAGTATACCGGCATATGTTGCTAATACTTGACAGCTTGTGTGAGCAGCACCGTGTAGCTACGTCTTGACTGACAGCTTGTGTGAGCAGGCTCGTCGATAGCTCGAGAGCGAGCGATAATGAGATATGAGATTTAGGTAGCTTTGGCTAAATATATGGCACTTAGTGTGCAAATTTCCCCGAGTATCCGACATTGTTATTCCGAGTAGTTCACGGGTATGTCAAAGATGAGAATATGTGTAAGTTCATTTCGAGATGGCTCAGGTATGTACATAAAGCTCATGCTTAATAAATGTGTGAAATGATGAATATGAGGTAAGTTTTTGTGATGGAATAGATTATGATCATGAGACCATGGTAAATCTACATTAATTCATGTTATAATGATTGAATGTTATATGCATGGTAAGGTTGCTTATTTCTTGCATATGAGCTTACTAAGCTATATAGCTTACTCCGTTTATTTTCTATGTTTTTATAGTGTCGCCAAGTTAACTCGGAATCGGAGATCGTCGGAGATTTGGATCACACTATCAAACTCTCATTTTGGGTATTGATGATCATGGCATTTTGAATGTATGGCATGTATAAGGACTTGGTCATTTTGTTGTAGGGGTCATTTGCAATGTGGCCAAATGTATTGGCTTATAATGGTTAATGATTTCATTTTGTATATGGCCATGAATGATGGCTAATATTGGTATAAGTATATTCATATGATGATGCCTTTTATGAATGTGGAAACTTGCATGATTTGAGTTGATAAATATGCGATGTTTATGTATGATAGATGTAGCATGTGAATGATGTGTGGATGTCTTGGTTGTGGATGTTTGGTTGCCTAAGTATGTTATGTTTTTTTCCTTTAAATGGGTGTAAGTGTATGTGTGAATATGGGTGGCAAATGGCTTGGTAAATAGCCTTATTTTTGTCCACATGGGTAGACAGACGGGCGTGTGTCTAGGCCGTGTGTGACACACGGTCTGCCCCACGGGCATGTGTTTTAGCCGTGTGTCCCCTGCACCTTAATTTTGAGAAACAGAATGTCCAGAATTGAGCACACGGGCAGATACACGGGCGTATGTCTCGGCCATGTGTGCTACACGGCCTTGAACACGGGCATGTGCCCCGGCCGTGTGAAGTCTGCACCTATTTTATGAAAAATTATAAAAATTAAATTGACCACACGGCCTAGCACACGGGTGTGTGGCACGGTCGTATGGCACAAGTCAGAGAGCACCCTAAATTGAACACGGCCTATAACACGGGCGTGTCCCATTGAACCACACGGGCGTATCCCTTGAACCACACGGGCGTGTGACCCCTGTAACATGAAAAATTTTCTAAGTTTTGTAAAATTTTCTAAAGTTCTCGGTTTAGTCTCGAACCACTTCCAAAGCATGTTTTGGGCCTCGTAGGCTTGTATAAGGGACTTTATGATTGAATATGAATGGTTTTAAGTTGGACGCAAATTTATGACTCGGAATTGTGTGAATGCTTGTGTTATAAATCCGGTAATGCCTCGAGCCCTGTTCCGGTGTTGAATACGGGTAATGGGGTGTTACAAACAGTTTCAAGAATCACAAGGCCAAAATATTTGTTATTAAGCACACATATTACTTACCGATTTACCGTTCACTATCACTGCATATTTACATCATTAGCACAATATCATCACTGTCACTTAGCATGTATGACATGCCTACATATAGACTTTCACAATAGTAATCATGAACACATAGCACATGTAATAGCATCTTATCTCAATCCACATTTTCATAATAACACAAACACATATTTCACAAGTTAAACATGAGTACGAGAAAGCTTACACTCGGAATTTACAGTAGGGATTTAGGCTACAACTAAATTCCCAATTAACACATTGAATCGTGTCCACAAGCAATTATTCCAAACACTCACCAATTACACTTTCGCCGAAAAGCTGAAAGCTCAAACTAGCTTTTCCTTACCTTTATCTCTACTCGTAGAAGGTCCTATTGATTCCAACGCTTCAACAAAGTAAATCACACAACAACACAATCAACATTAAGCCAAAGGCTCAGATCAAACAATCCAAAAACATAAGTCTAAGCTAGGTTCTCTTTTGAGTGAAACCTTCGACATAGAAAACTTAAAATTCGAATATCTCGGTCTATACTTAATCTTTTTTTCCTGAAACGAATTCCATTCATCTAATTATTTACCTAAAATTGATTCTCAACCTTTAAACTACTCAAAACTACCCAATTAATGGTATCAAAATTTTCGACATGTTTATGGCAATTTTCAAAAAAAATCATTAAAACGTTGGAAATCTTAAACTAAACTTTAAGGTAACTTTAGAAACATTCTAATCATGTCAAAACTAATTGAAAAACACTTTGAAACCACGTTTTTACCCAAAATCCCGAAATCAACCATTAACGACCCAATTTTGACTTTTATTTAAAACATGCGATTTAATGGCTAAAAATTCCGTTTAAAAGACCAGATATCATTTAAAACTAATTAGGAATTGAGTTGTTTCCTTAGTTGACGAAAAATCGAGCGTTTGATTGAAAACTCAAAAAACACACAAGCTTGACATGGAGAAAACTATGGTGTTTTTGGGTGCTTTTCTTAACTTCTATGGATGTTTATGACTAGGAGGAGGATAGAAATCAAGGGAATAAAGTTCAGAAATCAAAATTGGGTGATTGGGGTTTTAGAGGAGCATTGGACGGCAACACAAGGGAATGGAGAAAAGTTTACATGAAAATAAAATTATAAATGGGCGTTTTTAAGTTGAATTTTAAAATCTGGTCTAATTGCCTCTTAAAAAAATCTAAGTTTTGACTCTTCTACAAATCAGTCCTATTTTCAAAATTAAAGGTATTTAAAACTCATTTTCAGAAATTGATTAAATTTTCTAAAAGCCATAGACGAAAACATTTTCGGTTACCATACTTACGAAATTTCGAACACTCTAAGGCTAAAATTTCTAAATTACCCCTAAAACTCCTAGGCCCTATTTTGGGGTGTTACAATTACAGTATTCAATCTCATCGCTACAATAACTAATCTCACCGCCACCACTGTTTTTAACCTCGCTAGAGGTAAACGCACCACCCATCCAAACTAAGCCTAAGTTTAGCTTATCAATCAAATGAACCAACCTAACTTACCTCTTTCTTGTCTTAGACTATGCGAATAATGGTAAACTAATTACTTACAAAGCTAATGCACTTGTCTCAATTGCATTATTTATCACTTCTAAATAGGAATCTCCTCTTAGTCTCATCTTAAGTTAGAAGCTACCACCTAAGATCTTCTCTCGATCTCATTACATGGCATAATCCTATCAAAGTTCTATATGATAAAATCTTATCTATCTAGATTTTCCACTAGAGACGTCAATTTTAGTGTACTAAACAATTTGATAAAATGGGACAAACAATGAATCAAGATCATGCATATAAATCTAAATTAATAATTAACAATTAACAATTAACATTACAATCAACCATCAAGAAAATCTAGAACAACATGAAGTTCAAAATACAAACAAGCATTTTAACATTCAAATGATAGACAATGGAAAAAAAACAAGAGTTAGATAATTCATGGAGAAATATTCGATTTGGTTTTGGAGCTTGTTTGATCTCCATTCATATAGTCTTCAACAAGAAAGAATAAAAAAGCTATAGCAAAATTACTCTATACTCTATTGTAAAAATGCATCTAAAACCATGTGATCTTTAAAATGTCGTTTGTTCTCTAGAAAATGGTAGGAACAAGGTTTATATAGTAATGAACCAAAAAACCTTTTTGCCTCTATTAAAAATACACTTTACAAAGGCTAAAGACTCAAAATGACACCAAAATTCCTTTAGTTACCAATTCAAATATGAGTTTATAGGGACGACATCACGACCTCCATTCAGCAATGTTGCGTGTGACACCCCAAACTCGACCGGGACGGACCGACCTGAATTCGAAGCGTTACATTAGCCACCTAAGTGACTCTCTGGCTAACGACCACCCAAGACACACCCCGACCTTATAATACCTCAATCTTATTTGAACTATAGTTATTTATTAACGCAGAAGCAAATATGAGCCAATTTGAAATTTTTCCTAGGTAATTTAACCTAAGGGTATTTTTGTCATTTTACCACCTATGGTAAAACTAACCCAATTTTAGATCTAAATGTTCATCGGCCTTCTTTTAGTCAAAATTATGCAAGCCTAAAAATTTCAGCTTAAACTGAGTTCGTTTGCCATGTCTAATTCAATTTTTACTATTAGGGACTAAATTGTAATAAATACCAACTATCAAGACCTATTCCAATTTACAAATTAAGTGTGTTTCTATTGAATTTTACCCATTATGAGACTAATCCTAAACTTTTACCAAGTTTCCTTATCATCTAGTGCTTTAATTAGACTAAGCAATTTTCAGGACTAAATCGTAACTTAAACAAATTAGAATACCAATTTAAAAAGAAAAAAATTCAAACCCCCCAAAACTCACACAGTCGTGTTCCCCAGACCGTGTGTCATTAACTGCCTATGTTCGTGTCGTGAAAAACTTTTGTGATGCGACCATAGCTCGGGAGATCACTTTCGAATCCATTGAGCTGCCACGAGGGCCTATAACTCGATCACGAGCTAAGAAATTTCAAGAAGCCTTAGCAAGCTATGTGGATCGAGCTTGGGGAGAGCAAGAGGCCGAATCCAACATTCATGCATAGGACGGCTCAATTGGCGCAACTTGCAATTTATTGTAAGTTGAACTTAATTTTTTAATAAACTCATCTTACTTTAATAAATGAGTTGCTGGACTTTATTCAACTTATCTTAGTTTAATTAATAAGTGTTTTTGTTGAACTTTATTTAATAAGTGTTGCTCTTAATTAATCTAGTTCCTAGGATTATTTATTGATGCATGAGTTAAGTTCATTTAATTATGCTTCATTAATTAACTAGTTGCTGGAATAATTGATGCATATGTTTTAGTTCATTTACTTAATGTGTGTTATGTTTAATAAGTGTTTACATGTGTTTAATAAGCTCATTTTAATGTGTTTATTGCAGGAGTCTTTTCAAGTCATATGAATTTACAATTCAAGGTCATTACAAATTAAATAAAGTGGTTGTTCAAGTCATTTTCAGTTACAAAGTAAATGGGTTGTTACAAAGGAGGTTTATATATCATTTAAGGAGGTTTTAAGAGCATTATATCATCTATTTAATTTCGGCAGCAACCGTTTCAACTACCAACCCGTTTTTTCCATTTCAAAGGTTAATTCAAGCATTCAAATACCATTAAGGAGCTGGTTAATAAGTTGGTGTCTATTCGGCTGGCCAAGGGCTAACTTAAGGGTCATTTTTCAAGCAATTAAAGTCATTCATTCAGTTGAATTGAAGTGAATTCAAGAATGGAGTTATTTGGCTCAAGAATGTGAAAAGACTTGAGTTTTATTTCAGCTTTTAAATGACACATTAAGTTGAATGTTTGTGACCATTCGGCTAGCCTATTCTAACACTATAAATAGATGAAATCAGCTTTTGTAAAAAAAAACTTTTGGCTGAATATATATGAAATCTTTGAATTGTGAGTTATCCAATTCTCCTTGTTCTTACGGAATTGATTTGACTTATCAAGCTTAGCTTGTGGCGTCTATCCATTCCTTGTTTCTGAACTTATCACTTTCATAGTGTGGCGTTCATCATATACCAAGGTTCCTATCATCCTTGATAGTGGGCCGAGGTTCATAATATACCAAGGTTCCTATCATCCTTGATAGTGGGTCGAGGTCTTTTCTTTGCTGTTTTTCTTAAAAATCGAAATCATCTAAGAGCCATTTGAGATTCGGGTCAACAATCAAGTATTGTTGGTTTATTTTCGGCCTTAGTAAATTTATCCTTTGTTTTGTTAAACATTTTTGTTACTAATTTCTAAGCCATATTGTTCTTTCTTTAAGCCTTTTCTTTGACAAGCCTTTGTTTGTTTGAAACGATCCATTTTTACTCAAATTCACGATCGGGCAACAAACGACTCGAATCAATCACGAGACGAGTTCGTATCATTTTGGCAGATCGTACACGCCCGTGTGTGATAACTCAAGTTTCCACACACCCGTGTGGACAGACACATGCCCATGTGAAAACCATTGCACCTATTTTTGCGAAAAACTTAATTTAAAACCTGATTTTGCATATTTTAATGACCAATTAAACTCGATTTAACTATGATTAATTAACATATATATACATACACCCTCAATTGAATTTATGGACATCAATCAAGCCTTAATTAAATAGAATTAGGCAATTAATTTCATGTACATCAAACACTGAATAGATTAAACAAGTGGCGTATCTTAGTCGCTAGTAAACCACTCCATGGAAGTTTCAATTAAACAATTGTTAGTATAAATTTCATGTTTCACACACCGTGTTATCAAGCAATAATACACCATGAATCAATCAATAATTAAACTCAAACATGCCTCAAAATTAATATAAAACCATCCAAAATAAATATCCAATGTCCAAAGCCCATTTACAACCCAAATCAACTAATTCCCGGGAGTTCCACAATGCCCGACTACAGTTTCTAAAATGTGTAATAAAATCTCTACCAAGCCTAAATCTATTGGAACTCTCTTGCTCGACTCCTCAGCTTTTCAATCCCGACGAATATCTGCACGAATTGTGAGGGTGTGAGCTTTAAAAAGCTCAGTGAATGTTAACAAAAACAAGTAAATTAACATCCAATTCATGTTTAATTCACAACCAATCATTCACCAATTGTCAGCCAAAAATAATTAAACATGTCAATTTAATTTCCATAAACATTTTCAATACCAAAAATCAATTATTCATGGCTTACAATTATCAAATGATATAACAAAAATCACACATAAATATATTGGCATTCATTTCTCATGGCTTCATCGGGTGATCATACATCGAATAAACGGATCTCTGAACTCCCATAAATATCAAATACAGTCTACCGAGTTGAGCGGGTTGAAGCACGCGCTCTCTTATAGTGCCTCAAATAACCCATTGAGTGGAGACTCATGCTCAACACTCCATTATCTACTCCAACAAATCAATCCACCTAGAGCCATATGGTCACAATGTCACAAATAAATGTGAGTACCCACAAATCCTATAGCATGTCAACTATATCCAATGGATCCACCATGCATGTTGCCAATATATTCAGTCAAATATAGCATATAAATCAGTCATTATTGTGCTCAATTTAATGTGACAAAATGATTATGTATAACTTGTAACATAGCCATTTAGCATCCAATTAAATCAAGCAATTCATTCATCAATTTCCCATATTCAGTTACCAATTGTAACACCAACATATTATGATAAAAAATTTCAGTACACATGCTTAAAATCATCCTTAAAATTAATCTAATTAAATAGCAGAGCACCACCCAAAAAAACTCACTTACCATTTTTTTTCAATACAAATTCAATTTTTACACATTTAAGATCAATCTTGCAAAATCCACCATTTATCCATAATCAATTAATTTTAATCATTAATTGAGGTACTAATTAAACATAATCGAGGGTCAATTTACCAAATCGCCCTTAGAAACACTCACCACACAATTTTATTATATGACAACAAGTAATCAACTAGGCAATTTCAAGCTTCAATTTTGGTTATCTTGATCCTCTTCAAGATTCGGAGCTTCAACAGAGGTAAAGTAGACATCATCACCTTTCCAATGCTATATTAAACACAAATTATAATTAACTATGCTAATCGAAATTCACTCACAAAGATACCTTACCGAATTTGTAACATCAAGTCGAAAACTCAATTCCTCACAAAATCGATCTCTCCAACCCTCCTAATCACTTCCAAACTACCAAATACACATAAACTAAGCATCAATTTCACATTTAAATCAATTTCACAAAAATCAGGAAAATTAATTCAAGAAGATGATAAAATTCAGATTTCTTCAAATTACCTCACAAATCATGTTTAATCTTGATAAATAAAACCAAAAACATTTTAATAGGTCCATTTTGAGTTGGAACATCCATTGATTTTTGGATTTCCTCTCAAAATTCAAAATCCACCATTAAAGCACCTTAAGCTTTTGAAGAAGGTGACATTGATAAAAAAAAATACTTTAATTGACTCTCAAATCATATAAAAATATTTCTAATCTTCATAAAAACAAGTCTAGGATTGAAGATTACCTTTGATTCGATCTAAATTCGTTGATTGAAAATCTTGATTTAAGAAGCTTGAAAAATTTCAGAATATTTTTGGCTACTTTTGAGAATAATTTCGAGTGAATTGAGAGAGTATTTTGAGAAGGAAAATAGTTGGATCTATTCTCTGATGATAGATCTTTAAAACCATGCAAAGAAAACGAAATTTATAGCTCTCTAATATGATGTAAATAGTGTGAAAAGTAGGCTAGATGCATTGTATTTAAAATATGAAACAATCCACTGGAATTTAAAAATTGAGGAATTTTCCTAACAGCCACTCCCACATTTCCATTGTTTTACTATTTTATCCTTTATCTCTAGAATTTCGAATTTTAAGGTTTATTTGCCAAATAAGTACTCCAAAATTTCCCTTATTTTACAATTAAATCTAATTTAATTAATATTTAAATTTAACTCAAATTAACCCCCAATAAAAATTAATTTAAATTTTTTTCGACCCAAATTAATTATTTTCACTAATAATTATTTA
This sequence comes from Gossypium sturtianum, assembly GCA_025698515.1. Classification (NCBI taxonomy): domain Eukaryota; kingdom Viridiplantae; phylum Streptophyta; class Magnoliopsida; order Malvales; family Malvaceae; genus Gossypium; species Gossypium sturtianum. Next base: position 69,087,875 of record CM046946.1, on the reverse strand, counting down.
ATTAATTTAAAATTAAATTTTAAAAAATATTTTTATTTTTCCAGATTATCGTTTAATTGATTTTAGATGAAATTAACCTCCTAAATTAAATTAAAAATTACTAGAAACCCCGTATATTCCTAGTTCACACTCGGAACCCAAAAAATATACCCGAAACTACTAGACCAATTTAGGGATATTACATTGCGACTTTGACGAACAATTTCTCCCAAGAATAACTTCGATGTCACGAAATATAAAAATATTATAGGTCTAATATATTATGTAAGCCCAAAATATAAAAATTAAAGGATGGGCTTAAAACTTAATGAATTTATATAAATTATTATAATGGGCTTAATCTTAATAGATTTATATATATTTTAAATTAAAAATAAAAATAAAGAAACCCTAAATAATTCGTGAAAAGCTTTGAAGCAACTTATGCGGCTTTTTTTTTTGTCAAAACAAAGTCAAAAAGGTAGTTAGGGTGTCGCTTGAGTCTTGACTATCTTCTCGTATCTTTAGCTTTCAAACTTTCTTTTTTTTTTTTTTTTGTTTGTTTGTTTGTTTAAGCATGTAGACACTAGCTATGTTTTTAATTTAGTGTTATTTGTTGTTTGTACTTTCTTTTTTGAATTTAAAATAGAGAAAAAAAAAGTACATTGTAATGGTTCTTTTCAAGTTTCGAACTTATTTGAATTAAATAAAAAAATGTAAAATTTTCTATTAATTTAGTTATCCTCCTAAATCAACTGAAATTATTTGGGTCGGTTAATAGTTTTTTAAAATTTTTTGGTTTGATTAACATATAAGGGTTTTAAAATTTCAGCTAATTCAATTAATGATAATTTGGTTCAAGTATTAATTAAACCGATTATTTTAACACCCTTAACAAAGGTGAAAGATATTTTCAAAGGATGTAATTCTTCTAAATGATGTAATTCTTCTAGTTTAGCTTCAACAGAGTGGCAAACCAGATCTATTATAAGGGATTCTAATAGTGAGGCTGACCAATTTGCAAAGTGTGGAGTGCACATGAGAATTTATTGCATTTTGTTGAATAAAGGAATTATGTTTTCGCTTTGTTTGTAATATTTTGATATATTAATTCATGGTGTTTTGCTCCTTGGTCCTTAGTTTTTATTATTGGTGTTGTGAACAGTTTTGTTCTGGCAATTGGGAGAGAGAGTAAGTTGAGAGAGATGAGAGAGGAGTGAGAAGAATGTTGAGGATAAAGAAAAAAATAAAGTAAAAAATAAAATGGTTAAAAAATTTAAAAAGTATTTGAATTATATGACGATATGTCGGTATTTAACGACACAATTTATGTTATGTTAGACTTAAGGGTTGATGATGACACAGTAAATAAATTGTTATAGATCAATAATATTAGCGACCGTTACATAATAATTTAAAGTTAGATTATCAAAACGTAAATTTAAATAAATATAGGAGGTCATTTTTATAGTTTAACCGAAAAAATGGTGTTGCATGAAAAAAAGAAAGGGACCCATAAGTTTGGATTATTACAAAGCAAATTAAAAAATAAAATAAAGAAGAAAAAGAAAGAAAGAGAATGGGTTTATATTTGTTTAATGGCCTTTTAGTGTTTTATTGATCATATACAGAGTATGCAGTACAAAAGAAATGCATGAAAACTAAAGCTGATTGGTAAGTGGCTTTTGGGGCTTTTAGTCTATCCCTTGCACTTGTACGCTTGCACCCACTGTCTACCCCTCTCTCTGTCCCTTTCTGTCTTTATTTTGCTTGAAATTTTCTCCTAACAAATGGTGTTTCCCTGCCATTGTCTACATCTAAGAAACTACTCCCACACCCTTTCTTCTTCACTACTTCATCTTACTCTTAAGTGAGTCCTTTTTCTTCTTTGACTTCGGTCTCTCTCTGTTTTCTTTGCTCCATCAAGCATTTTCTTTTGGTTTCTTTATTTCTTTTAGTCTATTCATATATAATTTTAGTTATGCGGGGTTTTGGGTCCTTTTGCATTGCTTTTAATATCCATGGGATTTCATGTTTTTGGCTTATGTACTGTACAGAAAATCCAAATTACAAGGGCTGAGGGGCTGCCATTGCTGTGTATTGGGAATTACAGTTCGAGTATGGCCATGCAAACTCTGCATCTTAAGCAACATTATGGGATGGGCGTAGGATCTGAGTCAGTTCATGTGTGGTGTTGGGGTCAATTGAAGCCTTTCTCAATGGAACTCCTTCTAGTGGAGATCATCAATTCACTAAACAACCTGAGGCTACTGAGGAACAACGAAATCATGGTGTATTCACTGTATTAATTCCTGGTAAGCTCATCTCAGTACTTAAAATCTTGTATTTCCATTATTATATATTTGCTTTTAGCCCAACATTTACTTCATTTTTGTCAGGAAATCCATTTCTATTTTCCTTTTTCGTGGGAGCAGATCAATTATACCCAACTTTTTATGTCAAAGAGACCAATTAGAGGAAAGATTATAAAAATAAAACCCTTTTTTACTAAGCTTTTATTGGTTCCAAAGGCCCCAACTCTTGGTCTTTAGTCAGATCCAATATCTAAAGAGTTTATTGTTAATTCAACTGATTTCTTCAATAATATCATAACAGTAGAACTACTGATGATATAAATTTATTTGATCAAATAATGATATAGTCATTAAATTTGAATTTATTTTAAAAAAATCCAGAGCATGTTATCTTTTAGTTTATTGTTGAATATATCATTTTTTAATATAGCATCTGTGTTTTATTTTTCAATGTAATATTTATATTTGAAATTTTTTATATATTTTAATATCGAATGATAAAAATCTTACTTTTTATTACTTAATTTGAATTTAAATAAATTTAATAAAATATTACAATTAACAAATCAATAAGGCTCTACTTAACAAGTTAAACACATTTTTTTAAAGGTGAAATTTCATTAAAAAGAATACATGTACACGTACTACCGGATCAAACTCATTCACTTCCCAAACTCAACATTCACTACAAGAACTCCTTCAACACGTACTATCACAAACCAATAACCTAAACAAGAACAAAAGGGGTTAACGCACTTTAGAAGTCATTTTATTATAGAGATTTGATCAGATCAATCTTTCTATTATTAAATAGATTAATTTAGTCACTGTATTACTAAAAACAATCAAATAAGGCCAAATTAGAATAGTGATAAAAATTTTAGTTTAAAAATTTATCACTTATTGTTTAATAGAGTTAATATTTTTAATGTTTTTATGGTTTTGCAAGTAAAATCTTTTGTTTGGAATTGAAATGTAATTGAAAATATAAATTTTAATACATTTTTATACCGTAAATGTTAATTCTGTTACATTTTGGACTTTTTTATTCTCCCAGTCCCTATAATACAAGGACCTCTCAAGTACTTCAACCACATAATGCAAATAATCCGAAAATATTTAACAAATTCACAATTAATACTAAATTTATTTTTATTAACAAAATTAGAATTTTTTGTTGGAACATATACTACTGTAAAACAAACTCGTTAGCAATAACTAGAAAATAAATGAATATTAAATGAATAAATTATTAATGTGTCGTGGAAGAACTAATGCCTTAGAAACAAATTCACCATGATTGGTGTAATCGTATAGTGGATGTCGTCTCCCAAGGTTAACACAGTTTTTAATATTCGTACACCCGAATAAGGAAGGCAGAACTCAATTGGTATTGCTCTTCTGAAATAATCTGAAAATATAATTAATTGGAAAAATCACACTAGGATCAATTCCCAAGAAAGTTTGGAGGGGTCACAGACGGTCCCGCTTATAACCTAAACTCATAGACAGAATTTACTCTAATGCAATTTAAGAAAAATTCTAAAGTTTTAGAAAGAATGAGAGAGAGTCGAGAAAGAGTAGAAAAAGCTTTGTTTTTTTTCCGTTTTGTATCAAATGAAGGAAAAATACCTCCTATTTATAAGATTTTGGAAGGGGCAAATGTAACAGCCCGGTTTTAGCTAAATCAGAACAGTGGTTTCAGAACCACAAATCTGATGTTGGAAAATTATTTTAATATTATTTTTGGTGTTTACAGTATGTTATTTGATACGTGTGAAAATTTCGTGAGCTAATTTTATCGTTTAATAGCTCAATTTGAGAAAAAGGACTAAATCGCGTAAAATGCAAAAGTTGCATTCTACTTGTTAAAGGTGTCTAATTGCTATGATTTATTAAATGAAAGGTCCTTATGATGTTATTAGACCATTGATAGTGGAATTTGACATAGATGGCCTTATATTAGATGATTTAAATGTTTTATTATTAAGGGTTAATATGATAATTTGGTTATTAAGTATAATAAATAAAACAAACACCATTTTCATCTTTATTTTCTTCATCTATAACCGAAAATAAAAAGAAAAGAATCCAAAGGTGTTGTTTTAGGGTTCGGCCCTTATTGTTCTTGATTAAGGTATGTTCTTTGCTCGATTTTTGATGATTTCTACGTTTTTTGTAATCGTTGCTTCGTATTCTAGCTAACCCGTGCCTTAATTTTCGAATTTTTTCATGATTTTGTGAAGTGCCATTGATGAATATTTGAGCTTTTGAATGTTTGATAATGGAAAATGACTATTTGTTGATAGATTTAAATGTTTTTTAAAGTGATTTTTGACAAAAATGTCAAAAGGGATTAATTTGTAAAATGTGAAAATTGTGTGGTTGAAATGTGAAATATATGAAATTTTTGGGCTGCTAGGGACTTATATGAAATTCGTCCAAGCATGGTTTTTTTTTTATTTTGTGAATTTTGTGTATTTGTGAAATAGGGACTAAATTGAATAAATGTGAAAGTTTAGGGCTAATGTGTAAAAATGCCCAAATATGTGTTTAAGGATTAAATTGAATGAGTAGGTGATTAAATGAGTTAATTTTGAATACATATAGATAAAGAAAAGAGGAATCCAAAATTAGATCGGGGGAAAGGCAAAGTTATTGAGTAATCGATCTGATTCGTCAATTCCGAGTACGAGGTAAGTTCGTATGTGGTAATTTCATTACAAATGTATGTTATATGCTTTGATAAAGCATAAATTGTGATTATGAGATTATGGATAATGTTTGAATTGTGAAAATGACTTTACGGATGTGTTCGACGATGAAATCGACAAGTGAAACTTCTCGGTTGAACCTTAGGAATAGTTTAGGATGCTAGTGACATGTCATTAGGTTATTGTGTTGGCTACGGGCCATGATATCGACACTTCGTGTAACACCCCTTACCTGTATTCAAAGCCGGAACCGGATACGAGGCATTACCTAACTCAACTTGCTTAAACGTACCACATCGGGCCATAAAATTTCGTTTCAAATTAAGACTTATCATTCCTACTCATAATGTCCTTATTATGGGCCTACGAGACCCAAAACTTACACCCGAAATGATTCGGGACTAAACCAAAAACTTTGAAACACAAAGACAAATTTGGATTAAAACAGGGCCACACGCCCGTGTAAAGGATGGGACACGCCCGTGTGGCATATCACATGCCCGTGTTCCACACCCGTGTGGAATTATTTCTCAATTCTACAGGGGTTTTTACACGGCCGGACACATGCCCGTGTCCCTGGCCCGTGTCCCTCACACGGCCTCGACACGCCCATGTCTTAGCCCATGTGCAAAAACCATGGCATTCTGTTTATGACGTCATCACGTCACTAAGGTCACACGGCCAAGGCACACGCCCGTGTCCTTAGACCGTGTGTCGAATTAAATTCCAAATTTTAGGTGCAGACTTCACATGGCCTGGGCACACGCCCATGTCCATGGCCATGCCTCCCACACGGTTGAGACACACTGCCGTGTGTCTCGCGCGATGTGTTTACTCACGAGCATACTGACTTGTAAACCTAGCATGCAAGGGGACACGCGGCCTCTCCACACGCCCATGGGGCTGACCGTGTGTCACACACAGCCTAGACACACGCCCGTGTGTCTACCCATTTGGACAATTATATGGCTATCTATCAAGCCATTTGCCACCCTACAAAGCAACCACACTTATACCAAATCAATTCAACACATATTATGACCATATGGCACCTCTAAGAACTCAAATTCAAGACATCCACACAAGCATACACTTCATGAAATTCATCATCATTGAATATATGAACGTGTCAAGTATAGGCCAACTTCCCATGACTATTTACAAAATAAATTGAACAACATTAATAGCCAACAATTTGGCTAACAAATATGACATAATAAAATGACCAAGTCCTATACATGCCATACTCAAAATGAATCTAGCTTTGCTATACCAAAAAGGGTAGTCGATAGTGTGATTTCCGAACTCCGACGTTCCACGAATTCTCGAGCTAACTTGGCAATGCTACAAGAAAAAAGGGAAATAAGAGGGGTAAGCATAAAGCTTAGTAAGTTTGCATGAAAATAAATAGCAACATAAAGCTCATAATATCATCCATCATTGGCATTAAATAAAACCGCAAAGTCTCAAGCACTTGCCATAATATAACACCCCTTACCCGTATTCTACGCCGGAACCGGGCCCGAGGCATTACCGAAATAAAACCACTTGATCGCCACTTAGGCTCAACGTGACTACTCTCCTTAAGTCACCAAACTAACCTTATTCTCGACTTACGAGGCCTCATTCATACACACGAGGGCTCTCGAGACCATATCGGAAACTCTTATGAATTTAAAATTTTTCCATCTATACAAGGACCACACGCCCGTGTAAGATTACACACGCCCGTGGAGGTCACACACGCCCATGCCCCATCCCGTGCATGAAAACCCAAGCATTCTGCCAATGTCCCACAGCTAGGGCACACGCCCGTGCTCTCCACCCGTGGTGAACACTTACTACTTTACACGGCCTAAAGCCTAGACACACGCCCGTGTGGCTAGCCCGTGGCCTATAACAATCGAATCTACCAAATTGACACGGCCAAGTCACACGCCCGTGGGCTGGCCGTGTGCCACACATGGCCTAGACACACGCCCGTGTGTTGATCCACATAGACAAGAACAAAGCTATATGCTAAGCTCTTCTCACCCATCTAGCTCATACAACGTATACACATTCAACTCATCCAATATCAACTTATATTGAAACACAATCTTACATGGATAACTACATCTTTTCATATAATATAAGTTAGCCATCAACCATGACATTATACAAAATAGATTATCCAACTAAAGCCCAACACATCTTAGCCATTATAACAAAACTCACTAACTTGCCTAGCCTCTATACATGCCATATACAAAATATTAAGTCTAATGTACCTAGGAGTGTCTTTGATAGTGTGGGCGATCTTCCGATTAATCCAGCGTATCACGATTCAATCCTTTTTCTCTATAAGACAAGGGAAAAGAAATGAGTAAGCTTTGAGCTTAGTAAGTTTACACATAAACAATTTAAGCATTCTAGTATAAGCTAAACAACAATTAGCATTATACTAACATATGTAATTCACATCCACTACTATGCTTACTCTTTCTATCCCTTACCACATCTCCAACATATCATGAGTCACATACTCATAATCATTGACATGCACCCCTGCACTCAATATCACATTTACTCAAAATACAACACATCATTATTTCTCAATAATACATCCACACAGCTAAATTACTCGGTGGTTTCGCACTTAGCCCACCACAATCAGATCATAAGGTAGTATCGCACATAGCCTACCACAGAGGATAATTATAGTGATTCCGCACATAGCTTACTAAATAATATGCTTAACAATAGTATCGCACACAGCCCATCATTGTTAAGTATCAAGGTGGTATCGCACTTAGCCCACCATCAAGCATTATCGCTACACATTCACATGTCTACTTTGTAATACATTCATCCATTCACAACTACTATCTCATTCATTCCACTAGAATCGAATAGGTTCTCAATCATGCTACACACTAGCTAGCATTAACAATGTATACGCATAAATGCATCGTTTATACGTAAACTTACCTCGGTACTCAAAAAGTATGGAGATGTGCAATTTAGTCCACGACCTTGCCCTTGCCTCGGTTTCTATCCGGGCTTCATCTTTCTTGATCTATAATGATAAATCAACTCATTTAATACACACATTGACTAAATTGACCCTTATATCATACTTTAGCAAAATTACCATTTTGCCCCTAAACTTTCTCATATTTACACTTTTGTCCCAAGGCTTGTAAAGTGATTTTCATTTAACTTTCTAGCCTTTCATGCTTAGCCGAATAATTTACTCAACTAAAGCAATCATCAATTCTCACTAAATCACTCATGTATGACCAATCTCAAGACTTTCACAAACTAGTCCCTACATGCATTTTTCATGGAATTCACTTAGCAAAAGATGTTTCTACTACATCAAGCTTTCATATTCATCCATAAAACATCAAAATACATGCATGTCATACATGGGTACATTTTTGAACATCAATCCTAGCTCAACATATAGCTAAAAATAGCTTACTCATGTTATCAGGACTTCAAAAATACAAAGAATATCAAAAACGGGGCTTGGATGCACTTACTAGCAAGCTTTAAAAATTGAAGAGCCCTAACAATGGCTTCTTGAAATTTTCGGCAGCTTGGAGAAGAAGATGAATGAAATTTTGTCATCTTTTTCTCTTTTTAATCACTTAATTGACAAATGACCAAAATGCCCATTTGTTAAACTTTTCCAATATCATCCACTCATGCCCATTTTTGTCCAAAAATTAGAAATTGGGAAAATTGCTATTTAAGGACCTCTAATTAATAATCCAAAGCTATTTAATACAATTAGCTCCTAGAATCTCACATTTTGCAACTTTTGCAATTTAGTCCTTTTGGACAATTCAACCGCAATTTAACAAAATTGCTTCATGAAACTTCCACACTAACATGCAAACATAGCATAAACCTCAAGAATCATACATATACCTCGGATTTGTGGTCTCGCACTACTATTCTGACTAGGCCCTAAATCGGGATGTTACAACTCTCCCCCCTTTAGACATTTTTGCCCTCGAAAATCTTACCGGTAAAAAGGTTTGGATGTTGCTCTCTCATGCTTTCTTCCAGTTCCCACGTAGCCTCTTCCACACCTTGATCCTGCCATAACACTTTCACTAGGGCTATGCTCTTATTCCTCAACTATTTCACTTCTCGAGCCAAGATCTTAATCGGCTCCTCTTCATAAGACATATCAGGTCTTATCTCAATTTCCATTGAAGGAATCACATGTGAAGGATCGGAGCGATACCGTCGCAACATCGACACATGGAACACATTATGGATCTTATCCCATTCTACCGGCAAAGCCAACCGGTATGCTACTGGCCCAACTCTATCTGTAATCTCATACGGCCATATGAATCTCGGACTCAATTTCCCCTTTCGTCCGAATCTCATGATTTTCTTCCACTGGGACACTTTCAAAAACACTTTGTCACCCACCTCAAACTCAATTTCTTTTCTTTTCAGATCCACGACGACACAGCCGGTCGAAGCAACTTTCAGACTATTACGGATTACTTTCACTTTCTTATCAGCCTTTTTTACTAGATTGACCCCATGAATCCGCTTCTCACTAAGCTCAGTCCAATACAGAGGAGTCTGACACTTACGACCATACAAAGCTTCATACGGTGCCATCTGTATACTCGACTGATAACTGTTGTTGTAGGCAAACTCGACCAAAGGTAGATACCTCTCCCAACTACCTTCGAATTCTAACACACAGCATCGAAGCATATCTTCGAGAACTTGAATCACTCTTTCAGACTGACCATCTGTTTGTGGATGGAGTGCGGTACTAAAGTTCAACTTTGTACCCAAAGCCTCTTGCAACTTCTTCCAAAACCTCGAAGTAAACCTCGGATCTCTATCCGATATTATAGACATAGGCACACCATGTAACCTCACTATCTCTGCAACATACAATTCGGCTAATTTGTCCAGTGAATAATCAACACGAACTGGAATAAAATGAGCCGACTTTGTTAATCTATCCACAACAACCCACACAACATCTCTCTTTTTCGGAGTCATAGGCAACCCCGTCAAAAAATCCATGGTAATCCGATCCCATTTCCATTCGGGAACCATCACTGGCTGAAGCAATCCCGAAGGCACTTGATGCTCAGCTTTCACTTGTTGACAAATCAGACACTTCGCCACAAACTCAGAAATGTCTCTTTTCATACCCGGCCACCAATAAGATTTCCTAAAGTCGTTGTACATTTTCGTACTGCCCGGGTGTACTGACAAATAACCACTATGTGCCTCATGCAAAATCTTTCAGATCAATTCTTCATCTCTAGGTACACAAATTCTGTCACGTTACATCAAACAACCATTCGAGCCCACTCGAAAATCAGAATCACTTTCTGATCCACACTTAGCTCTCTTAGCTTGCATCTCACTATCATTTCTCTGAGCCTCACATATCTGTTGAACAAATAGTGGCTTAACTCTCAACTCTGCCAAAATAGCACCATCATCAGACAATGCTAAATTCGTGCTCAAAACTCTTAGAGCATACAAGGATTTCCTACTCAGGGCATCCGCAACCACATTCACTTTTCCCGGGTGGTGATCAATGACTAACTCATAGTCTTTCAATAACTCGAGCCACTGCCTCTGTCACAAATTCAAATCCTTTTGATCCATCAAATGCTTCAAACTCTTGTGATCCGTAAAGATTCGACACTTCTCACCATATAAATAATGTCGCCAAATCTTTAACGCGAAAATAATCGCAGCCAACTCCAAATCATGAGTCGGATGATTCTTCTCATATGGTTTTAACTGCCTCGAGGCGTAAGTGACTACCTTACCCTCTTGCATCAACACGCACCCGAGACCATTAAACGACGCGTCACTATAAACCACGAACTCTTTCCCCGATTCTGGTTGAACCAAAATCGGTGCCTTAGTCAACAACGGTTTCAATCTCTCAAAACTCTGTTGACATGTCTCAGTCCATTCAAACTTGACATCCTTATGCAACAGTTTCGTCATCGGGGTAGCAATCACAGAGAACCCCTTTACGAAACGTCTGTAATATCCTGCCAAACCCAAAAAGCTTCTAACTTCCTACATGTTCCTCGGCGGTTTCCAATCCACAACAGCCGATATCTTACTCGGGTCAACTCTGAGACCACCACCCAACACAATATGTCCTAGGAATCCGACCTCTCGGAGCCAAAACTCACTCTTGCTAAACTTAGCATACAACTGCTTATCTCTTAAAGTTTGCAAGACAATTCTCAAATGCTCTTCATGGTCATTCTCATATCGAGAATAGATCAATATGTTGTCAATGAAGACAACCACAAACTTATCCACATACGGTCGGAAGACACGGTTCATCAAATCCATAAAAATCGCAGGTGCATTCGTTAAACCAAATGGCATGACTAAAAACTCATAATGGCCATACCTTGTTCGAAATGCAGTTTTCAACACGTCTTGCTCCTTCACTCTCAACTGGTAATAACCAGACCTCAGGTCGATCTTGGAGAACACTATAGTTCCTTTCAGTTGATCAAACAGATCATTAATCCTTGGTAAAGGATACTTATTCTTCACCGTCACTTTGTTGAGTTGCCTATAGTCTATACACAACCTCATAGACCCATCTTTCTTTTTCACAAATAGTACCGGAGCACCCCGCGGTGAGTAGCTCGGTCTTGCAAAACCCTTATCTGTCAACTCTTGCAACTGAACCTTCAGTTCTTTCAACTCTAAAGGTGCCATCCTATACGGAGCAATTGAAATAGGTGCCGTTCCCGGAACCAACTCAATCCCAAACTCGACCTCTCTCACTGGAGGTAATTCGGGTAACTCTTTCGGAAATACATTCGGATACTCACATACCACCGACACTGTATCAAACTTTACTCCAACCTCTTGAGTATTCAATATAAAAGCGAGATAGGACTCACACCCTTTTCTCAAACATTTCTCTACCACTAGGGAAGAAATCATCACTGGTAGACTATCCGATCCACCTGATTCAACCCGAATAACATCTCCGCTCTCACACTTCAATTCGATAAACTTACTGCCACAGTTCACTAAGACACTATGAGTAGTCAACCAATCCATGCCAAGAATTAAGTCAAACTCGTCAAACGGCAACAACATAAGGTTTGTCGAAAAACAATGACTCATAATCGACAAAGGACAATTCTTACATACCTTGTCCACTAACACATGCTTACCTAACGGGTTTGACACCTTAACCACAATTTCCGTAGACTCAACGGTCATACTAAAACTAGATGCCAATCTCATGCAAATATAAGAATGAGTAGACCCTGGATATATTAAAGCAATAACAAAGGTGTCAAAGAGAGAAAAAGTACCCGTTATCACATCTGGGGATTATGCCTCTTCGCGGGCGCGAATGGCATACGTCATCGCAGGTGCCCGACCCTCCAGTCTCACAGCAGAGTCTCTGGACGCACCTCTACCACTAGTCCCACCTCTCGGGTTCCTTGGTGGTCTACCCATTGCAGACACATCGCTAGGTCTTGTCTCTTGCTTCTCTTCCTTGTCATCCCTCTCGGGGCAATTTCAGATAAAATGGTCGGGGGAAGCACACTTATAACAACTTCGATTGTTTCCCCAACACTCTCCGGTATGATACCTACCACAACTTGGACACTCCGGTCTGTTCTTCGGATTGCCTACACTTTTCATCGAGGTGGCTTGGACTCTCGAACCCGAATGAGTGTTGTCCAAGTCTCGATGTGAATATCCCACTGGTGCTGTCGTCCGAGGATTCACTTCCTTGGATCTTTTCGACTGGGCTTGATATGATTTGCCCATCGGTCATTTTCTCGCATCTCGGGCTTCACTCACAGCCCTTCTCTTTTCCTTACTCAATTCCTCGGCCTTACTTGCCCTTTCAACCAACACAACAAACTCTTTCAACTCCAAAATACCCACTAGGAGCTTGATATCCTCATTCAGTCCGTCTTCGAACCTTTTACACAAAATGGTCTCCGTCGACACACATTCTTGCGCGTACTTGCTAAGCCTAACAAATTCGCGCTCATATTCTGCTACTGACATTCTTCATTGCTTCAACTCAAGGAATTCTTTCCGTTTTCGGTCAGTAAACCGTTGACTTATATACTTCTTCCGGAACTCTTCCAGAAAGAAGTCCCACATCACCCACTCTTTCAGGACTACCGACATCAACGTCTTCCACCAATGGTATGCCGAGTCCCTCAGCAAAGATACGACACACTTCAGGATCTCATCAGGTGTACAAAAGAGTTCAACAAATACTCTCATTGAGTTCTCTAGCCAGAACTCTGCCCTCTCGGGGTCATCATCTACCTTATCTCTAAACTCCTCAGCCCTGTGTTTCCTAATCTTATCTACCGGGGGTTTCGATATCCTCACTACATCAATACCATGAGGAGCCACTGGAATTGGCTGAGGTATAGGAGGAGGTGAAGGAGGTTGAGCATTAGGGTTCGCTCAAACATAATCTGAGTACCAATTACTCATCATCTGGAGAAAGGCTTCCCGAGCCTCTTCCCCTTGACCCCTAACCTCGGGTCCACTCTCAACAGGCGCGATTCCTTGCGCAGGAGTCGGCGCATTACTAGCTACTTCATCAGCAGTCGATTGATCAGGATCCATATACTATATAAAACAAGGTTTAAAATCATCAGAAACCACCACACTATCATTGTACACTTATGACATGTATAGCTAGACCCTTACACCCGCTACGGTAGTCCTAGAACCGACTAAACCATAGCTCTGATACCACTAAATGTAACACCCCTTACTTGTATTCTACGCCAGAATCGGGCCCGAGGCATTACCCAAATAAAACCACTTGATCGCCACTTTGGCTCAACGTGACTACTCTCTTTAAGTCACCACAACAACCTTATTCTCGACTTACGAGGCCTCATTCATACACACGAGGGCTCTCGAGACCATATTAGAAACTTTTAAAAATTTAAAATTTTTCCATCTATACGGGTACCACACGCCCGTGTAAGATTAGACACGCCCGTGGAGGTCACACACGCCCACGCCCCCATCCCGTGCATGAAAACCCAAGCATTCTGCCAATGTCCTCCACCCGTGGTGAACACTTACTACTTTACACGGCCTAAAGCCTAGACGCACGCCTGTGTGGCTAGCCCGTGACCTATAACACTCGAATCTGCCAAATTGACACGGCCAAGTCACACACTCGTGGGCTGGCCGTGTGCCACACATGGCCTAGACACACGCCCGTGTGTCTATCCACATGGACAAGAACAAAGCTATATGCTAAGCTCTTCTCACCCATCTAGCTCATACAACATATACACATTCAACTCATCCAATATCAACTTATATTGAAACACAATCTTACATGGATAAATACATTTTTTATATAATATAAGTTAGCCATCAACCATGGCATTGTACAAAATAGATTATCCAACTAAAGGCCAACACATCTTAGCCATTATAACAAAACTCACTAACTTGTCGAGCCTCTATACATGCCATATACAAAACATTAAGTCTAATGTACCGGAGTGTGCTGATATTGTGGGCGATCTTCCGATTAATCCGCGTATCTCGATTCAATCTTTTTTCTCTATAAGACAAGGGAAAAGAAAGGAGTAAGCTTTGAGCTTAGTAAGTTTACACATAAACAATTTAAGCATTCTAGTATACGCTAAACAACAATTAGCATTATACTAACATATGTAATTCACATCCACTACTATGCTTACTCTTTCTATCCCTTACCACATCTCCAACACATCATGAGTCACATACTCATAATCATTGACATGCACCCTGCACTCAATATCACATTTACTCAAAATACAACACATCATTATTTCTCAATAATACATCCACATGACTAAATTACTCGGTGGTTTCGCACTTAGCCCACCACAATCGGATCATAAGGTAGTATCGCATATAGCCTACCACAGAGGATAATTATAGTGATTCCGCACATAGCTCACTAAATAATATTCTTAACAATAGTATCGCACACAGCCCATCATTGTTAAGTATCAAGGTGGTATCGCACTTAGCCCACCATCAAGCATTATCGCTACACATTCACATGTCTACTTTGTAATACATTCATCCATTCACAACTACTATCTCATTCATTCCACTAGAATCAAATAGGTTCTCAATCATGCTACACACTAGCTAGCATTAACAATGTATACGCATAAATGCATCGTTTATACGTAAACTTACCTCGGTACTCAAAAAGTATGGAGATGTGTAATTTAGTCCACGACCTTGCCCTTGTCTCGGTTTCTATCCAGGCTTCGTCTTTCTTGATCTATAATGATAAATCAACTCATTCAATACACACATTGACTAAATTGACCCTTATCTCATACTTTAGCAAAATTACCATTTTGCCCCTAAACTTTCTTATATTTACACTTTTGTCCCAAGGCTCATAAAGTGATTTTCATTCAACTTTCTAGCCTTTCATGCTTAGCCGAATCATTTACTCAACTAAAGCAATCATTAATTCTCACTAAATCACTCATGTATGACCAATCTCAAGACTTTCACAAACTAGTCCCCACATGCATTTTTCATGGAATTCACTTAGCAAAAGATGTTTCTACTACATCAAGCTTTCATATTCTTCCATAAAACATCAAAATACATGCATGTCATACATGGGTACATTTTTGAACATCAATTCTAGCTCAACATATAGCTAAAAATAGCTTACTCATGTTACTAGGACTTCAAAAATACAAAGAATATCAAAAACGGGGCTTGGATGCACTTACTAGCAAGCTTGAAAAATTGAAGGGCCCTAACAATGGCTTCTTGAAATTTTCGACAGCTTGGAGAAGAAGATGAATGAAATTTTGTCATCTTTTTCTCTTTTTAATCACTTAATTGACAAATGACCAAAATGCCCCTTTGTCAAACTTTTTCAATATCATCCACTCATGCCCATTTTTGTCCAAAAATTAGAAATTGGGAAAATTGCTATTTAAGGACCTCTAATTGATAATTCAAAGCTATTTCATACAATTAGCTCCTAGAATCTCACATTTTGCAACTTTTTCAATTTAGTCCTTTTGGACAATTCAATCGCAATTTAACAAAATTGTTTCATGAAACTTCCACACTAACATGCAAACATAGCTTAAACTTCAAAACTCATACATATACCTCAGATTTGTGGTCTCGCACCACTATTCTGACTAGGCCCTAAATCGGGATGTTACACATAACTTACTCGTATTTGCTCTTATCGAATACATATAATAACACATAACGTAAACTTTTCTCGTGAATTACTCACGGGTACCTGTATTCACTCAATCACATAGCTTTAGCACCAAACTCATTTCTATTTCAAGCTTAACTATTTATCCCACTAAATCACTTGGGATATTCAAAGATACATATTCATCGTCATCCACATAAATACGAAGCCAATGCCACATCCCAGATGTGGTCTTACATGGGGTCACCTCTGAGTGCGATGCCATATCCCAGATATGGTCTTATATAGGATCTCTCATCAATTATCGATGCCATATCCCGAATATGGTCTTATACGATTTTTATATTCAATACCGATTCCATATCCCAGATATGGTCTTATACGAGATCTCAATTCGGTGCCGAGGCCATGTCCCCGACATGGTCTTACACAAGACTTTATTCATCTCATGTCTCGATAATAGTATTCTCACATTTATTATAGTCCAACCGGGACTTCAAAATCACAACTTTCATCATTTTTCTCATTCAACACCATCATTCAATTTCATAGCAATATACGCATCATTATAATATCAAACATTCTCAAATATACTAGCATGATGTTGAATTTATCACATACAAACTTACCTCGGTTTCAAAATAGGTCACTTGCTGATTTAATCCGATACCTTGCCTTTTCTTCGATCAAGGTTAATTCTTCGTTCTTCTTGATCTATATAATAGCAAATTAGCTCATTTAGTTATCACATTAACAAATGCATTTCAATAATCATGCTTTGGCAAAATTACTATTTTGCCCTTAGACTTTCACAAATTGACCATTTTACCCCTAGGCTCAGAAATCAATTCTAATCAAATTTATTTCTTTAACGAGCCTAGGTGAACATTTATTTCTCTTATGGCAACCATCAAAACTCAGTATTTCACACATTTACCTCAAATTTTACAACCTTACAAAAAGGTCCTTTTAGGTGTTTTCATGGTAACACCTTTTACAAAAGTTGTTCATCTAACAACTAAGACTTATTTTCTTCCATAAAAATGCAGCAAACTACTTAGGAGCTCACATGGAAAAACTCTAAACTTTAAATCATTTTGCAAGATAGTCCCCTCTTTAGCTAGCTTAAGCTTTAGGGGTTTCAAAAGTACAATTATTATCAAGAAATGATCACTAAATCACTTACTTGCAAGGAGAAGAGTTTGCTAAAATTTTTGAGCTTTCAAACCCCTCTTTTGCTTGTATTTTTTGGTGGAGGAATGAAGGAGAAAATTTGATATCTTTTCTTTCTTTATTTTAATATAAAATCCCAATTTAGTCTACCTAATCCACCTACTTGACCAATTTTTGACCTCTATTGTCCCCTATGGCCAGCCAACCATTATTTAAGGGGCTACTTACCATTTAAAGACCTCCAAATAATATTCCATAGCTATTTGGCACCCTTAGCTTGTAAAATTGAACTTTTGCACTTTATGCGATTTAGTCCTTTTTCGCGATTAGGCATGAAATCGCTAAAATTAAAGCACCAAAATTTTCATACACTTATATAATAGTGCTCTAACTCATAAAATAACATAAAAGAAATTTTCTCTGACCTCGGATTAGTGGTTTTGAAACCACTGTTTGGATTAGTGGTTGGGATATTGGTTTCTCATAGCCTCCTCAGGCTCCCATGTAGCCTCTTCTATTCCATGTCTTTCCCATAGCACTTTCACAAGGGCTATACTTTTGTTTCTCAAGTGTTTGACCTCTCGTGCCAAAATTTTAACCGGCTCTTCGCCATAAGTCATATCCGGTTGAATCTCTACCTCTGATGGTACAATCACATGTGAAGGGTCCGAACAGTATTGGCGTAACATAGACACATGAAAAACGTCATGAATCTTTTCCAACTCAGGTGGCAAGGCCAAACGATAAGCTACCGGCCCTATCCTCTCGGACTCAATTTGCCTTTCTAACCAAATCTGAGGACTTTTCTCCATGGTGATACTTTCAGAAACACTTTATCACCTACTTGGAACTCAATCTCTTTCCTTTTCAAATCCGAATAGGATTTTTGTCTATCTAAGGCAGCTTTCAAACATTCACGTATCACTTTTACCTTCTCTTCAGTTTCTCTGACTAAATCGAACCCGTGAATCTGATTCTCTCTGAGTTCAGTCCAATA
Source organism: Gossypium sturtianum (assembly GCA_025698515.1). NCBI lineage: Eukaryota > Viridiplantae > Streptophyta > Magnoliopsida > Malvales > Malvaceae > Gossypium > Gossypium sturtianum. Next base: position 69,069,458 of record CM046946.1, on the reverse strand, counting down.
CAAGGGCGTTCGACACTTACGCCCATATAATGCCTCATAAGGTGCCATCTTCAAACTCGACTGAAAGCTGTTATTGTAGGCGAATTCCACCAACGGTAAGTATTTCTCCCAATTACCTTGGAATTCCAAAACACAACATTGAAGCATGTCTTCAAGTATTTGTATTACTCTTTTCGACTGCCCGTTGGTTTGCGGATGGAAAGCTGTGCTAAAGCTCAATTTTGTGCCTAAGGCCTCTTGCAAATTTTTCCAAAACTGTGACGTACATCTCAGATCTCTATCCAAAATAATCGACAATGGTACACCGTGAAGTCTTACTATTTCTGACACATATAAATCTGCCAACTTATCAAGCGAGTAGTCAACCCGTACTGGTATGAAATGAGCTGACTTCGTAAGTCTATCAACCACGACCCATACGGCATCCTTCTTTTTTGGTGACAACAGAAAACCCGTCACGAAGTCCATAGTAATACGGTCCCACTTCCACTCGGAAACCATAATAGGCTGAAGTAGACCCAAAGGTACTTGATGTTCAGCCTTCACTTGTTGACAAATTAGGCATCTCGATACAAACTCCGAAATGTCTTTCTTCATACTTGGCCACCAATACCATTTCCTCAAGTCGTTATACATCTTCGTGCTACCTGGATGTACAGACAAACATCCACTATGTGCTTCATGCAAAATCTTTCGTATAAGTTCATCATTTCTTGGTACACAAACCCTATCTCAGAACATCAAACATCCATCAAGACTTATCCGAAAGTCCAACTCAACACTTGATTCACATAGAACTCTTTTAGCTTGTAAATTATTGTCGCCTTTCTGAGCTTCACAAATATCTTGAAGAAACATTGGTCTACCTCTCAACTCGACTAGAACAGAACCATCATCTGACAAAGCTATCTGTGTATTCATGGCTCTTAGCGCAAACAGGGATTTCCTGCTCAAGGCATCAGCGACCACGTTCGCCATTCCCGGATGGTAGTCAATCACTAACTCGTAATCTTTTATAAGCTCTAACCATCTTCGTTGCCTAAGGTTCAACTCTTTTTGAGTCATCAAGTACTTTAGGCTCTTATGATCAGTGAAAACCTGACATTTCTCACCATACAAATGGTGTCTCCTTATCTTTAGTGCAAATACAATTGCAGCCAACTCTAAGTCGTGGGTCGGGTAATTCTTCTCATGTGGCTTTAATTGCCTAGAGGCATAAGCAATCACCTTGCCCTCTTGCATGAGTACACAACCTAATCCATTCAAGGATGCATCGCTGTAAACCACAAATTCTTTTCCCAGCTTAGGTTGCACTAAAATAGGAGCCTCAGTCAACAACGTCTTCAATCTCTCAAAACTCTGTTGGCACTTTTCTGTCCAATCAAACTTCACATCTTTTTGTAGCAACCTCGTCATCGGAGTAGCTATCATGGAAAATCCCTTAACAAAACGTCTATAGTAGCCGGCTAGGCTCAGAAAACTCCTAACCTCAGTTACGTTCCTTGGTGGCTTCCAATCTACAATTGCTGAGATCTTACTTGGGTCGACTCTAATTCCATCTCCCGAGACAATGTACCCCAAAAATCTAACTTTCTTAAGCCAAAATTTGCTATTACTAAACTTGGCATATAATTGTTTATCTCTCAAAATTCGTAGAACCGTCCTCAAATGCTTAGCATGCTCGTTCTCGTCCCGAGAGTAGATCAATATATCATCGATAAAGACTACCATAAATTTATCCAAATACGGCCGAAAAATACGATTCATCAAATCCATGAAAACTACAGGGGCATTTGTTAAACCAAAAGGCATGACCAAAAATTCATAGTGGCCATACCTTGTCTGAAATGCAGTTTTCGGCACATCCAAATCTTTGACTCTCAACTGATAATATCCAGACCTCAAGTCTATCTTGGAAAACATCGTGGCCGTAACATCATGATTTAGGGCCTAGTCGGAATAATGGTGCGAGACCACAAATATGAAGTAGAATTATGAGTTTTTAAAGTTTATGAGATGTTTGCATGATAGTATGGAAGTTTCATAAAGAGATTTTATGAAATTGTGATTGAATGGTCCATTAGGACTAAATTGCAAAAGTTGCAAAATAAGAGATTCTAGAAGCTTTTTGTACGAAATAGCTTTGGATTATTAATTAGAGGTCCTTAAATAGAAAATTTCCCAATTTCTAATTTTTGGACAAAAATGGGCATGAGTGGGTGAAATTTGAAAGTTTGGCAAAAAGGGGCATTTTGGTCATTTGTCAAATAAATGATTAAAAAGGATGATATAGTCAAAAATTGATGTTCATCTTCTTCCCTTGGCCGAAAATTTCAAGAAGCCATAGCTAGGGTTCTTCAAATTTTTCAAGCTTGCTAGCAAGTGCATCCTAGCCCCGTTTTTAATATTCTTCGTATTTTTGAAGTCCTCGTAACTTGAATTAGCTATTTTTAGCTATAAGTTTAGCTATTTTTAATACCCAAGTATGACATGCATGTATTTTGATGTTTTAAGGAAGATTATGAGAGTTGGATGTAGAATAAACATCTTTTTCTAAGTGAATTTCATGAAAAATGCATGTAAGGACTAGTTTGTAAAAGTCATGAAATTGGTCATACATGAGTGATTTAGTGAGAATTGAAGGTTGCTATAGTTGAGAGTATGATTTAGCTAAGCATGAAAAACAAGAAAGTTGAATGAAAATCACTTTACGAGCCTTGGGGCAAAAGTGTAAAATGAGGAAGTTTAGGGGCAAAATGGTAATTTTGCCAAAGTATGAGTTATGAGTCAATTTAGTCAATGTGTGTATTAAATGAGTTGATTTATCATTATAGATCAAGAAAAACGAAGCCCGGATCGAAACTGAGGCAAGAACAAAGTCGTGGACTAAATTGCACGTCTTCATACATTTTGAATACCAAGGAAAGTTTATGTGTAAACAATGCATTTATACATATACATTGTTAATGCTAACTAGTGCATAGCATGATTGAGAACCTATACGATTCAAGTGGATTGAATGTGGTAGTTATTGAGTAATTGATGTATGAATTACGACATAGATGTGTGAATGTATAGTGATAATACTTGACGGTGGGCTAAGTGCGATACTACCTTAATACTTAACCACGATGGGTTGTGTGCGATGCTATCGTTAAGTATATTATCTAGTGGGCTATGTGCGATACCACTATAATTGCCCTTTTCGGTAGGCTATGTGCGATACTACCCTACTATCTGATTGTTGTGGGCTAAGTGTGAAACCACAGAGTGATTTAGCATTGTGGTTGGATTAGTGAGAAATCATGATGTGTTGTATCATGAGAAATTTTGGTGTTGAGTGCAGGTGTGCAAATGAATGAATGTAAGCATTAGGCTTGTGATGTGGTGGAAATGTGGTAAGGGATAAAATGAGTAAGCACGATTGTGGATGTGAATTATCTTTGTTTAGTATAATGCTAATTGTTGTTTAGCTCATACTATGATGTTAATTGTTTATATGTAAACTTACTAAGCTTAAAGCTTACTCCCCTTTCTTTTCCCTTGTCTTATAGAGCTAAAGAGTCGGGTCGAGATACGCGGATAATTTGGAAGATCGCCCACACTATCAACTCACTTCGGTATATTTAGACTTAGTGCTTTTGTATATGGCATGTATAAAGGCTAGACAAGTTAGTTTATTTTGTTGTTTTGGCCAATGGTGTGTTGACCCTTTTGATGGATAATCTATTTTGTATAATGATTTGGTTGATGGCTCACCATGTTATATGAAAAGATGTAGTTATCCATGAGAGTTTATATTTCAAAGTATGAACTGTTTGATGATATGTTGAATGGATCAATATTGTGTGAGCTAGAGGGGTGAAAAGAGCTTGCCAAATAGATTTGCTCTTGTCCATGTGGGTAGACACACGGGCGTGTGTCTAGGCCATGTGTGACACACGGTCAGCCCATAGGCGTGTGACATGGCCGTGTGTCCCCTGCATGTTAGTGTTTTAAGTCAGAATAGACCACGGGCTAGCCACACGGGCGTGTGCCTAAGCCGTGTGAAATAGCCAGTGTTCACCACGGATGGAGAACACGGGCGTGTTCCTAGGCCATGTGACACAAATAGAATATCCAAGTTTTATACACGGGGTAGGGACATGGGCGTGTGTGACCAAACGGTCTGCCCCCACGGGCGTGTCCCGTTTCACATGGGTGTGTGGACCCTTGTTTAGATGAAAATTTTTAAAATCGCAAAGGTTTCTGGAACCCCTCGTATGTATGTGTAAGGCCTCGTGGGTCTTCAATGAGGTCATTTTGGTGACTATAGAGAGTTTTCAAGTTGGACTAAAGTGGATTAAGTCCAGTAATGCCTCGGGCCCGGTTCCAGCGTAGAATACGGGTAAGGGGTGTTACATTTAGTGGTATCAGAGCTATGGTTTAGTCGGTTCTAGGACTACCGTAGCGAGTGTAAGAGTCTAGCTGTAGATGTCATAAGCGTACAATGATAGTGTGGTGGCTTCTGATGATTCTAAACTTTGTTTTATATAGTATATGGATCCCGATCAATCGACTGCTGATGATGCAACTAGTAATGCGCCAGCTCCCGCGCAAGGGACCGCGCCTATTCAGAGTGGACCCGAGACTAGGGGTCAACTAGAAGAGGCTCGAAAAGCCTTTCTCCAGATGATGAGTAACTGGTACTCGGAGTATGTTCGAGCAAACCCTAATGCTCAACCTCCTCCACCTCCTCCTATACCTCAGCCAGTTCCAATGGCTCCTCAAGGTATAGATGTAGTGAGGATAACGAAGCCCCCAGTAGATAAGATTCGGAAACAAGAGGCTGAGGAGTTTAGAGTTAAGATAGATGATGACCCTGAGGGGGCGGAGTTCTGGCTAGAGAACTCGATGAGAGTATTTGATGAACTCTCTTGTACACTGAGGAGAGCTTAAAGTGTGCCGTGTCTTTGCTGAGGGACTCGGCATACCATTGGTGGAAAACATTGACATAAGTGGTTCCAAAAGAGAGGGTGACATGAGACTTCTTTCTAGAAGAGTTCTGAAAGAAGTATATAAGTCAGTGATTCGTTGACCAGAAACGGAAGGAATTCCTTGAGTTAAAGCAGGGAAGAATGACTGTGGCGGAATATGAGCACGAATTTGTTAGGCTTAGCAAGTACGCGCAAGAATGTGTGTCAACGGAAACTATTTTGTGCAAGAGGTTTGAAGGTGGGCTGAATGAGAATATTAAACTGCTAGTTGGTATTTTGGAGTTAGAGGAGTTTGTAGCGTTGGTTGATAGGGCAAGTAAGGCCGAAGAACTGAGTAAGGAAAAGAGGAGGGCTGTGAGTGAGGCCTGAGATGCAAGAAAATGGCCGATGGGCAAATCGTACCAAGCTCAGTCGAAAAGATCCAAGGAACCGAATCCTCGACCGACTGCATCAATTGGATATTCACATCGAGACCGAGGCAATACTCGTTCGGGTTCGAGAGTTCAAGCCACCTCGATGGAAAGTGTGGGCAATCCGAAGACCAAACCGGAGTGTCCAAGTTGTGGTAGATATCACACTGGAGAGTGTTGGGGAAACAATCGAAATTGTTATAAGTGTGGTTCCCCCGACCATTTTATCCGAAATTGCCTCGAGAGGGATGACAAGGAAGGGAAGCAAGAGATAAGGTCCAGCAATGTATCTGTTAGAGGTAGGCCACCAAAGAACCCGGGAGGTGGGACTAGTGGTAGAGGTGCGTCCCGAGACTCTGCTATGAGACCGGAGGGTCGGGCACCTGCAAGGACGTATGTCATTCGTGCTCGCGAAGAGGCATCATCCCCAGATGTAATAACGAGTACTTTTTCTCTTCATGACACCTTTGTTATTGGTTTGATTGATCCAGGGTCTACCCATTCTTATATTTGCATGAGACTGGAATCTAGTTTGAGTATGACCGTTGAGTCTATAGAAATCGTAGTAAAGGTGTCAAACCCGTTAGGTAAACATGTGTTAGTTGACAAGGTGTGTAGGAATTGTCCTTTGACAATTAAGGGTCATTGTTTCCCGGCAAACCTTATGTTGTTGCCGTTTGATGAATTTGACTTGATTCTTGGTATGGATTGGTTGACTACCCATAGTGTTTTAGTGAACTGTGGTAGTAAATTTATTGAATTGAAATGTGAGAATGGAGATGCTATTCGGGTTGAATTAGGAGGGTCAAATAATCTACCGGTGATAATTTCTTCCTTAGTGGCCGAGAAATACTTGAGAATAGGATGTGAGTCTTATCTCGCTTTTGTATTGAATACTCAAGAGTCTGAAGTAAAGATTGAGACAGTGCTGGTAGTATGTGAGTATCCGGATGTATTCCCAGAAGAGTTACCCTGATTACCCCCAGTTAGAGAAGTCGAGTTTGGAATTGAGTTAGTTCCGGGAATGACACCTATTTCGATTTCTTCGTATAGAGTGGCGCCATTAGAGTTGAAAGAATTGAAGGTTCAGTTGCAAGATTTGACGGAAAAGGGTTTCACAAGGCCGAGCTACTCACCGTGGGGTGCTCCGGCACTATTTGTGAAGAAGAAAGATGGGTCAATGAGATTGTGCATAGACTACAGACAACTCAACAAGGTGACGGTAAAGAATAAGTATCCTTTACCAAGGATAGATGATCTATTTGATCAACTGAAGGGAGCCACAGTATTCTCCAAGATAGACTTGAGGTCTGGTTATTACCAGTTGAGGGTTAAGGAGCAAGATGTGTTGAAAACTACATTTCGGACGAGGTATGGCCATTATGAGTTTCTGGTCATGCCGTTCGGTTTAATGAATGCTCCTGCGATTTTTATGGATTTGATGAACCGTGTCTTCCGATCCTATTTGGACAAGTTTGTGGTTGTCTTTATTGACGACATATTGATTTATTCTCGGGATGAGAGCGATCATGCAGAACATTTGAGAATTGTCTTACAGACCTTAAGAGATAAGCAGTTGTATGCTAAATTTAGTAAGAGTGAGTTTTGGCTCCGAGAGGTCAGATTCTTAGGACATATTGTGTCGGGTGATGGTATTAGAGTTGACCCGAGTAAGATCTCGGCTATTGTGGATTGGAAACTACCGAGAAACGTGTCAGAAGTCAGAAGCTTTTTGGGTTTGGCAGGATACTACAGACGCTTTGTAAAGGGGTTTTCTATGATTGCTACCTCGATAAGGAAACTGTTACACAAGGATGTTAAGTTTGAATGAACTGAGACATGTCAACGGAGTTTTGAGAGATTGAAAACATTGTTGACTGAGGCACCGGTTTTGGTTCAACCAGAATCGGGGAAAGAGTTCGTGGTTTACAGTGACACGTCGTTAAATGGTCTCGGTTGTGTGTTGATGCAAGAGGGTAAGGTAGTCGCTTACGCCTCAAGGCAACTAAAACCGCACGAGAAGAATTATCTGACTCATGATTTGGAGTTGGCTGCGATTATTTTCGCATTAAATATTTGGCAGCATTATTTATATGGTGAGAAGTGTCAAATCGTTACGGATCATAAGAGTTTGAAGTATTTGATGGATCAAAAGGGTTTGAATTTCCGACAACGGCGGTGGCTTGAGTTATTGAAGGACTATGAGTTAGTCATTGATTACCATCCGGGAAGAGCGAATGTGGTTGCGGATGCCCTGAGTAGGAAATCATTGTATGCTTTGAGAGTTATAAGCACGAGTTTAGCATTGTCTGATGATGGTGCTATATTGGTAGAGTTGAGAGCTCAGCCACTATTTGTTCAACAAACATGTGAGGCTCAAAGGAATGATAGTGAGAAGCAAGCTAAGAGAGCTAAGTGTGGATCAAACAATGATTCTGATTTTTGAGTGGGTTCGGATGGTTGTTTGATGTATCATGACAGAATCTGTGTACCCAAAGATGATGAATTGATTCAAAAAGTTTTACATGAGGCACATAATGGTTATTTGTTAGTACACCCGGGCAGTACGAAAATGTACAACGATCTGAAGAAATTTTATTGGTGGCCGGGTATGAAAAGAGACATCTCTGAGTTTGTGACAAAATGTCTGATTTGTCAACAAGTGAAGGATGAACATCAAGTCCCTTCGAGATTGCTTCAGCTGGTGATGGTTCCTGAATGGAAGTGGGATCGGATTACCATGGATTTTGTGACTGGGTTGCCCATGACTCCGAAAAAGAAAGATGCTGTGTGGGTTGTCATTGATAGACTAATGAAGACGGCTCACTTTATTCCAGTGCGTGTTGATTATTCACTAGATAAGTTGGCCGAGTTGTATATTGCAGAGATAGTGAGATTACATGGAGTGCCTGTATCTATTATCTCGGATAGAGATCCGAGGTTCACTTCGAGGTTTTGGAAGAAGTTGCAGGAGGCCTTGGGTACAAGGTTAAATTTTAGTACTGCATTCCATCCGCAAACTGATGGCTAATCTGAAAGAGTAATTCAAGTTCTCGAAGATATGCTTCGATGCTTTGTGTCAGAGTTCGAAGGTAGTTGGGAGAGATATCTACCTTTGGTCGAATTTGCTTACAACAAAAGTTATCAATCGAGTATTCGGATGGCACCGTATGAAGCCTTGTATGGTCGTAAGTGTCAGACTCCTTTGTATTGGACCGAGCTTAGTGAGAAGCGAATCCATGGGGTCGATCTAGTAAAAGAGACCGAGGAGAAAGTGAAAGTGATCCATAATAGTCTGAAAGCTGCTTCGAACCGACAAAAGTCGTATGTGGATTTGAAAAGAAAAGAAATTGAGTTTCATGTAGGCGACAAGGTGTTTTTGAAAGTGTCCCTGTGGAAGAAAATCTTGAGATTTGGACGAAAGGGGAAATTGAGTCCGAGATTCATAGGGCCATATGAGATTACCGATAGAAATGGGCCTGTAGCATACCGGTTGGCTTTACCGGTGGAATTGGAAAAGATTCATAATGTGTTCCATGTGTCGATGTTACGACGATATCGCTCTGATCTTTCGCATGTGATTCCTTCAACAGAAATTGAGATACGACCGGATATGTCTTATGAGGAGGAGCCGATTAAAATCTTGGCTTAGGAAGTGAAGCAGTGGAGGAATAAGAACATAGCCCTAGTGAAAGTGTTATGGCAAAAACATGGTGTAGAAGAGGCTACGTGGGAACCAGAAGAAGCCATGAGAGAGCAATATCCAAATATGTTTAGCGGTAAGATTTTCGGGGGCAAAAATCTCTAAAGGGGGGAGAGTTGTAACATCCCGATTTAGGGCCTAGTCAGAATAGTGGTGCGAGGCCACAAATCCGAAGTAGAATTATGAGTTTTTAAAGTTTATGAGATGTTTGCATGATAGTATGGAAGTTCCATAAATAGATTTTATGGAATTGTGATTGAATGGTCTATTAGGACTAAATTACAAAAGTTGCAAAATAAGAGATTCTAGAAGCTTTTTGTACGAAATAGCTTTGGATTATTAATTAGAGGTCCTTAAATAGCAAATTTCCCAATTTCTAATTTTTGGACAAAAATGGGCATGAGTGGGTGAAATTTGAAAGTTTGGCAAAAAGAGGCATTTTGGTCATTTGTCAAATAAATGATTAAAACAGATGATATAGTCAAAAATTGATGTTCATCTTCTTCCCTTGGCCGAAAATTTCAAGAAGCCATAGCTAGGGTTCTTCAAATTTTTCAAGCTTGCTAGTAAGTGCATCCTAGCCCTGTTTTTAATATTCTTCGTATTTTTGAAGTCCTCGTAACTTGAATTAGCTATTTTTAGCTATAAGTTGAGCTAGGATTCATGTTAAAAAATATACCCATGTATGACATGCATGGATTTTGATGTTTTAAGGAAGATTATGAGAGTTGGATGTAGAATAAACATCTTTTTCTAAGTGAATTCCATGAAAAATGCATGTAAGGACTAGTTTGTAAAAGTCATGAAATTGGTCATACATGAGTGATTTAGTGAGAATTGAAGGTTGCTATAGTTGAGAGTATGATTCAGCTAAGCATGAAAAACAAGAAAGTTGAATGAAAATCACTTTACGAGCCTTGGGGCAAAAGTGTAAAATGAGGAAGTTTAGGGGCAAAATGGTAATTTTGCCAAAGTATGAGTTATGAGTCAATTTAGTCAATGTGTGTATTAAATGAGTTGATTTATCATTATAGATCAAGAAAAATGAAGCCCGGATCAAAACCGAGGTAAGAACAAAGTCGTGGACTAAATTGCACGTCTTCATACATTTTGAATACCAAGGAAAGTTTATGTGTAAACAATGCATTTATACATATACATTGTTAATGCTAACTAGTGCATAGCATGATTGAGAACCTATACGGTTCAAGTGGATTGAATGTGGTAGTTATTGAGTAATTGATGTATGAATTACGACATAGATGTGTGAATGTATAGTGATAATACTTAACGGTGGGCTAAGTGCGATACCACCTTAATTCTTAACCACGATGGGCTATGTGCGATGCTATCGTTAAGTATATTATTTAGTGAGCTATGTGCGATACCACTATAAATACCCTTTTTGGTAGGCTATGTGCGATACTACCCTACTATCTGATTGTGGTGGGCTAAGTGCGAAACCACAGAGTGATTTAGCATTGTGGTTGGATTAGTGAGAAATCATGATGTGTTGTATCATGAGAAATTGTGGTGTTGAGTGCAGGTGTGCAAATGAATGAATGTAAGCATTAGGCTTGTGATGTGGTGGAAATGTGGTAAGGGATAAAATGTGTAAGCACGGTTGTGGATGTGAATTATCTTTGTTTAGTATAATGCTAATTGTTGTTTAGCTCATACTATGATGTTAATTGTTTATATGTAAACTTAGTAATCTTAAAGCTTACTCCCCTTTCTTTTCCCTTGTCTTATAGAGCTAAAGAGTCGGGTCGAGATACGTGGATAATTTGGAAGATCGCCCACACTATCAGCTCACTTCGGTATATTTAGACTTAGTGCTTTTGTATATGGCATGTATAAAGGCTAGACAAGTTAGTTTATTTTGTTGTATTGGCCAAGGGTGTGTTGACCCTTTTGATGGATAATCTATTTTGTATAATGCCTTGGTTGATGGCTCACCTTGTTATATGAAAAGATGTAGTTATCCATGAGAGTTTATATTTCAAAGAATGAACTGTTTGATGATATGTTGAATGGATCCATATTGTGTGAGCTAGAGGGGTGAAAAGAGCTTGCCAAATAGCTTTGCTCTTGTCCATGTAGGTAGACACACGGGCGTGTGTCTAGGCCATGTGTGACACACGGTCAGCCCATGGGCGTGTGACATGGCCGTGTGTCCCCTGCATGTTAGTGTTTTAAGTCAGAATAGACCACGGGCTAGCCACACGGGCGTGTGCCTAAGCCGTGTGAAATAGCCAGTGTTCACCACGGATGGAGAACACGGGCATGTTCCTAGGCCATGTGACACAAACAGAATATCCAAGTTTTATACATGGGGTAGGGACATGGGCGTGTGAGACCACACGGTCTTCCCCCATGGGTATGTCCCGTTTCGCATGGGCGTGTGGACCCTTGTTTAGATGAAAATTTTTAAAATCGCAAAGGTTTTCAGAACCCCTCATATGTATGTGTAAGGCCTCGTAGGTCTTCAATGAGGTTGTTTTGGTGACTATAGAGAGTTTTCAAGTTGGGACTAAAGTGGATTAAGTCCGGTAATGCCTTGGGCCCGATTGCAGCGTAGAACACGGGTAAGGGGTGTTACAGTGGCTCCCTTCAATTGGTCAAATAAATCATCAATTCTTGGCAACGGGTACTTGTTCTTCACAGTTACCCTATTGAGTTACCGATAATCTATACATAACCTCATGGAACCATCTTTCTTCTTCACAAATAATATGGGAGCACCCCACGGAGAATAAGTCGGCCTTGCGAAGCCTTTATCTGTATGGAGCGATAGAAATAGGGGCAGTACCAGGAACTAACTTAATCCCAAATTTGACTTCTCTAACTGGAGGTAACCCTGGAAATTCTTCCGGAAAAAACATCTGGATACTCACATACTATAGGCACTGATTCAATTCTTAACTCAGTCTCCCTAGCATTCATCACAAAGGCAATGTAAGATTCGTACCCTTTTCTTAAATACTTCTAAGTCGATAAGGAAGATATCAATACTGGGAATCTGTCTTGCTCATCTGATTCAACACGAAAAAGATCCCTACTTTCAGATTTTAGCTCAATAAACTTCCTTCCACAATTCACTATGATATCATGAATAGTTAACCAATCCATCCCAAGGATGACATCAAATTCATCAAATGGCAATAGCATGAGGTTAGCAGGAAAACAATGACCCCTATTCATCAAAGGGCAACCTTTGCATACTCCATCAACCAACACACATTTGCCTAGGGGATTTGACACTCTTATCACAAATTCAGTAGACTCTACAGGCATACTCATGTTAGAGACTAATTTCATGCAAATATACGAATGGGTAGATCCCAGATCAATTAAAGCTATAAAACGAGTATCATAGAGAGAAAATGTACCTGTGATCACGTCAGGGGAGGACGCCTTTTCGCGAGCACAAATGGCATATGTTCTCGCCGGTGCTCTACCCTCAGTTCTTGCAGTCTGATCTCTAGATGAATTCTTGTTACTCATTTCATCTCCCAGTTTTCTCTGTGATCTTTCCATAGCAATACTTCCCGGTCTTGCATTCTGAGGCTTTTCTTTCTCACCCGCCTCGGAGAAATCTCTGATAAAATGGTCTAGAGATCCACACTTAAAACAGGCCTTCTCTTTTGCTCGACACTCACTGGGATGACGTCTGCCACACTGTGGGCATTCCGGTCTACTCAGTCGAGCGTTGCCAGCACTAGCAACTGAAGTAGTCGAGCCTTAGACCCAGTGCATCGTCTACATTTACTGCATTTGAAAACCCACCTGAAGTAGCTGATCGAACAGTAAACTCTCTTGACTTCTTGGACGAGGATTGAAATGACTTGCCTAACTATCTCTTCTTCGAGTCGCGAGACTCAATTTCAGCTTTCTTTTTCTCTTTGACTAGTTCCTCAACCTTACAGGCTCAATCTACCAGCACCACAAACTCTTTTAGTTCGAGCACACCAACAAACAAACATACATCCTCATTTAACCCATCCTCAAATCTTTTACACATGATGGATTCTATCGGTACGCACTCTCGAGAGTATTTGCTGAGCCTTACGAACTCACGCTCATATTCAGCCACCGTCATTCGACCTTGCTTTAGCTCCAAGAACTCCTTTCTTTTCTGGTTGATAAACCTTTGACTAATGTACTTCTTCCAGAATTCTTCTTGGAAGAATTCCCAATTAACTCTCTCCCTTGGTACCACCGACACAAGGGTGTTCCACCACTGATAGGCCGAATCTCTCAAGAGAGATACCACACACTTTATGCACTCTTTAGGCGTGTATGACAACTCATCGAATACCCTGATGGTATTCTCAAGCCAGAATTCCGCCCTCTCTGAATCATCATCCTTACTAGCCCGAAATTCCTCGATTCCTTGTTTCCGGATCTTATCGACTGGAGGTCTTTCTCTTCTTACTACCTCTACCACCTGAGGAGCTACAGGAGCAGGCTGAGGAATAGGTGGGGGTGGAAGGGGTTGAGCATTAGGACTTGCTCGGATATACTCAGTATACCAGTTGCTCATCATATGGAGAAAGGCTTCTCGAGCCTCTTCTCCCTGACCCAAAGTCTCGGGTCTACTCTCTACCGGCGCGGTCCCTTGCGCGGGATCCAGCGCATTACTCACAGCGTCATCGGCTGCAGTTCGATCGGGATCCATTACTATATAAAAATACAATTTAAAACGTCAGGAGTCATCACACTATCATTAGGTAAATACTCATATGTATGGCATGTATAGCTAGACTCATGCTTATGCTACGTTAGTCCGAGAATCGTCTAAATCGTAGCTCTGGTACCACTAAATGTAACACTCCTTACCCGTGTTCAAAGCCGGAACCGGATACGAGGCATTACCTAACTCAACTTGCTTAAACGTACCACATCGGGCCATAAAATTTCGTTTCAAATTAAGACTTATCATTCCTACTCATAATGTCCTTATTATGGGCCTACGAGACCCAAAACTTACACCCGAAATGATTCGGGACTAAACCAAAAACTTTGAAACACAAAGACAAATTTGGCTTAAAACAGGGCCACACGCCCGTGTGAAGGATGGGACACGCCCGTGTGGCATATCACAGGCCCGTGTTCCACACCCGTGTGGAATTATTTCTCAATTCGAACCTACAGGGGTTTTCACACGGCCAGACACAAATCCGTGTCCCTCACACGGCCTCGACATGCCCGTGTCTTAGCCCGTGTGCAAAAACCATGGCATTCTGTTTATGACGTCATCACCTCACTAAGGTCAAACGGCCAAGGAACACGCCCGTGTCCTTAGACCGTGTGTCGAATTAAATTCCAAATTTTAGGTGCAGACTTCACACGGCCTGGGCACACGCCCATGTCCATGGCCGTGCCTCCCACACGGCTGAGACACACGGTCGTGTCTCTGCCAGTGTGTTTACTACTGAGCATACTGACTTGTAAACCTAGCATGCAAAGGGACACACAGCCTCTCCACATGCCCATGGGGCTGACCATGTGTCACACATGGCCTAGACACATGCCCGTGTGTCTACCCATGTGGAAAATTTTATGGCTATCTATCAAGCCATTTGCCACCCTACAAAGCAACCACACTTATACCAAATCAATTCAACACATATTATGACCATATGACACCTCTAAGAACTCAAATTCAAGACATCCACACAAGCATACACTTCATGAAATTCATCATCATTGAATATATGAACATGTCAAGTATAGGCCAACTTCCCATGACCATTTACAAAATAAATTGAACAACATTAATAGCCAACACTTTGGATAACAAATATGACATAACAAAATGACCAAGTCCTATACATGCCATACTCAAAATGAATCTAGCTATGCTATACCAAAAAGGGTAGTCGATAGTGTGATTTCTGAACTCTGACATTCCACGAATTCTCGAGCTAACTTGGCAATGCTACAAGAAAAAGGGAAATAAGAGGGGTAAGCATAAAGCTTAGTAAGTTTGCATGAAAATAAATAGCAACATAAAGCTCATAATATCATCAATCCATGGCATTAAATAAAACCGCAAAGTCTCAAGCACTTGCCATAACTTACTCGTATTTGATCTTATCGAATACATGCAATAATACATAACATAAACTTTTCTCGTGAATTACTCACGGGTACCTGTATTCACTCAATCACATAGCTTTAACACCAAACTCATTTCTATTTCAAGCTTAACTATTTATCCCACTAAATCACTTGGGATATTCAAAGATACATATTCATCGTCACCCACATAAATACGAAGCCAATGCCACATCCCAGATGTGGTCTTACATGGGGTCACCTCTGAGTGCCGATGCCATATCCCAGATATGGTCTTATACAGGATCTCTCATCAATTATCTATGCCATATCCCGAATATGGTCTTATACGATTTTCATATTCAATGCCGATGCCATATCCCAGATATGGTCTTATACGGGATCTCAATTCAGTGCCGAGGCCATGTCCCCGACATGGTTTTACACAGGACCTTATTCATATCATGTCTCGACAATAGTATTCTCACATTTATTATAGTCCAACCGGGACTTCAAAATCACAACTTTCATCATTTTTCTCATTCAACACCATCATTCAATTTCATAGCAATATACACATCATTATAATATCAAACATTCTCAAATATACTAGCATGATGTTGAATTTATCACATACAAACTTACCTCAGTTTCAAAATAGGTCACTTGCAGATTTAATCCGATACCTTGCCTTTTCCTCGATCAAGGTTAATTCCTCGTTCTTCTTGATCTATATAATAGCAAATTAGCTCATTTAATTATCACATTAACAAATGCATTTCAATAATCATGCTTTGGCAAAATTACTATTTTGCCCTTAGACTTTCACAAATTGACCATTTTGCCCCTAGGCTCAGAAATTAATTCTAATCAAATTTATTTCTTTAAAGAGCCTAGGTGAACATTTATTTCTCTTATGGCAACCGTCAAAACTCAGTATTTCACACATTTACCTCACATTTTAGAACCTTACAAAAAGGTCATTTTAGGTGTTTTCATGGTAACACCTTTCACAAAAGTTGTTCATCTAACAAATAAGACTCATTTTCTTCCATAAAAATGCAGCAAAAAACTTAGGAGCTCACATGGAAAAACTCTAAACTTTCAACTATTTTGCAAGATAGTCCCCTCTTTAGCTAGCTTAAGCTTAGGGGTTTCAAAGGTATAATTATTATCAAGATCACTAAATCACTTACTTGCAAGGAGAAGAGTTTGCTAAAATTTTTAAGCTTTCAAACCCCTCTTTTGCTTGTATTTTTTAGTGGAGGAATGAAGGAGAAAAGATGATATCTTTTCTTTCTTTATTTTAATATAAAATCCCAATTTAGTCTACCTAATCCACCTACTTGACCAAATTTTGACCTCTATTGTCCCCTATGGCCAGCCAACCATTATTTAAGGGGCTAATTTTCCTTTAAAGACCTCCAAATAATATTCCATAGCTATTTGGCACCCTTAGCTTGTAAAATTGAACTTTCCAACTTTATGCGATTTAGTCCTTTTTCGCGATTAGGCATGAAATCGCTAAAATTAAAGCACCAAAATTTTCATACACTTATATAATCATGATCTAACTCATAAAATAACATAAAAGAAATTTTCTCTGACCTTGAATTAGTGGTTCTGAAACCACTATTCTGACTAGCCCTTAAATCGAGCTGTTACACTTCGGGTGCGAGTATACCTTGATTTGGCTACGGGCCATGGTAGAGGTATTCTGGAGAGGAGTCACCTTAATTTTGCTACGGGCCATGGTATAGGTACTCCGAGATAAGTTACCTTGATTTGGCTATGGGCCATGGTATATGTACTTATCGATTGAGATATTTGAATATCCGACTTCTATTCCGAATGGTTCAACAGGTAGACGAATGGGGTGATTGAAAAAGAGGTTAGTACGAGACGATCACAGTGCACGCATTGAAACCTATTCGAATATTAAATAGAGAAAGTTCAATGAGATGGTATTTGATCATGTTTTGAGACATGAGAAAGGTTTGTAGATGATGAGTATATGATTTTTTCATGTATATTTGGTTGGAAATATATTTATTTGATGAACTGAGTTATTCACTTACGAGCTTACTAAGCTATGAAGCTTACTTTGTGTTATTTTCCTATGTTTTATAGAGAATCAAGGCTAGCTCAGATCTGGGAGTCGTCGGGAACATCATCGCACTATCGGACATCTAATTTGGTACTTTTGAATTGTACATATGGTTTATGGCATGTATAGGCTAGATGTGGTACTTTGGTTGTGAATATAGCCATAGGATTTGGCTTGTAAATGCATATGTTTTGTTTTGTATATATAGCCATGAGTGATGGCTTATTTTAGTATGTTTTGGTATGAATGTGGTTATGGTTTCATAATTGCTCAAATGGTTATATTATGAGTTTGGTTAATAATCTATATGGTGTGATTGAAGTTGATAATTTGAGAAGTTATGTGCTTATGAATTATTGCTTAATGATATAAGTGTTGAATGTGTAGTTGACATTGATTTGGATATTGAGTTTGATTGGAATGGATATGGTATGATCTGTGCACTTGGTTGATGGTTTTGGGATGCCTATTGTATGATGAAATGGTATCATTTTGGTTGTTTAGCATGAGAAAAGGGTGGCAAATTGGCCTTGCAATTGGCCTATTTTTGTCCACACGGGCAACGACACGGGCGTATGTCTCAATCGTGTGTGAGACACGGTCATGTTACATGGTCGTGTGTCCCCTGGTGTTGAAATTGAGTTGAAGTTAGTATGGTCCACGCGGCCTCACACACGGGCGTGTGATTGGCCGTGTGCAACAAGTCAGTATACCCCCTAAATGGCACATGGCCTAGCACACGGGCGTGTGACTTGGCCGTGTTGCATAAGTCAGTATACCCTATAGGATTAGCACGGACTAGCACATGGCCTGGCACACGGGCGTGTGTTGCCATTTCGAAGGGCACACGGGCTAGACACACGGGCGTGTGGTTAATCGTGTGACCCAAGTCAGTATTTATGCTCTATTTTCACACGGCCTGTTCACACGGGCGTGTGACCCTTGTATGTTAGAAAAATTTCTAAGTTTTCCAAAATTTTCGTATGTTATTGGTTTAGTCCTGAACCACTTCTATAGCGTGTTTAATGCCTCGTAGACCCTTATAAGGGACAACGTGATTATGATTGAATTATTATTAGAATGGATGCATAAATTTATGAGTTATGTATGTTAAATGATATGTATTGATTGGTAATACCTCGTAACCCTATTCTGACCGTGAATACGGGTGAGGGGTGTTACATTTATTGGTATTAGAGCTACGGTTTAGTCGATTCTTGGACTAACGTAGCGTGTGTGAGAGTTTAGCTATACATGCCACATATACTCTACGATAGTGTGATGATTCCTGACAGCTTAAATTGTGTTTTCGTATAGTAATGGATCTCGAACGAGCTATAGCTGATGATGTAGAGAGTAATGCGCTCGCTCCTACTCAAGGGGCAGCGCCATCCGACTCTAGACCTATAATGAGTAGCCACGAGGGAGAGGCTAAACAAGCCTTTTTCCAGATGATGAATGAGTGGTTCACAGAGTTCGTTCGAACGAATCCGGCTGCTCAACAACCTCTACCCCCACCTGTTCCTCAACAAATCCCTGTTATTCCTCAAGTTATAGATTCGATACAGTTTAACAAGCTGCCAATAGATAAGATTCAAAAACATGGGGCTGAAGAGATCCGGGCTACTGCTGATGATGATGCGGAGAGAGCTGAGTTCTGGCTCGAAAATACAATCCGAGTATTCGATGAATTATCTTGTACTCCTGATGAATATATCAAATGTGTTGTATCTTTGCTGAGAGATAATGCGTACCATTGGTGGAAAACATTGATATTTGTGGTTCCTAAAGAACGGGTTACTTGGGAGTTTTTCTAATCTGAATTTTGAAAGATGTACATCAGTCAAAGATTTCTCGATCAGAAGCATAAAGAGTTTCTAGAGTTGAAACAAGGCCGGATGGCTGTCACTGGGTATGAAAGAGAATTCGTACGTTTAAGCAAGTATGCTCGAGAGTATGTGTCTACTGAGGAGATTATGTGTAAACGGTTCGTTGATGGGTTAAACGAGGATATAAAACTATTACTCGGGATTCTTGAATTGAAAGAATTTTTCGTTCTGGTTGAAAGGGCTTGCAAAGTTGAGGATCTTAGCAGAGAAAAGCAAATTCAGAAGCTAGAGACTCGAGAAAAAGATCGATGAGTAAGCCGTATCAATATTCATTGAAGAAATCCAAAGATTCCTATACTCGCCCGAATGTTTCTAATGAATATTCGAACAGAGATCGTAGAAAACAATACTCAGGTTCTAAAGCTCAAGCGACATCAGTAGCGAGTGTTGGCAGTGTGAGAGACAACAAACCCGAATGTCAGCAATGTGGAAGACGACATTTCGTAGAATGCTGGAATAAAAATAATAAAGCTTGTTATAAATGTGGTTCGTTAGATCATTTCATTTGGGATTGCCTTGAGTCAGATGAGAAAGATAAAGTTCAGAATGTGAGACCGAGTAATACGGCTACTAGAGGGAGACCACCCCGAAACACAGGAAATACGAATGGTAATCGAGGTGTTACGAGAGATTCTGTAATATCCAGGGATAGGGGCTATTTTGTTATGACTTTGGTTGCATGTGTCTGGTGTGCTATGTTGCTGTTTTGATGTTGTAGGGGCTTAGTTGTAAGCTAGGTGTAAGCTTGAGTAGGTGGGGAAATTTTAGTTTTTAGGCTTAGGTGTGGGAGTGAAGAAGTGGGGTTTATAAATATTATTTGGTGATTGAAAGCACAAGAAATGAGCTGGTGGAGTGGCAGGATAGGTGCCACTTGAGGCTGTGTGTGTGACGCCACTTGCAGGAGAGGTCCCGAGTTCAAGTTGCGAAGTCCCACATTTTGCTTCCATTTTGACGCCAAGGTGGTTGAGGTTGGACCAAGTCAAGTGTTTGAATGGTGGGTGGGGAGTAAATTGTGGAGGTTGACTAGTTCAACTAGTTTGAATGTGTGGCTTGGAGTAATTGTTGGTAGTGGCCAAATGTTGGGGAGTTTGTGGAGAGAGTGGCGGTTTTGGTAAGTGGGGAGGGTGATAGCCGAAATTCACTTAGGCACTTTTGTGCATTTTTAGTCACTTTGTGTCAAACCAAATTCCTCTCTTTTTCAATAGTAGCCGGAATTCCAATTGATTTCTCTTTTCATTTTCTTTCTTGAAACCGAAAGTCTGAGACAACCTTTGCCGAATTTGCTTTGTTCTTCTTAGTTCTCTTGGGTAGCCGAATGCACTCTTGCATTTCTTTTTCTTTTTTCACTTGCATAAGCCGAAACTAGTATTCTCTTTTTCTTATATTTTCATCTCTTCTCTTTTGAAACACTTGTGCCGACATCACATTGCTTCTTAGCCGAATTCTCCATTTATTTCTTCTCATTCCTACTTGAGCCGAATTTTTCTTCAACTTTTGGCCGATTTCTCTTCTTCTCTTGAACCACATTTCTTTTGCTTTATTTTTAGATTTTAGTTGAATCCTCCCCGGTGTTGCCGAAATTTCTCTTCTTTCTTTAGTTGCATCTTGACCGAATAGTTGGGTGGTGTAGACCTCTTCTAGTTCAGTTTTCATTTGAGTTGAAGAAGAAGGTAAGTGCTTGGCCGAATGGCCATTTCTCCCCTCCCTTGTTCTTTGTCGTTTGTGGGTTGGTTAAGAGCCGATTCTCGGTGTGGTTGAAAGGAGTTAACCTCTTGTTTGGAAACCATTTTGTATAGGACATTCGGGATTGTGAAGCGATCAAGCAAAGCAATTATCTTTGGGTAAGCAATTGGTAAGTGGTGGTAAGAGTTGGTTCTTTTAGTCTATTCATTTAGTTTTCATTAAGCCAAGTTAGTAAAGGATTAACCGTTTTCTTTTAGGGTGAGGCCGATTGTCGAGGAACCATTGTTTGGTTCGGGTTTGGTAGGAAACCAAACCATTTGCGAGGTAAGGGTTTAATGTTAACCCTTTGGTTTATCTATTCGCCGAATGGTATAAGTGCTAATCTCTCTGTTTGGCCGATTATAGGAGCAAGGTTGTCGAGGCTATCGAGGGTCTTAGATCGGTTCTTTGGTTAAAGCTTGTGTTCGAACAGTGTGTAGACTAACACACTATCTACTTAGTGATATGTTTAATAACCTGTTTGCCTATTAAGATCAAAACAATATGGTTGATGGATATGGTACCCAATGGGGTATGTGTACGGATCCAAGGTAAGTCCGTTTCATTACGAGTTCTATTAATGGTGTATGATATCATGATTCTTTGAGGTATGTGATATGAGATGCGATATTAAACATATTGGCATGATCGCATGATTTACATGATTTGCATCAGTATGACATGTATGGGTGATATGAGAGGAGGGGGAATATGATATCCGTGTCTTTGGGACACCAGAGGTTTTGCACCTCCAGTGGTTTGGCACCACAGATGATATTTTGTGAGTTTGGGTCACCAGAGGTTTGGCACCTCAGCATCTCGTCCCAGTGGCTTAGCACCACGGTGGGTTGGCCCCACGGTTGATATTATGGGATTGACGCCGGTGATTTGGTATCACACGATGGGTTGGCCCCATCATTGGATTCGTGACTTCGGTCACGGTGATTTGGTATCACATTGTGTCTTTGGGACACGGAGGTTTGGCACCTCATAGCGTCTCGCCCCGGTGGCCGTACCACAGTGGGTTAGCCCCACATTTGGATACGGGATTGACGCCATGATTTGGTATCACACGATATGGGTTGGCCCCATCATTGGATTATTCGACTTTGGGTCACCCAAGTGGTTTGGCACCACATTGATGGATATCGTGACTTTGGGTCACCGGTGGTTTGGCACCACCGGTGGTTTGGTACCACACGGGTAGAAAGGTGATATGGATGATAAGGATCGGGTGCATTGATTGTATTGCTTTAGTATGATGTGTGTTGGTATGTTGCATATACCGGGAGGGGATTTATGCACCGAGTCTTGCGACTCACCTTCTCCCTTATCATTTCAGTGACACTTAGTTGCGGACATGGAGCAGGGGTGGACTCGAGGTGCTCATGCCTTGAATAAAAATCGAGGTTGCCTTTGTTTTAAAACTTGGTACTATATTTTATTTATTTTCACTTGGGTTTTTATTTGGATTGTAAAAGGCCTTTTAACTTTATGTTTTTGTTATTTACATGCTTGTATTGGATTTTAAATATGCCTTAACAAATTAATGGGTAAAATTTGGCTAAAACTTGGAAAGATAAGGTTTTCAAACTACAAAGCGAAACGTTTTAAACTCTACCATCGGGTATCACCACCTGAAATTTAAGATGAACGAAACCTGGATGTTTTTTTTTTTTCAAACTTAAGATTTTCCACCCTAGGTTTGAAAGTTTTGAAGCAACAAAAGAGTCACTTGATTTCTAAATGATGCAAAATAGAGAAATGGTTTTTATCTATGGGTCCAACTAAGTTTTTAAGCACCCAAGCTTTCAAAATAAAATAGGAGTTTTTAAGCAATCATGCCCAAGATTTCTACAAGAACAAAATGTGCAAAATAAAAAGAGTTTGCATCAAACTTTTAACCAGAAACCTACACCTCTCAAATACATTTTTTTGCCGTAACATACCAGATCCGGTCGTGGTGTATGGACCGGGTTTGGGGTGTTACAATTGTGGTATCAGAGCCAAGTTCAAAGGCTCATTTGTGGGCCGAGGCCCAAAATGTTTTGAAAAGTTATTTTAAGAGTTTTGTTTTTAAATATGTGGTTGAAAAGGCATGGCACCGAGTCTCGACACACTGGTTCGCCTAGGTAAGTACCCTTACTATTGCTTGTGATTTTGATATTGATGGGATTGTATGATTAGCAATAGTGGATTCTTGTAGAAACTCAAGCTGGTAGGATTCTCGTGAACTCGTGGAAACAAAGCTTCTTTAATATTCATAAGACTTTGCTATTAAAGCAGTGGAATAATTATCGATGCATAAAACTCCTAAATCGATACGTAGAGATTTTAGTCATGAGTGCTCGAGGTGGACGCGGTCGTGGGCGCAGGTCGTGGTAGGATGACGACTTTGGAACCCGTAGGATCCGTCGTGGGTCGAGAATGAGATCTGCATCGCCACCACGGTGGAGGTGGTGAGTTTCAAGATCAAGCGGGGATGATGCATTGTCGCAGCGATCTTGCGGGTTTTGGAAAGGGTAGTTGGAGTAGGTGGAGGCGCAGGAGTCGGGAAATGCGTGCTCGAGCGACTCGGCGAACGCAGGTGAGGTATTTTGAGGTGTTTTCGGTGTTGCTCTCAAAGACGGCCGAGTATTGGCCGGAGGCGCACGAGCGGGTCATGGATGATTTAGACTGATCGCCGAGGAGAAGTGAAGGGCATAGTATCGCTTCTTCGGGATGAGTCATACCGGTGGTGGCTCATGGTTCGGGACGATCTTTGCATTAGAGGATCTTACGTGGGATTATTTTAAGGTCGCTTATCGTAAAAGTACATTGGAGCTAGCTACATCGACGCAAATGTAAAAGCATTTCGAGGTTAGTTCGGGGAGTAAGTCCGTGTCGAGTCACGAGGTGAGTCGGTATGCTAGGGGCATTGTGGCTACCGAACACGCAGAGGTGTGTTCGTTTTGAGGATGGCCCGAGAGACGAGTTGAGGTTGCTTGATTGCTCCACGGCGGAGCGTGAGTTCTTTGTCTGGTTGAGAAGGCTAAGGTAGCCGAGGAGTGAAGGAGTCGGTAAGGCGGGGCATGGATAGGAGCAGGACATAAGAGGAGTTTTGGATCTTCCGGGTCATCGGGTAATCCTCGAGAAAAGGGCTAGGCGAGTGGGCCGAATCGATGCCAGTAGGTTTGTTATCGCTAGTCGGGGACCGCCGCAATGTAACCGTTGTGGGAAATATCATTGGGGAGGATGTTGGACCGGTGGAAAAGGGTGTTTTGAGTGTGGCTCATTGGATCATCGTGTGAGGGACCGTCCGCGTAGGTTGGCTAGGGTTCATCCCAGAGTCGTGGTCGTACTCTGATTCAGAATAATGGACCGCCACACCAGAGAGGGGTCGTGGTAATGGCGAGAGGAGGTAATGTTTCGCGGGGCCGTGGAGCACCTGGGCAGAGGTGCGTAGTAACCGAGGCCGACGGCTGGGTTAGTGTATGCGGCGAGGCGCCGAGAGGAGGGCGATGCGGACGTCATAACCGTGACGTTCTTGATCTTTGGTTCTCCATTTCTTGCTTTGATTGATGTGGGTTCGACGCATTCTTACGTGGCTAGTAGTATAGTAGAGACCATGGACTTAGACTCTTGAAACTACTCCTAGGTAGATGACCGTAATTAGCCCTCTAGGTCACTCTGTAGTTGTAGATAAGTCGCATTTAAGGATGTACCCTAGAACTCCAAGGGTAGTGTTTTTGGTCGATCCGATGGAACCGCCGTGGGGGAGTTCGACCGATTCTTGGGATGGACTGGTTCGTTAAGTACCGAGGCGAGAGGTTGGATTGCGCGCTAAGCGCATGGTTCTTAAAGCGTCGGGGGTGATGAAGTGGTTATGATAGGTAATAGGAGAGATTACTTATCTAATGTGGTATCTGCTCTCAAGGCCGAGAAAATGGTCGAAAAGGGTCGTGAGGTGTATGTGGTTCATGTGTATGCCTTGGAGGCTAAAGAGTCTCTTTGAGAGAAAGTTCGGACGGTTGGGGAATTTGCGGATGTGTTTCTGAGGAGCTTAGGGTTTGCCACCGGATCGTGAGGTAGAGTTCGGGATAGATCTGCTACACCAAGCTGCGCCCGGTGTCTATTGCTCCGTATAGGATGGCGCCAAAGGAGTTAGTGGAATTAAAGGCTCGAGATCCAGGAGTTGTTGGATCGAGGCTTTATTAGGCCAAGTGTTTCACCTTGGGAGCGCCGAGTACTCTTTGTTAAGAAGAAAGATGATACCATGCGGATGTGTATAGACTACCGCTTGATTGAACAAGTCGACGATCAAAAACAAGTATCCGCTTGCCGCGGATAGATGACTTGTTTGATTAGTGAAGGGTGCTTGGTATTCTCGAAAATTGATTTAAGGTGCAGGTATCACCAATTGAAGGTGAAGGAGGCGAGATATCCACAAAGGCGGCGTTCGACTCGGTATGGGCACTACGAATTTACGGTAATGCCGTTTGGGTTGACTAACGCTACCGACAACATTCATGGATATGATGAATAGGGTGTTTCAAAGAGATTTGGATCGGTTCAGTAGTGGTTTTTATTGACGACATCTTAGTATACTCAAAGACAGAGGAGGAGCATGATGCGCACTTGCGAATAGTAATCTGCAGATTCGATGGAAAAATAGCTTTATGCAAAATTTAGTAAGTGCGAGTTACGCTCGAGGAGGTAACATTCTTGGGTCATGTAGTGTGGTGAGGGGATTAGGGTAGATCCTCGGAAGATTGAGGCGATTTTGGATTGGAAGCCGCTAAGTCGATGCATTTGAGATTCGGAGTTTTCAGGTTTGGCGGGGATACTCTAGAAGATTTGTAGAAGGTTTTTCATTGATCGCAGCGCCAATGACCAAGTTGTTAAGGAAAGGGGTTCCATTTGTTTGGACTGAGAAGCAGCAGGAGAGTTTCGACAAACTAAAGAAGATTTTGACTGAAGCTCCTGTTTTAATTCAACCTGAGGCTGGGAAGGAATTCACAGTGTATTGCGATGCATCACATACGGGATTGGGTTGTGTGCTGATGCAGGAAGGTAAGGTTGTGGCTTACGCATCTCGGCAGTTGAGGCCACATGAGGTCAATTATCCGACGCACGACTTGGAGTTAGCCGCTGTAGTCTTCGCCTTGAAAATTTGGAGGCACTACTTGTACGGAGAGAGATCGATAGTCTACACAGATCACAAGAGTCTAAAGTATCTTTTGACTCAGAAGGATTTGAATTTGAGGCAGCGCAGATGGATTGAATTGCTCAAGGATTATGATTGTTCGATTGAATATCATCCGGGCAAGGCTAACGTGGTGGCGCACGCAGCGTTGAGCCGTAAGGTTGTTTCGGACTTAAGAGCGATGTTTGCCCATCTGAGATTGTATGACGACGGAAGTATTCTGGCAGAGCTGCAGGTTAAGCCTACTTGGGTTGAGCAGATCAGAGAGAAATAGTTGGAAGATGAGGTTTTGAGTGCGCAGAGGTCTCAGGTACATGATGGTGGTTTGGAGGGTTACAGTTTATCTAGTGATGGAGTGTTGTGTTTTCAAGGCAGAGCTTGTATGCCGAAAGACGTTGAGCCGAGGCGAGAGGATTCTTCAGGCGCACATAGCAGCCCATACGCTATGCATCCTGGAGGAAGCAAGATGTATAGAGATCTAAGAGAGCAATTTTGGTGGCAAGGGTCGAAGAAAGAAGTGACGGGGTTTGTAGGAAAGTGCTCGACATGTCGTGGTCAAGGTGAGCATCGATTGCCGTCGGGGTTGCTTCAACCGGTGAAGATTCCACAATGGAAGTGGGAAAGAATAACTATGGATTTCGTCGGTGGATTACCTTTTACGCCGAGCAAGAAAGACTCGATCTGGGTAATTGTGGATCGTCGACTAAATCACTCACTTCATTCCGGTAAGGGTTGATTACTCACTTCAGAGGTTGGCGAAGTCGTATGTTTCGTAGATAGTGAGATTGCACGGTGTGCGAAGATCGATTATCTCGGATAGGATCCCGATTTACGTCAAGGTTCGGAAAGCGTTGCATCAGCTTTGGGTACGCGCTTGGATTTCAAAGACGGCTTTTCACCCATGATCGACGGCAATCGGAAAGGGTTATACAGATCTTAGAGGATATGCTAAGAGGTTGTGTTCGGATTTGAAGTAGTTGGGAGGAGTTTACGCCATTAATTTGAGTTCGCCTACAATAATAGTTACCAAGCAAGCATCAAAATGGCACCTTATGAGGCGTTGTATGGTAGGAAGTGTCGCTCACCTACATGTTGGGCGGAGTTGGGTGAACGCCAATTGTTGGGACGAGTTGGTTGCGAGCCAGAAGACAAGGTTAAGTTGATTCGGGCTCGATTGAAAGAAGCTTGGATAGGCGAAGTCTTATGCCGATCTCAAGCGGAGAGATATAGAGTTTCTTTGTGGGGATCAAGTTTTCTGAAGGTCTCGCCATGGAAGAAAGTATTGAGATTCGGAAGGAAAGGCAAGCTAAGTCCGAGGTTTATTGGGCCGTATAAGGTAATCAAAACGAGTGGGACCGGTGGCTTACCGACTTGAGTTGCGGCGGAGTTGAGTCGATTCACGATGTATTTCACGCTTCGATGCTTAGGCGTTATCGTTGAGATCCATCGCATGTCGTAGCGATGGAAGAGATCGAGGTGAATCCGGATTTGACCATGGAGGAGGAACCTGTGCGAGATCCTAGATCGGGATGTAAAGGTTTTGCGTGAGGAAGTCGGTGCCTCCGTAAAGGTGCTATGGCGGAACCATGGCGTGGAAGAAGCTACGTGGGAACCCGAGGATGTGATGAGACAAAGCAGTACCCTCAACTCTTTTGATCGTAATTTCGAGGCGAAATTATTTTTTTTAGGGGTAGAGAACTGTAATATCGAGGATAGGGGCTATTTTGTTATGACTTTGGTTGCATGTGTCCGGTGTGCTATGTTCTTTGTTTTGATGTTGTAGGGGCTTAGTTGTAAGCTAGGTGTAAGCTTGAGTAGGTGGGGAAATTTTAGTTTTTAGGCTTAGGTGAGGGGAGCTGAAGAAGCTGGGGTTTATAAATATTATTTGGTGATTGAAAGCACAAGAAATGAGCTGGTGGAGTGGCAGGATGGGCGCCACTTGAGGCTTGTGTGTGTGACGCCACTTGCGGGGAGAGGTCTGAGTTCAAGTTGCAGAAGTCCCACATTTTGCTTCCATTTTGACGCCAAGGTGGTTGAGGTTGGACCAAGTCAAGTGTTTGAATGGTGGGTGGGGAGTAAATTGTGGAGGTTGACTAGTTCAACTAGTTTGAATGTGTGGCTTGGAGTAATTGTTGGTAGTGGCCGAATGTTGGGGAGTTTGTGGAGAGAGTGGCCGGTTTTGGTAAGTGGGGAGGGGTGATAGCCGAAATTCACTTAGGCACTTTTGTGCATTTTTAGTCACTTTGTGTCAAACCAAATTCCTCTCTTTTGTCAATAGTAGCCGGAATTCCAATTGATTTCTCTTTTCATTTTCTTTCTTGAAACCGAAAGTACAGACAACCTTTGTCGAATTTGCTTTGTTCTTCTTGGTTCTCTTGGGTAGTCGAATGCACTCTTGCATTTCTTTTTCTTTTTTCACTTGCATAAGCCGAAACTAGTATTCTCTTTTTCTTATATTTTCATCTCTTCTCTTTTGAAACACTTGTGCCGACATCACATTGCTTCTTAGCCGAATTCTCCATTTATTTCTTCTCATTCCTACTTGAGCCGAATTTTTCTTCAACTTTTGGCCGATTTCTCTTCTTCTCTTGAACCACATTTCTTTTGCTTTATTTTTAGATTTTAGCCGAATCCCTCCCTGGTGTTGCCGAAATTTCTCTTCTTTCTTTAGTTGCATCTTGACCGAATAGTTGGGTGGTGTAGACCTCTTCTAGTTCGGTTTTCATTTGAGTTCAGAAGAAGGTAAGTGCTTGGCCGAATGGCCATTTCTCCCCTCCCTTGTTCTTTGTCGTTTGTAAATTTGGTTAAGAGCCGATTCTGGTGTGGTTGAAAGGAGTTAACCTCTTGTTTGGAAACCATTTTGTATAGGACATTCGGGATTGTGAAGCGATCAAGCAAAGCAATTATCTTTGGGTAAGCAATTGGTAAGTAGTGGTAAGAGTTGGTTCTTTTAGTCTATTCATTTAGTTTTCATTAAGCCAAGTTAGTAAAGGATTAACAGTTTTCTTTTTAGGGTGAGGCCGATTGTCGGAGGAACCATTGTTTGGTTCGGGTTTGGTAGGAAACCAAACCATTTTGCGAGGTAAGGGTTTAATGTTAACCCTTTGGTTTATCTATTATTCGCCGAATGGTATAAGTGCTAATCTCTGTTTGGCCGATTATAGGAGCAAGGTTGTCGAGGCTATCGAGGGTCTTAGATCGGTTCTTTGGTTAAAGCTTGTGTTCGAACAGTGTGTAGACTAACACACTATCTACTTAGTGATATGTTTAATAACTTTGTTTGCCTATTAAGATCAAAACAATATGGTTGATGGATATGGTACCCAATGGGGTATGTGTATGCGGATAAGGTAAGTCCGTTTCATTACGAGTTCTATTAATGGTGTATGATATCATGATTCTTTGAGGTATGTGATATGAGATGCGATATTAAACATATTGGCATGATTGCATGATTTACATGATTTGCATCAGTATGACATGTATGGGTGATATGAGAGGAGGGGGAATATGATATCCGTGTCTTTGGGACACCGAGAGGTTTGGCACCTCAGGTGGTTTGGTACCACGCAGATGATATTTTGTGACTTTGGGTCACGGAGGTTTGGCACCTCGGCGTCTCGTCCCGGTGGCTTAGCACCACGGTGGGTTGGCCCCACGGTTGATATTATGGGATTGGCGCCGGTGATTTGGTATCACACGATGGGTTGGCCCCATCATTGGATTCGTGATTTTGGTCACCGGTGATTTGGTATCACATTGTGTCTTTGGGACACCAGAGGTTTGGCACCTCATAGCGCGTCGCCCCGTCTGGCTTCGCACTACGTGATGGGTTGGCCCCACGGTTGAGATACGGGATTGACGCCGATGATTTGGTATCACACGATGGGTTGGCCCCATCATTGGATTATTCGTGACTTTGGGTCACCGGTGGTTTGGCACCACATTGATGGATATCGTGACTTTGGGTCACGGTGGTTTGGCACCACCGGTGGTTTGGTACCACACGGGGTAGAAAGGTGATATGGATGGTTAGGATCGGGTGCATTGATTGTATTGCTTTAGTATGATGTGTGTTGGTATGTTGCATATCTGGGAGGGGATTTATGCACCCGAGTCTTGCGACTCACCTTCTCCTTATCATTTCAGGTGACACTTAGTTGCGGACATGGAGTCGGGGTGGACTCGAGGTGCTCATGCCATGAATAAAAATCGAGGTTGCACTTGTTTTAAAACTTGGTACTATATTTTATTTATTTTCACTTGGGTTTTTATTTGGATTGTAAAAGGCCTTTTAACTTTATGTTTTTGTTATTTACATGCTTGTATTGGATTTTAAATATGCCTTAACAAATTAATGGGTAAAATTTGGCTAAAACTTGGAAAGATAAGGTTTTCAAACTACAAAGCTAAACGTTGTAAACTCTACCATCGGGTATCACCATCGAAATTTAAGATGAACGAAACCCGGATGATTTTTTTTTTCAAACTTAAGATTTTCCACCCTAGGTTCAGAAAGTTTTGAAGCAACAAAAGAGTCACTTGATTTCTAAATGATGCAAAATAGAGAAATGGTTTTTATCTATGGGTCCAACTAAGTTTTTAAGCACCCAAGCTTTCAAAATAAAATAGGAGTTTTTAAGCAATCATGCCCAAGATTTCTACAAGAACAAAATGTGCAAAATAAAAAGAGTTTGCATCAAACTTTTAACCAGAAACCTACACCTTTCAAATACATTTTTTTCCCGTAACATACCAGATCCGGTCGTGGTGTATGGACCGGGTTTGGGGTGTTACAAATTCTACTGTTAGATCTGAGGCACGAACACCTGCCTGAGCTTATGCTATCCATGCACGGGAGGAGGCATCATCGCCAGATGTTATCACCGATACTTTCACTCTCTATGATACTAATGTGATTGCATTGATAGATCCAGGATCAACTCATTCTTACATATGCATAAATTTAGTATTTAGTAAGACTTTTCCTGTAGAGTCTACTGAATTTGTGATTAGAGTATCGAACCCCTTAGGCAAATGTGTTTTGGTTGAGAAAGTCTGCAAGAATTGTCCGTTAATGCATCAAATTTCTATTTTTTGGCTAATCTGATGTTGTTGCCATTCGACAAAATTGATGTGATTTTGGGTATGGATTGGCTAACGATGCATAGTGCTATAGTGAATTGTAGACGAAAGACAATTGAACTGAAATGTCAGAATAATAAGACTATTAGAATTGAATCTGATGATCTGAACAGTTTGCCAGTTGTAATCTCGTCGATGGCAGATCAGAGATTTGTGAAAAAGGGGTGTGAAGCTTACCTTGCGTATGTACTTGATACGAAAATGACAGAAACAAAGATTGAATCAGTACCAGTTGTGTGTGAGTATCCAGATGTATTTCCTGAAGAGTTACCGGGTTTACCACTTATCAAAGAAGTTGAGTTTGGTATTGAATTAGTACCGGGGACAACGCCGATATCGATAGCTCCGTACAGAATGGCCCCGATAGAGTTAAAAGAATTGAAAGCTCAGTTGCAAGAGTTGACAGATAAAGGTTTTGGTAGACCGAGTTTCTCTCCCTGGGGTGCACCAGTATTGCTTGTGAAAAAGAAAGATGGCACAATGAGAATGTGTATTGACTACAGACAGCTGAAGAAAGTGACTATAAAGAATAAATACCCTCTACCGCGGATTAATGATTTGTTTGATCAATTAAAAGGGGCAACAATATTTTCTAAAATCGATTTGAGATCGGGTTATTACCAGTTGCGAGTTAAAGACTCAGATGTGCCAAAGACTGCATTTAGAACAAGGTACGGACACTACGAATTTCTTGTTATGCCTTTCAGATTAAAAAATGCACCTGTTGTTTTTATGGACCTGATGAACTGGATTTTCAGGCCGTATTTAGATCGATTTGTAGTTGTGTTTATTGATGACATTTTGATTTACTCTCGTGATGAATCTGAGCATGCTGAGCATTTGAGAATAGTGCTACAAACTTTGAGAGATAAACAGTTGTTTGCAAAGTTTAGCAAATGTGAGTTTTGGCTACGAGAGTTGGTTTTCTAGGACATATAGTTTTAGCCGCGGGTATCCGAGTAGACCCGAGCAAAATTTCTGCGATTATAGATTGGAAGCTTTCGAGAAATGTAACTGAAGTCTGTAGTTTTCTGGGACTAGTCGGCTATTATGTGAAAGGCTTTTTGATGATTCCGACTCCGATGACGCGATTTCTTCAAAAAGATGTTAGATTTGAGTGGTCAGAAAAGTGTCAGCAAAGTTTCGAACAGTTTAAAGCATTATTGACAGAGGCCCCAATGTTAGTTCAGCCTGAGTCGGGTAAAGAATTTGTAGTTTTCAGTGATGCATCGTTAAATGGCCTGGGTTGTGTTTTGATGCAGGAAGGTAAAGTTATAGCTTATGCCTTGAGACAATTGAAGCCACACGAAAAGAACTATCCAACGCACGATCTCGAGTTAGCCGCAATAGTGTTCGCATTAAAGATTTGGCGCCATTACTTGTTTGGTGAGAAATGTCATATTTACACCGACCACAAAAGTTTGAAATATCTGATGACTCAGAAAGAATTGAATTTGCGACAACGAAGATGGTTAGAATTGTTAAAAGACTATTAATTGGTGATTCATTATCATCCAGGGAAAGCAAATGTAGTTGCTGATGCGTTGAGTCGAAAGTCCTTATTTGCTCTACGTGCTTTGAACACACAGTTAGCTATGTCTGATGATGGTTCAATAGTAGCCGAGTTGAAAGCGAGACCGCTATTTCTACAGCAGATTTGTGAAGCTCAAAAATTTGATAATGAATTGCAAGCAAAACAAGCTCAGTGTGAATCGACTTCTGATTCCGAGTTTCGAATAGGGTCTGATGACTGTTTGATGTTTCATGATAGAATATGTGTACCAAAGAATTCCGAGCTCATTCGGAATATTCTAAATGAAGCACACAGTAGTCGATTATCAGTACATCCGGGAAGCACAAAAATGTATAATGATTTGAAACAGTTTTATTGGTGGCATGGCATGAAAAGAGATATCTCAGAATTTGTTTCGAAATGTTTGGTTTGTCAGCAAGTCAAAGCTGAGCATCAAGTGCCGTCAGGTTTATTACAGCCTATTATGATTCCTGAGTGGAAATGGGATAGAGTAATAATGGGTTTTGTATCGGGATTGCCTTTATCACCGGGAAAGAAAGATACGATCTGGGTTGTTGTTGATAGACTGACGAAATCAACTCATTTCATTCCTGTACGTACAGATTATTCACTTGATAAGCTGGCTGAGTTGTATATTTCAGAGATTGTTCGATTGCACAAAGTGCCACTATCTATTGTTTCGGATATAGATCCGAGGTACACATCGTGATTTTGGAAGAAATTGCAAGAAGCTTTAGGTATAAAGCTGCATTTTAGCACTGCGTTTCACCCGCAAACGGATGGTCAATCCGAGCGAGTTATTCAAATACTTGAAGATATGTTACGTTGTTGCATTCTTGAGTTTGAAGGTAGCTGGGAGAAATATCTACTGCTGATTGAATTTGCTTACAATAATATCTTTCAATCGAGTATAAAGATGGCACCATACGAAGCTCTACACAGTCGTAAATGTCGAACACTGTTGTATTGGAGTGAGCTCAGCGAAAATAAGATTCACGGGGTTGATCTGATCAGAGAGACTGAAGAAAAAGTGAAAGTAATTCGTGATAGTCTGAAAGCAGCGTCAGATTGACAAAAATAATATGAAGATCTGAAAAGGAAAGATATTGAGTTCCAGATCAGGGATAAAGTGTTTTTGAAAGTGTCACCGTGGAAAAAGATATTGCAGTTTGGTTGGAAAGG
The DNA here is from genome assembly GCA_025698515.1 of Gossypium sturtianum. Lineage (NCBI taxonomy): Eukaryota > Viridiplantae > Streptophyta > Magnoliopsida > Malvales > Malvaceae > Gossypium > Gossypium sturtianum. The sequence continues at coordinate 69,035,542 of CM046946.1, read as the reverse complement.
GAAATTGAGTTCGCGATTCATCGGACCGTATGAGATTATCGAGCGAGTTTGACCAGTGGCATATCGACTATATTTACCGTCTGAGTTAGAGAAAATACATAATTTGTTTCATGTGCCGATGCTTCGACGATACCGATCTGACCCTTCACACGTCATTTCCCCGACCGAGGTTAAAATTCAGTCAGATATGTCATATGTTGAAGAACCGATACAAATTTTAGCTCGTGAGATCAAAGAGTTGAGAAATAAGAAAATTGCATTAGTGAAAGTATTATGGCATTGACACGGGGTTGAAGAATCTACGTGGGAACCCAAGGATGCTATGAGAAAACAATACCCGAACCTATTTACTGGTAAGATTTTCAGGGACGAAAATCTCTTAGGAGGGAGAGTTGTAATAGCCCGGTTTTAGCTAAATCAGAATAGTGGTTTTGGAGCCACAAATTTGATGTTGGAAAAGTATTTTAATATTATTTTTGGTGTTTAATGTAACAGCCCGATTTAGGGCCTAGTTGGAATAGTGGTGCGAGACAACAAATCCGAAGTCAAAATATGTGTTAAAATGATTTTACAAGGCTTATGAGGTATTTGCATGATTGTGTGGAAGTCACGTGAAGAAATTTTATTAATTAGTGAATAAATTGTCCATTAGGACTAAATTGCAAAGAATAGAAAATATGAGATTCTAGAAGATTCATGTATGAAATTGAATTATGAAAATCACTAGAGGTCCTTATTTGGCAATTATACCATTATATTTAATGATTGACAAAAATGGACATGGGAAGGAAAAATCTTAAGAAAGGGTCATTAAGGGCATTTTGGTCATTTAGTTAATTAAAGAATAAAAAGGGAAAATAAGCCAAAAATCATGTCCATCTTCTTCCCCATGGTGCCGAAAATTACAAGGACTCTATAGCTAGGGTTTTGTTCATTTTCAAGCTCAAAGTAAGTGCATCCTAGGCCCGTTTTTAATGTTTTTCGTATTTTTGAGACCATCGTAGCTCGGTTTAGCTATTTCTAACCATATTTTGAGCTAGGGTTTATGTTCAAAAATTTACCCATGTATGACATGCATGTATTTTGATGTTTTATGGAAGAATATGCAAGTTTGATGTATGATAAACATCTTTTTCTAAATGATTTTCATGAAAGATGCATGAAAAGGACCAATTTGTAAAGTTATAGAAATGGTCATACATGAGTGAAATAGTGGAAATTGAATGTTGCTATAGTTAAGAAAATGATTCGGCTAGGCTTGAAATGCAAGAAAGTTGAATGAAAATCTTTTTACGAGCCTAGGGGCAGAAGGGTAATTATGTGAAAGTTTAAGGGCAAAATTGTAATTTTTCCAAAATATGAATTATGAGTCGATTTAGTCAATGCATGTGTTTAACAAGAGAAATTTATTATTATAGATTAAGAAACACGAAACCCGGATCGAAACCGAGGCAAGAACAAAGTTGAAGACTAAATCGAGCACCAAGACACATTTTGAGATTCGAGGTAAGTTTGTATGAATTTAGTATTTCATAATGTTCGATATGTGAAATCGTTCATTATTATGTTAATTCGTGTTATTGCGAACGAAATCGAGCTATGAAGTGATTACCATCCGGGAAAGGCGAATGTAGTCGCTGACACTTTAAGTAGGAAATCTTTATTTGCCTTTAGGGCAATGAATGCGCAGATGACAGTGTCAGAGGATGGTTCCATTCTAGCTGAGTTGAGGGCTAGACCAATGTTTATCTAAGAGATCTACGAGGCTCAAAAGGATGATAGTGATTTAAAAGCCAGAAGGGCTCAGTGCGAGTCGGGTGTCGAGTCCGATTTTCGGATCAATCCGGACGGATGTTTGATGTTCAGGGACCGAATATGTGTACCAAGAAATGATGAGCTCATTCGTAAAGGTTTCCATGAAACAGATAATGGATGCTTATCTGTACATCCGGGTAGCACCAAAATGTATAATGACTTGAAGCAACGGTATTGGTGGCCGAGTATGAAGAAAGATATTTCTGAGTTTGTCTCAAAATGCTTAATTTGTCAACAAGTGAAAGCTGAACATCAAGTACCCTCGGGTTTGCTACAACCTATAATGGTACCCGAGTGGAAATGGGATCAAGTCACTATGGATTTTGTAACGGGTTTGCCGTTAACACCAAGTAAGAAAGATGCCGTATGGGTTATAGTCGATAGACTTACGAAGTCAGTCCATTTTATACCAGTGAGAGTTGATTGCTCACTAGACAAGTTGGCAAACTTGTATATCTCTGAGATTGTGAGGCTACACAGAGTGCCCTTATCGATTATATCGGATAGAGATCCGAGATTCACTTCCAGATTTTGGAAAAAGTTACAAGAGGCCCTAGGCACAAAGTTGAATTTTAGTACGGCTTTTCACCCCCAAATCGACGGTCAGTCGGAGAGGTTGATACAAGTATTAGAAGATATGCTTCTATGTTGTGTTCTTGAATTGCAAGGCAGCTGGGAAAAGTACCTATCATTGGTAGAATTTGCCTACAACAATAGTTTTCAGTCAAGCTTAAAGATGGCGCCTTTTGAGGCTTTATATGGGTGTAAATGTCAAACGCTTTATATTGGGTGAGCTTAAGGAAAACCAGATTCACGGGGTTGACTTGGTTAGACAAACCAGAAGAAAAGTAAAGGTGATTCGCGATTGTTTGAAAGCTACTTCTGATAGATAGAAATCCTACTCGGATTTAAAAACAAAGGAGATTGAGTATCAAGTCGGCGATAGAGTATTCTTGAAAGTGTCACCATGGAGAAAAGTTCTTAGATTTGGCCGGAAAGGCAAATTAAGTCTTCGTTTTATCAGACCATATGGGATCACTGAGAGGATAGGACCGGTAGCCTATCGATTGGCTTTTCCATCTGAGTTAGAGAAGATTCATGATGTGTTCCATGTGTCTATTTGCGACGGTACCGATCAGACCCTCCATATGTGATTACACCGATCGAGGTTGAGATTCAACCCGATATGACATATGGTGAGGAACTGGTCAAGATTCTAGCCCGAGAAGTTAAGCAATTAAGAAATAATAGTATAGACCTTGTGAAAGTATTGTGGCAGATGCATGGGGTAGAAGAGGCTACATGGGAGCCCGATGAGGCTATGAGGAACCAGTATCTGAATCTCTTCACTGGTAAGATTTTTGGGGACGAAAATCCCTAAGGGGGGAGAATTGTAACAGCCCGATTTAGGGCATAGTCAAAATAGTGGTGCGAGACCACAAATCCGAAATCAAAATATGTGTTTAAATGATTTTACAAGGCTTATGAGGTATTTGCATGATTGTGTGGAAGTCACGTGAAGAAATTTTATTAATTAGTGAATGAATTGTCCATTAGGACTAAATTGCAAAGAATAGAAAATATGAGATTCTAGAAGATTCATGTATGAAATTGAATTATGAAAATCACTAGAGGTCCTTATTTGGCAATTAGACCATTATATTTAATGATCGACAAAAATGGACATGGGAAGGAAAAATCTTAAGAAAGGGTCATTAAGGGCATTTTGGTCATTTAGTTAATTAAAGAATAAAAAGGGAAAATAAGCCAAAAATCATGTCCATCTTCTTCCCCATGGTGCCGAAAATTACAAGGACTCTATAGCTAGGGTTTTGTTCATTTTCAAGCTCAAAGTAAGTGCATCCTAGGCCCGTTTTTAATGTTTTTCGTATTTTTGAAACCATCGTAGCTCGGTTTAGCTATTTCTAACCATATTTTGAGCTAGGGTTTATGTTCAAAAATTTACCCATGTATGACATGCATGTATTTTGATGTTTTATGGAAGAATATGCAAGTTTGATGTATGATAAACATCTTTTTCTAAATGATTTTCATGAAAGATGCATGAAAAGGACCAATTTGTAAAGTTATAGAAATGGTCATACATGAGTGAAATAGTGGAAATTGAATGTTGCTATAGTTAAGAAAATGATTCGGCTAGGCTTGAAATGCAAGAAAGTTGAATGAAAATCTTTTTACGAGCCTAAAGAGAAGGGTAATTATGTGAAAGTTTAAGGGCAAAATTGTAATTTTTCCAAAATATGAATTATGAGTCGATTTAGTCAATGCATGTGTTTAACAAGAGAAATTTATTATTATAGATCAAGAAACACGAAACCCAGATCGAAACCGAGGCAAGAACAAAGTTGAAGACTAAATCGAGCACCAAGACACATTTGGAGATTCGAGGTAAGTTTGTATGAATTTACTATTTCATAATGTTCGATATTTGAAATCGTTCATTATTATGTTAATTCGTGTTATTGCGAACGAAATTGAGCTATGAAGTGATTACCATCCGGGAAAGGCGAATGTAGTCGCTGACGCTTTAAGTAGGAAATCTTTATTTGCCTTTAGGGCAATGAATGTGCAGATGACGGTGTCAAAGGATGGTTCCATTCTAGCTGAGTTTACGGCTAGACCAATGTTTATCTAAGAGATCTACGAGGCTCAAAAGGATGATAGTGATTTACAAGCCAGAAGGGCTCAGTGCGAGTCAGGTGTCGAGTCCGATTTTCGGATCAATCCGGATGGATGTTTGATGTTCAGGGACCGAATATGTGTACCAAGAAATGATGAGCTCATTCGTAAAGGTTTTCATGAAACAGATAATGGATGCTTATCTGTACATCCGGGTAGCACCAAAATGTATAATGACTTGAAGCAACGGTATTGGTGGCCGAGTATGAAGAAAGATATTTCTGAGTTTGTCTCAAAATGCTTAATTTGTCAACAAGTGAAAGCTGAACATCAAGTACGCTCGGGTTTGCTACAACCTATAATGGTACCCGAGTGGAAATGGGATCAAGTCACTATGGATTTTGTAACGGGTTTGCCGTTAACACCAAGTAAGAAAGATGTCGTATGGGTTATAGTCGATAGACTTACGAAGTCAGCCCATTTTATACCAGTGAGAGTTGATTACTCACTAGACAAGTTGGCAAACTTGTATATCTCTGAGATTGTGAGGCTACACAGAGTGCCCTTATCGATTATATCGAATAGAGATCCGAGATTCACTTCCAGATTTTGGAAAAAGTTGCAAGAGGCCCTGGGTACAAAGTTGAATTTTAGTACGGCTTTTCACCCCCAAACCGACGGTCAGTCGGAGAGGTTGATACAAGTATTAGAAGATATGCTTCGATGTTGTGTTCTTGAATTGCAAGGCAGCTGGGAAAAGTACCTATCATTCGTAAAATTTGCCTACAACAATAGTTTTCAGTCAAGCTTAAAGATGGCGCCTTTTGAGGCTTTATATGGGCGTAAATGTCAAACGCCTTTATATTGGACTGAGCTTAAAGAAAACCAGATTCACGGGGTTGACTTGGTTAGACAAACCGAAGAAAAAGTAAAGGTGATTCGCGATTGTTTGAAAGCTACTTCTGATAGATAGAAATCCTACTCGGATTTAAAAACAAAGGAGATTGAGTATCAAGTCGGCGATAGAGTATTCTTGAAAGTGTCACCATGGAGAAAAGTTCTTAGATTTGGCCGGAAAGGCAAATTAAGTCTTCGTTTTATCAGACCTTATGGGATCACTGAGAGGATAGGACCGGTAGCCTATCGATTGGCTTTGCCATCTGAGTTAGAGAAGATTCATGATGTGTTCCATGTGTCTATTTGTGACGCTACCGATCAGACCCTCCGTATGTGATTACGCCAACCGACGTTGAGATTCAACTCGATATGACATATGGTGAGGAACTGGTCAAGATTCTAGCCCGAGAAGTCAAGCAGTTAAGAAATAAAAGTATAGCCCTTGTGAAAGTATTGTGGCAGATGCATGGGGTAGAAGAGGCTACATGAGAGCCCTATGAGGCTATGAGGAACCAGTATCTGAATCTCTTCACTGGTAAGATTTTCGGGGATGAAAATCCCTAAGGGGGGAGAATTGTAACAGCCCGATTTAGGGCCTAGTCAAAATAGTGGTGCGAGACCACAAATCCGAAATCAAAATATGTGTTTAAATGATTTTACAAGGCTTATGAGGTATTTGCATGATTGTGTGGAAGTCACGCGAAGAAATTTTATTAATTAGTGAATGAATTGTCCATTAGGACTAAATTGCAAAGAATAGAAAATATGAGATTCTGGAAGATTCATGTATGAAATTGAATTATGAAAATCACTAGAGGTCCTTATTTGGAAATTAGACCATTATATTTAATGATGGACAAAAATGGACATGGGAAGGAAAAATCTTAAGAAAGGGTCATTAAGGGCATTTTGGTCATTTGGTTAATTAAAGAATAAAAAGGGAAAATAAGCCAAAAATCATGTCCATCTTCTTCCCCATGGTGCCGAAAATTGTAAGGACTCCATAGCTAGGGTTTTGTTCATTTTCAAGCTCAAAGTAAGTGCATCCTAGCCCCATTTTTAATGTTCTTCGTATTTTTGAAACCCTCGTAGCTCTGTCTAGCTATTTCTAACCATATTTTGAGCTAGGGTTTATGTTCAAAAATTTACCCATGTATGACATGCATGTATTTTGATGTTTTATGGAAGAATATGCAAGTTTGATGTATGATAAACATCTTTTTCTAAATGATTTTCATGAAAGATGCATGAAAATGACCAATTTGTAAAGTTATAGAAATGGTCATACATGAGTGAAATTGTGGAAATTGAATGTTGCTATAGTTAAGAAAATGATTCAGCTAGGCTTGAAATGCAAGAAAGTTGAATGAAAATCATTTTACGAGCCTAGGGGCAAAAGGGTAATTATGTGAAAGTTTAGGGGCAAAATTGTAATTTTTCCAAAATATGAATTATGAGTCGGTTTAGTCAATGCATGTGTTTAACAAGAGAAATTTATTATTATAGATCAAGAAACACGAAGCCCGGATCGAAACCGAGGTAAGACCAAAGTTGAAGACTAAATCGAGCACCAAGACATATTTTGAGATTCAAGGTAAGTTTGTATGAATTTAGTATTTCATAATGTTCGATATTTGAAATCGTTCATTTTTATGTTAATGCGTGTTATTGCGAACGAAATCGAGCTATGAAGTCTCGATGAGTAAACGGTGAGAATAGGCTAAATTGTACTTCCGGTTATAGTTTCGGAGTAAGTATATTACCATGTATGCATATGAGAAAGAGAAGGTCCCGTATAAGACCATGTCTGGGACATGGCTTCGGCACTGAAGAATGATCTCGTGTAAGACCATATCTGGGATATTGCATCGACATCTAAGTACGACCTTGTATAAGACCATGTCTAGGACATGGCATCGGCATCGGGTTATAAGATCCCGTATAAGACCATATCTGGGATATGGCATCGGCACCAAGGAATGATCCCGTGTAAGACCATATCCGGGGTATGGCGTTGGCATCAAAACTTATGCATGTTATGTTTGAATCATTCATGACGATCTAATTAATTCATAAGCAAAAGAGTTAAGTATGTGAGTTGGCCTAGATCCAAATCTATTTATGGATGGCCTTGAGTATTGTTCATGGTATGAATGATAGAGATGTAAGTTTATGGTTATGTTAGCAAATGTGCTAAACTACATGAATCAGTGATACAGGTATCATAAGTAACTAAAAGTTACCAGATCATATTGACATTGAGATGGGTAAGAATAAGTGTGAATAAGTACGAGTAAGTACTTTTATTCACTGGTGCTATATTGCCATTGCTTCATGATATGAATGATTATATTTTAAGTAAATTGTTATCTTAAAGTTTTCATGCAAACTTACTAAGCTATATGCTTACCCCTCTCTCTTCCCTTTTCCTTGTAGTTTCGCCAAGTTAGCTCGAGGATCGTGTAAAGTCGGAGCTCGGATCACACTATCAACCGTTCTTTTGGGTATAGTAAAGTTAATTCATTTTGAGTATGGCATGTATAGGAACTTGATTATTTTGTAAATGGTCATGGTGAATTGGCCAATACTGGAAAATATAAATATATTACAAGGTTGATGAGTATAAGAAAATGAATGTTCATGCAAGTTGTTGAGAGAAATGTGGATGAAATGCATGTTATCTTAGTGGATCTTCATGGTTTGATATTGTCATGATACATGTTCCTTGAGTTGAAATGAATGAGTGTATGTTTTAGGGTGGCATGAAGGCTAGGAAAATAGCCTATAGATGTCCACGCGGGTAGACACACGGGCGTGTGTCTAAGCCATGTGTGACACGCGGTAAACCCACATGGGTGTGCTGATAGGCCGTGTGTCCCCTGCACTTAATTACAAGAATGTAATTCATCACATGGGCCACACACGAGCGTGTGCCTTGGTCGTGTGACGTTAGGGGTTTGATGACATCATAGTCAGAGAGCTCCACGGGTAGGAGACACGGGCGTGTCTAAGCCGTGTGATTAAGCCAGTGTCGACCACGAGTGTCGAGCACGGGCATGTCTCAAGGGCACACGGGTGTGTCCCTTGAACCCCACGGGCATGTGGCCCCTATTTAGGGTCAAAATTTTCAAAGAGAGTGAAAGTTCTCGGTTGAACCCCGAAGACTACCGGGTGTATGTTTAAGGCCCCGAGGGCCCATTATATGAATGTTAAGACGACGAAAGAAAATTTTTAAGTTGAAACGAAATTATCGCCCATAACTACAAGGTCCAGCAAGTTATGCATGGTAATGCCTCGAATCCATTTCCAGCGTCGGACTTGGGTAAGGGGTGTTACATTTACAGTATGTTATTTGATATGTGTGAAAATTTCGTGAGCTAATTTTATCGTTTAATAGCTCAATTTGAGAAAAAAAGACTAAATCGTGTAAAATGCAAAATGCAAAAGTTGCATTCTACTTGTTAAAGGTGTCTAATTGCTTATTAAATGAAAGGTCCTTATGATGTTATTAGACCATTGATAGTGGAATTTGACATAGATGGCCTTATATTAGATGATTTAAATGTTTTATTATTAATGGTTAATATGGTAATTTTGTTATTAAGTATAATAAATAAAACAAACACCATTTTCATCTTTATTTTCTTCATCTATAACCGAAAATAAAAAGAAAAGAAGCCAAAGATGTTGTTTTAGGGTTCGGCCCTTATTGTTCTTGATTAAGGAATGTTCTTTGCTCGGTTTTTGATGATTTCTATGTTTTTGTAATCGTTGCTTCGTATTCTAGCTAGCCCGTGCCTTAATTTTTGAATTTTTCATGATTTTGTGAAGTGCCATTGATGAATATTTGAGCTTTTGAATGTTTGATAATGGAAAATGACTATTTGTTGATAGATTTAAATGTTTTTTAAAGTGATTTTTGACAAAAATGTCAAAAAGGGATTAATTTGTAAAATGTGAAAATTGTGTGGTTGAAATGTGAAATAAATGAAAGTTTTGGGCTTCTAGGGACTTATATGAAATTCGGCCAAGCATGGGTTTTGTTGAATTTTGTGAATTTTGTGAATTTGTAAAATAGGGACTAAATTGAATAAATGTGAAAGTTTAGGGGCTAATGTGTAAAAATGCCCAAATATGTGTTTAAGGATTAAATTGAATGAGTAGGTGATTAAATGAGTTAATTTTGAATACGTATAGATCAAGAAAAGAGGAATCCAGAATTAGATCGGGGGAAAGCCAAAGTTATCGAGTAATCGATCCGATTCGTCAATTCCGAGTATGAGGTAAGTTCGTATGTGGTAATTTCATTACAAATGTATGTTATATGCTTTGATATAGCATAAATTGTGATTATGAGATTACGGATAATGTTTGAATTGTGAAAATGACTTTACGGATGTGTTCGACGATGAAATCGACAAGTGAAACTTCTCGGTTGAACCTTAGGAATAGTCTAGGATGCTAGTGACATTTCATTAGGTTATTGTGTTGGCTACGAGCCATGATATCGGCAGTTCGGGTGCGAGTGATACCTTGATTTGGCTACGGGCCATGGTATAGGTATTTTAGAGAGGAGTCACTTTGATTTGGCTACGGGCCATGGTATAGGTACTTATCGATTGAGATATTTGAATATCCGACTTCTATTCCAAATGGTTTAACGGGTAGACGATGGGGTGATTGAAAAAGAGGTTAGTACGAGACGGTACAGGTACGTACAAAACCTATTCGAATATTAAATAGAGAAAGTTCAATGAGATGGTATTTGATCATGTTTTGAGACATGAGAAAGGTTTGTAGATGATGAGTATATGATTTTGTCATGTATATTTGGTTGGAAATATATTTATTTGATGAACTGAGTTATTCACTTACGAGCTTACTAAGCTATGAAGCTTACTTTGTGTTATTTTCCTATGTTTTATAGAGAATCAAGGCTAGCTCGGATCCGAGAGTCGTCGGGAACATCATCGCACTATCAGAAATCTAATTTGGTACTTTTGAATTGTACATATGGTTTATGGCATGTATAGGCTAGATGTGGTACTTTGGTTGTGAATATAGCCATAGGATTTGGCTTGTAAATGCATATGTTTTGTTTTGTATATATAGCCATGAGTGATGGCTTATTTTAGTATGTTTTGGTATGAATGTGGTTATGGTTTCATAATTGCTCAAATGGTTATATTATGAGTTTGGTTAATAATCTATATGGTGTGATTGAAGTTGATAATTTGAGAAGTTATGTGCTTATGAATTATTGCTTAATGATATAAGTGTTGAATGTGTAGTTGACATCGATTTGGATATTGAGTTTGATTGGAATGGATATGGTATGATCTGTGCACTTGGTTGATGGTTTTGGGATGCCTATTGTATGATGAAATGGTATCATTTTGGTTGTTTAGCATGAGAAAAGGGTGGCAAATTGGCCTTGCAATTGGCCTATTTTTGTCCACACGGGCAACGACACGGGCGTATGTCTCAGTCGTGTGTGAGACACGGTCATGTTACATGGCCGTGTGTCCCCTGGTGTTGAAATTGAGTTAAAGTCAGTATGGTCCACACGGCCTCACACACGGGCGTGTGATTGGCCGTGTGCAACAAGTCAGTATACCCCCTAAATGGCACATAGTCTAGCACACGGGCGTGTGACTTGGCCGTGTTGCATAAGTCAGTATACCCTATAGGATTAGCACGGACTAGCACATGGCCTGGCACACCGGCGTGTGTTGCCATTTCGAAGGGCACACAGGCTAGACACACGGGCGTGTGGTTAATCGTGTGACCCAAGTCAGTATTTATGCTCTATTTTCACACGGCCTGTTCACACGGGCGTGTGACCCTTGTATGTTAGAAAAATTTCTAAGTTTTCCAAAATTTTCGTATGTTATTGGTTTAGTCCTGAACCACTTCTATAGCGTGTTTAATGCCTCGTAGGCCCTTATAAGGGACAACGTGATTATGATTGAATTATTATTAGAATGGATGCATAAATTTATGAGTTATGTATGTTAAATGATATGTATTGATTGGTAAGACCTCGTAACCCTATTTTGACCGTGAATACGGGTGAGGGGTGTTACATCAAAAATGTAATTTAGTAGAGGTAAAATGGTAATATTTCTATGTAATGGTCAGAAAAATATTTAATATTTTTGTAACTGTAAAAAAACGGTTTGTAACTGTTGGAAATAATGGTTTGTAACTGCTGAAATAAATTTACATTACTAACATTCCTCTGCTAATGCAAAGTAATTGGAAGTTTTGTAAACAATAGAAAAGATATGAGAAGAGCAACATCAAAATTAGTCGCTTAAGCACTAGTATCTTGTGGATTTGAATGAAATGAGTGATTTTTCTCTTAACAAGTGAACAAATTTTGAACTTGTTAAGATAGGGGTTAACTCATGACACACGACTAATCTCAGATCCAATTTATGTTCCGCGATAGATCAACAAGTTTTAGCCAATACACCTCGGGATGCTGGTAAGTGCTCTAGAAAGACTGCCCAATGTCTTTCTTAGAAGTTGGCTAGTTCTTCACACTTACGTAGGTGATTTTAACAAGTCTATCTCAATATAGACCATCCGACTCAGGACTATGAAATCAATAAGAGCATTTATAAGCTCATCCTCTCAAATTTAAATTCGGTGAATTCATCAAGTCCTTCTTACTAGGACCACCCAAACTCTGGGATATGAACTCCTTAAGAGTAATAAACTCAACCTCACATGTCGATGAGTTTATCAATTCTGTCTTAATAGGACCATGCAAACCTTGGGCTATGAATTCATTAAGAGTAAGAACTCAACCTTATGCATGTACATCGTTCGCCATAAGGATAGATAAAATGTACACTATGAGTGTTTCCATGGTTTTGTTTGACCTCATTTGTAACACCCTTAACCTGTGTCCGTCGCCGGATTAGGGTTGTAAGGTATTACCGAACACAGCATAGGTCACACTAATATATATATAGTTCATAAGATCATTTCTGAATGCGTTAAGAGAGATTTCATTTTCATAGTATGCTTAAACAATTTCATACATAACTTAAACCCATTGGCTAAATTCGATCATATAAACAAATTACAACAAATAACAAAGAATACTATTTATTTGGTCATTTAAGCCACATTAACCAAATATGCACAGGTACATAATTACCAAAACTAAACATACATATATGTGTTTACAAGAGCCTTGTTCGACCGAGTTTAAAATAGACCAAATAAAAACAACCAAACATAATATATAAACATCAATTCATTTATATATGAAAATATGAACCAACCTTTACCAAATATAATAATCATAACCAAAATAATTTTACATAACCTCAATCACATATACATTTATAATCATGCCGTATATGCCAACTTTCAGTACCAAACCTATAATAGATAGATAGTCCACAAGGCACATTAACCATACATGCGTATACATACTTATACAAGCATCATCTCAAGTCCACATAAACTTCTTCCTTGACACTATATATATATATATATATATATACACATTTGACCATATTAATATGAACCATTTTATGCACAAGTGATACTAAAAGAAAAGTATATCCAATATGCATATAAATTACAAACACCTAACAATTTTTAATATTATTGACATGAACCTAATACTTTAATCAAATGTACCTATTTTCATTATTCATCAATTTCAGTCTATCACTCCAATGAAAATATACTATTTCAAAATGGACAAATATCCATAACAAAACATAACCATTACATGCTAATTCAATTAAATCCATTGATAAAATTTAACTACATGATTAAATCACCATAGCCGAACCACACATTAAATAAAAATTCATTATCTATAGTTATAATTTAGGTTAATGCATAATTGAATAATCATTATAATTAACTTCATCAACAATCCACAACCAAACATATCTATCAACTAAGTATCAAGTTACCACATACATATATCATGATCAAATATCGATTAAAAATTTACACATTGACTTTAAAACAAGCCATTTTCGCATGGCTTCTATTTACAATAACAAAACATCATCTAAGTATTAAGCTAGCCTATACATGCCTTAAGTTCAAAATATAAACTTTAAAGGTACCAAAATAAGTCGATAGTGTGGATGACTTTAGTGACGATCCCCGAGCTCAAGCTTGAGACTAAAATCTATAAAAAATGTAATAACAGAACACACAAAGTAAGCCATCTCACTTAGTAAGTCTTACGCAAATATAATAAATCAATTGAACATTCAAGCATTTTAAAACAATCACTTAATGGCATTGAATTTATAACTTAGCACAAATAGTCTATCATGGCCGAATGCCATTACCTCACATAGCATAACATTTTCCACAATCTTACCTTAAACATACCATTTACCAGTTTGGCATAAGGTTCAAGATATAAAATATCATCTCTTAACAATCTACTCATAATCCATATACATATAATTCGATAAGTTCACATATACATCCGAATAAGTAAATGCCCTGTACATATTAATTTCATATATAAATATATGAATGTATATACCTATGTCCATTGAACATCACATATATTCAAGTATATACTATCAATGCAATATCATCATATCCACATATCAAAAAGGCTGAATATACATGAATATTTGTCTCATACTTTCTCAATAAACATTACATATGTGCTTACTTATTTGGCCGAACATAAAATTTCAATAAAATATCTCCTATGCACATACCTGTTTGGCCGAATATATACAAACTCGTTTTATCAACTTACTTGCTCCATGATCACATAATTAAGAAAAATTATAACTTATAAGTTGAAATTACATCACCGGTATAAAACCTGCTAGGCATAAGCTGAATCACACACCCAACACTAAGCTCGCTAGACCCGAGGTCCGATATTCATTCATCGGCAATAAGCCTGCTAGGCATAAAGCCCGATAAGTACACCAGCCCAAGGCTTGCTAGGCTCAAAGCCTGAATAGTAATACTTTAAGTTGTCTCGCACGAATCATTTCATATATCGAACCTTTTACTCATTTCGAACTCATTGTACGAACATTCAAATGGCATATATTATTCAAATAACTTAACCACATCAAATATTTTACTTAGCCAAATTCGGCTATTTAATAATATAGTTGCAATGTTTCCAAATTTCAGCATATACTAGATTACGTAAATAATTTATGATGTTTATTTACTTAAAGACTTACCTCGGATAACGTCGGACGATAAAAACCGGCTATTCGATTATCTTCGCCTTTCCCCGATCCAAGTCAGTTTTCTTTTGTTCTTGATCTAAACATGTTCAATTTAAGCTCATTCAAACACATTTCTATTCAATTTAGTCCTAAAACACATAAATGGGCAAATTACCACTTTGCCCCTAACATTTTACACTTTTATAATTTAGTCCTATTTGCACAAAACACAAAATACACAAAATTTGAATTAACTCCTTAAGGGCCGAATATACCTAGTATTTATACAAGTCCATCTAATTCATTTATTTCACATTTTAGTCCCTCTAAAATTTATTTTTGCAATTTAGTCCAACATACTCAATTTCATCAAAAATTCAAAAGCAAAACTTGTTAATCTAATACATATTTATCATAATTCATCCTCAAACAACATAAACAACAAACTATCATCAATGGCTCAACTCAAAATATTCATCAAACACAAAAATTAAAGCATGGGTCTTGTACATTTCATAGCAACGATCTCAAAAACGTAAAAATTATCAAAAACCGAAATCAAACATACCTTGAATTTAGCTTAGAGATGACCGAATGCCCTAACTCTTTCTTATTTTCTTTTTCTTTTCTTTGTTTCGGTTTTGGAAGAAAGATGAACATAAAAATGATGGCTTTTTAATGCCTTTGTTTTATTATAATGTTTTTATAATATAATATTAATTTAACTTATAAAATTTCACATACACAAGCATATAATATACATGTTGCCGTCCATTAACATAATTTTGGCTTATTTTCCACATAAATCCACATGCAAAAGAAAACAAATCAATTTAGCCACTTAATTTAATAAATGGTTACTTTTACCACTTATGCGATTTAGTCCTTTTTATTAAATTAAGCACACAAACAATCAAATTTTATACGAAACTTTCACACATGCTAATTCACATATAATTAACACAGAAAATAATATTAAAATATTTTTTTCTGACGCGGATTCGTGGTCCCGAAACCACCGTTCTGATTAGGGTCAAAATCGGATTGTTACAACTCTCCCCCCTTAGGGATTTTCATCCCCGAAAATCTTACCGATAAATAAGTTCGGATAACGTTCTTTCATTGTATCCTCTGACTCCCAAGTTGCTTCTTCAACTCCATGCTTTTGCTACAGTACTTTAACTAACATAATTTTCTTATTTCTCAATTCTTTCATCTCACGAGTCAGAATACAAATCGGTTCCTCTTCGTAGGTCATATCAGGTTGAATCTCAACCTCGTCGGCAAATCACATGCGATGGATCGATCGATATCTACGAAGCATCGAAACATGGAAGACATTATGAATCTTTTCTAACTCGTGGTAATCAGAATCTATAAGCAATCGCCCGATACGCGCTCTGTGATTTCATACGGTCCAATGAATCTCGGACTCAACTTGCCTTTACGACCGAATATAAGTACTTTCTTCCACGGTGAAACTTTCAAAAATACTCGATCTCCAATCTGAAACTCAATGTCTTTACGTTTCAAATCTGCATATGACTTTTGACGATCTGATGCAGCTTTCAAACTATCACGGATTACTGCCACTTTCTGTTCAGTTTCTTTAATCAAATCAACCCCGTGTATCTTGTTTTCACCGAGCTCGGTCAAAGACAATGGTGTCACGACATTTATTTAATACAAAGCTTCGTGAGGGTGCCATTTTGATACTAGATTGAAAGCTATTATTGTAAGCAAATTCGATCAAAGGTAAGTATCGCTCCCTTGTACCTTCAAACTCGAGGACACAACATCTCAACATATCCTCAAGTATCTGAATGGTTTGTTCGGACTGACCATCTTCTGCGGATGAAAGCTGTGCTAAAGTGTAGTTTAGTACCTAAAGCATCTTGCAATTTCTTCCAAAACCACGACGTGAATCTCGGGTCTCTGTCTGAAACAATAGAAATAGGCACACCATGTAATCTCACAATTTGAGATACGTACAACTCAGCAAGCTTATCAAGCGAATAGTCCATATGAACTGGAACAAAGTGAGCTGATTTGGTTAGTCTATCCACTATAACCCAAATTGCATCTTTCTTGCTCGGTGTCATAGGCAAGCCGGATACAAAATCCATAGTGATTCTATCCCATTTCCATTCGAGTATCATGATCGGTCAAGTAACCTGTAAGGCACCGATGTTCGGCCTTTATTTGTTGACAAACTAAGCACTTCGAGACAAATTCAGATATGTCCCGTTTCATACCAGGCCACCAATAGAACTGTTTCAGATCATTATACATTTTCGTGCTACCCAGATGTACAGACAATCGGCTGCTGTGAGCTTCATTTAAAATTATCTGAATTAAATCTGAATTCCTCGAAACACATATTAGGTCTTTGAACTTTAAACAGTCATTCTCATCAATTCAAAACTCTGACTCAACATTACTTTCACACTGAAATCGTTTTGCCAACAAATCTTTATCAACTTTCTGAGCATCACAAACTTGTTGAATAAACAACGGTCTTGCTTTTAATTCTGCTACAATCAAACCATCATCAGACACAACCATATGCACGTTTATTGCACGTAGAGCAAATAATGACTTTCGACTTAAAGCATCCGCAACAACATTAGCTTTTCCCGGATGATAGTCAATCACTAGATCATAATCTTTCAACAGCTCTAACCATCGGCGTTGTCTCAAATTCAAATCTCTCTGAGTCATCAAATACTTCAGGCTTTTGTGATCTGATTAAACATGACATTTCTCACCGAACAGGTAATGACGCCAAATCTTTAACGCAAACACAATGGCTACTAGCTCCAAATCATGGGTCGGATAGTTTCTTTCATGTGGCTTCAATTGTCTCGAAGCATAAGCTATGACTTTGCCTTCCTGTATCAAAACACAACCCAAACCATTCAAAGATGCATCACTATAAATAACAAATTCTTTACCCGGTTCAGGCTGAACTAACACTGGAGCCTTGGTCAAAAGGACTTTCAACTGATCGAAACTTTTCTGACACTTTTCCGACCACTCAAACTTAACATCTTTCTGTAATAGCTTTGTCAACGGTGTAGCTATCATAAAAAAACCTTTCACAAATCGTCTGTAGTAACCAGCAAGTCCCAGAAAGCTTAAAATTTTGGAAACATTTTTCGGTGGTTTCCAATCGAGTATAGCCGATATTTTATTCGGATCAACCCGAATACTGATCTTTCAAACAACGTGGGCCAGAAAACTGACTTCACTCAACCAGAATTCACATTTACTAAACTTTGCATACAACTGTTTATCTCGCAAAGTTTGTAGCACAAGTCTCAGATGCTCGGCATGCTCGGTTTCATCTCTAGAGTTGATCAGAATATCATCTATAAACACTACCACAAACCGATCCAAATACTGTCTGAAAATTTGATTCATCAGATCCATAAAAATAGCAGGTGCATTTGTAAGTCCGAAAGGCATAACCAAAAACTCATAGTGTCCGTACCTCGTTCGAAAAGCAGTCTTTGGCACATCAGAATCTCTGACTCGCAACTGATAATAACCCAACCTCAAATCTATCTTTGAAAACACTGAAGCCCCTTTCAACTGATCAAACAAGTCGTCAATCCGTGGCAACGAGTATTTATTCTTTATGGTCACCTTATTTAGCTGTCGGTAATCAATGCACATTCACATAGTTCCATCTTTCTTTTTCACAAATAAGACTGGTGCACCCCAGGGAGAGAAACTCAGTCGTGCAAAACCCCTATCTGTTAACTCTTGCAACTGTGCTTTCAACTATTTTAATTCTGTAGGTGCCATCCGATACGGAGCTATCGAAATCAGAGTCGTCCCTGGTACTAACTCGATACCAAACTCTACTTCTCGAACAGGTGGCAAACCCGGTAATTCTTTAGGAAACACATCCGGATACTCGCACACAACTGGTACAGATTCAATTCTCTTTTCAGACACTTTACTATCAAGTACATAAGAAAAATAAGCTTCATAACCCTTTCTCACATATTTCCGGGCTAACATCAAAGTTATTACTGCTGGTAACCCATTCAGATCATTAGATTCAATCCGAATAATTTCACCGTTCTGGCATCTCAAATCAATGGTCTTTCTTTTGCAATTAACAACAGCATCATGCAAAGTCAACCAGTCCATACCCAAAATTATATCGAATTCATCAAAAGGCAACAACATCAAATCAGCTGGGAAACATGAATCCCGAATCATCAACGGGCAACTTTTACACACTTTGTCAACCAGAACGCACCGACCCAAGGGGTTTGATACTCGAATCACAAACTCAGTAGACTCAACAGGCAGAGTCTTACTGGATACTAATGTTTCACACACATAAGAATGAGTCGAACCAGGATCAATCAACGCAATAACACTAGTATCATAAAGAGTGAAAGTACCAGTAATAACATCTGGGGAAGAAACATCCTCACGAGCGCGTATAGCATATGCTCTAGCGGGTGCACGAGCCTCTGATCGAACCACAGTATCCTTTGTTCCTCTCTGACTGCCACCTACATTACCCGAATGTCTAGGTGGTCTGCCTCGTGCTGACACGTTGTTCGGTCTCGTATTCTGAACAGTGTTTTGCTCGGCTAACATCGGGCACTCCCGAATAAAATGATCCATCGATCCACATTTAAAACAGGACCAATCATGCAATCTACAACTCCCAGAATGCCATTTTCCACAATGCTTGCACTCAACCCGGTTCTGTTGAACATTACCAACACTAGCAATCGAAGTAGCTCGGGAACCCGCAGGAGGTCGGTCTCGGTCTCGTCTAGAAAAGTCTGAAATAGCTTTATGTCAACTGGATTCATCTCTGAACTTCTTTGATGCTGAATGAAAGGTCTTACTCGATGATCTTTTACGGATGTCTCTAGCTTCAAATTTAGCTTTTCTTTTCTCTTTCCCAAGCTCTTCGGCTTTACAGGCTCGTTCAACAAGTACCACGAACTCTTTAATCTCAAGTATGCCGACCAGCAACTTAATGTCTTCATTCAAACTGTCTTCGAATCTTTTACACATGATATCCTCAGTTGAAACACATTCACGAGCATATCGGCTTAATCTCACAAATTTCCGTTCATACTCAGTCACGGTCATACGACCCTGTTTCAATTCCAAAAATTCTTTACATTTTTTAT
Organism: Gossypium sturtianum; assembly: GCA_025698515.1. Taxonomy (NCBI): domain Eukaryota; kingdom Viridiplantae; phylum Streptophyta; class Magnoliopsida; order Malvales; family Malvaceae; genus Gossypium; species Gossypium sturtianum. The sequence goes on along the minus strand of CM046946.1, from coordinate 69,015,822 downwards.
CGATGAATCTCTGACTGATATATTTCTTACTTTAACTCGACCGGGAAGATTTCTGAGTCACTTTCTCTTTCGGAACCACCGATACTAGTGTATTCCACCAGTGATATGCGGTGTCCCATAATAAGGATATAGCACATTTTAAGCATTCATCCGGAGTACATGATAGCTCGTCAAACACACGAATAGTATTATCAAGCCACAGCTCAGCTCGTTTCGCATCATCATTATCATTAGCTTTAAACTCTTCGACCCCGTGTTTCCTGCTTTTATCTACAGGAGGCCTGCTAAATCACATCGGATCTATCATCGGAGGTACCATAGGTATCGGAGATGGATTATTTGGGGGTGGAGGTTGTTGCACAGCTGGATTAGTCCGGATATATTGAGTAAACCAATCATTCATCATTTGATAGAAGGCTTGCTTAGCCTCCCCCTCATGGCTACTCGAGATAGGTCGAGATTCTACGGCGTATTTGCCCCGCGTGCGCGGGATTAGGCGCTACGCTCTCGACATCATCAGCTACGGCTCTATCGAGATCCATTTACTATATAAAACACAATTCAGATGTCAGAAGTCATCACACTATCACATTATAAATTAATGCATGTATAGCTAGACTCACACGCGCTACAGTAGTCCTAGAATCGACTAAACCGTAAGCTCTGATACCAATCAAATGTAACACCCTTAACCCGTGTCCGTCGCCAGATTAGGGTTTTAAGGTATTACCGAACACAGCATAGGTCACACTAATATATATATATATAGTTCATAAGATCATTTCCGGATGCGTTAAGAGAGATTTCATTTTCATAGTATGCTTAAACAATTTCATACATAACTTAAACCCATTGGCTAAATTCGATCATATAAACAAATTACAACAAATAACAAAGAATACTATTTATTTGGTCATTTAAGCCACATTAACCAAATATGCACAGGTACATAATTACCAAAACTAAACATACATATATGTGTTTACAAGAGCCTTGTTCGACCGAGTTTAAAATAGACCAAATAAAAACAACCAAACAAAATATATAAACATCAATTCATTTATATATGAAAATATGAACCAACCTTCACCAAATATAATAATCATAACCAAAATACTTTTACATAACCTCAATCACATATACATTTATAATCATGCCGTATATGCCAACTTTCAGTACCAAACCTATAATAGATAGATAGTCCACAAGGCACATTAACCATACATGCGTATACATACTTATACAAGCATCATCTCAAGTCCACATAAACTTCTTCCTTGACACTATATATATATATATATACACATTTGACCATATTAATATGAACCATTTTATGCACAAGTGATACTAAAAGAAAAGTATATCCAATACGCATATAAATTACAAACACCTAACAATTTTTAATATTATTGACATGAACCTAATACTTTAATCAAATGTACCTATTTTCATTATTCATCAATTTCAGTCTATCACTCCAATGAAAATATACTATTTCAAAATGGACAAATATCCATAACAAAACATAACCATTACATGCTAATTCAATTAAATCCATTGATAAAATTTAACTACATGATTAAATCACCATAGCCGAACCACACATTAAATAAAAATCCATTATCTATAGTTATAATTTAGGTTAATGCATAATTGAATAATAATTATAATTAACTTCATCAACAATCCACAACCAAACATATCTATCAACTAAGTATCAAGTTACCACATACATATATCATGATCAAATATCGATTAAACATTTACACATTGACTTTAAAACAAGCCATTTTCGCATGGCTTCTATTTACAATAACAAAACATCATCTAAGTATTAAGCTAGCCTATACATGCCTTAAGTTCAAAATATAAACTTTAAAGGTACCAAAATAAGTCGATAGTGTGGATGACTTTAGTGACGATCCCCTGAGCTCGAAGCTTGAGACTAAAATCTATAAAATAGAATAACAGAACACACAAAGTAAGCCATCTCAGCTTAGTAAGTCTTAAGAAAATATAATAAATCAATTGAACATTCAAGCATTTTAAAACAATCACTTAATGGCTTTGAATTTATAACTTAGCACAAATAGTCTATCATGGCTGAATGCCATTACCTCACATAGCATAACATTTTCCACAATCTTACCTTAAACATACCATTTACCAATTTGGCATAAGGTTTAAGATATAAAATATCATCTCTTAACAATCTACTCATAATCCATATACATATAATTTGATAAGTTCACATATACATCCGAATAAGTAAATGCCATGTACATATTAATTTCATATATAAATATATGAATGTATATACCTATGTCCATTGAACATCACATATATTCAAGTATATACTATCAATGCAATATCATCATATCCACATATCAAAAAGGCCGAATATGCATGAATATTTGTCTCATACTTGCTCAATAAACATTACATATGTGCTTACTTATTTGGCCGAACATAAAATTTCAGTAAAATATCTCCTATGCACATACCTGTTTGGCCGAATATATCCAAACTCGTTTTATCAACTTACTTGCTCCATGATCACATAATTAAGAAAACTTATAATGTAACATCCTGAATTTTTGGGCCTATGCGTTTAATGGGTGGATATGTTTAATGTGTTAATTTAAGTGTTAGGGGTCTAAATTGGGCTCAGGCTTAGGTAGAGGCCTTGATTAAAATTATTTGTTTGGGTATTATAGGGTTTAAAAGGTAGTATCTATGTTTAAAATACCAAAGTGGGCTTGTGGCCCAATCTTAGGAGGTGACGCCACACAAGGGAGTAAGGGGCCCAAATTTAAGTTTCATGGAGCCCAATTCTTTTAATTTAAGTTAGCTAAATTTTGGGCATTAGGATTAGGTGGAGTGGATGGCAACAAGGCTAAAATTTAGGGGTTTTAATGTTTAAAATATGTGGATAATAAGCAGATAAAGGCTATTATTTAAGAATTTATTTTATGTGGATAATAAGCAGATAAAGGCTAAAATTTAGGGATTTTAATGATTAAAATATGTGGATAATATGCTGATAAAGGAGGGAGGAGTTAGAGATAATTAAGTCTCTTTTAGATGAGCTAGTAGATTAAGATAAAGGAGAAAAGATAGGACTTATCTGCAAGGTTAGGTAAGTGCTAAAATTTCTATAAATAGGGGGAATATCTCTTTAATTTCGGAATTTTGGTTTTTCTCTCATTCTTTTCTCTTCTTCTCTGAGTAAAAGCCGAAAACTCCTAAAGCTCTATCTTCTTCTTCATGCTCTGCAAAAGCCGAAATTTCTAAACCTATTCCCTCATCTTCACTTTGATTCAAAAGCCGAAACTCTTTCCATTCTTTTTCTTCCTAGCCGAAATCTTCAAGTCTCTTCCTTGTTTTCTTTTCTTCTTCTCTTTTCCTGTCAGAAATCAAAACTCCTCACTCAAGTATTTTAAAAGCCAAAGACACATCAGCCTTCTCTTGTTCATACTTTTTCCAGGATTTTCCTAAAAGCCGAAATCCCTAGATCTCATCTCCTGTGATTGCCGAATTACTTTTGTGGTGCCTACTTGTGCCGAAATCTGAAGGGAACTTTAGTGGAGTCAATCGCATAGATCTCTAAGTTATAAAATCGTGTTACTTTTGGGATTTCAAGGTAAGGGATCTATTAGTTTTAACGTGTAATTTGGGATTTATTAACCTTGGCCAAATATTGAAGGGCTAAATCTTCGTGTGATTTTCCGGCTTTTGAGCAAGGCTTTACATTGAGGATAATAGATCCGGATAGCAAGGACATCGACTAAGAATATTGGGTTTCGCAATAACAGGTGTGTAATACTTCCCCACCATCTAAATCTGATTATTAATGTATGCTCATAAGTTTATATGTTGTGATAAATACTGATATCTCAGTTTAATGTTGGAAACCCGAAAAGGGTGAAGCAAATCACTGTGTCGTTGAATGTTTGACTTTATATGATAAAAGCATATTGATTTTATGACTGCATGGGTTGGGTTGATGAAAGGAGGAAGTTATATGTTATATGTGTAGCGGTTTATACCGTGATCTGTTATATGTTGTAGCAGCTAATGCCGTGATCTGTTATAAGGGCTTTGGCCATAATATGTTGATGAGTAGCATGACTGCCATCTTGGCGTGTAGCGGTGTGGGTCGATTGTAGAAATCGGCAATGGTGTGAATGGCTGGTACGGGGGCATGTAGCGGATGGAAACCTAGGCAAATGGGTTGGGCCTTGCATATTATTTGTTATTTTTTTATAAATGGAATTATTAATCTGTTTTATGGGTCTAAGGCAAAATCTAGTGGTGCATGAGGGTTGCACACTGAGTCTCGCGACTCACCCTATTAATTAACCTTTCAGGTGATACCTAGTGCTTCGGACCGGGCTGGAGAGGAACGCAAGGTGGCCATGCAAAAGACCAACTGGATCCAGCAAAAAGTCTCAAGTTAATACTTTATATTTTTAATTAATGGATTTTAAATCTCGTTGTAATAAGGCTATGGGCCACTAGTTTATGTTTTGTTTTATTTTGGGCTTTAATTACTTTTAGTTATTTAAATTCTTATTGAACTAATGTATCTATTTAAATTTGGGTTTTTAATTTATAAAGGCATATTTTATTTAAACTATCAACTATTAAATTTCTCTCGAATAAGAAGATAAACTTTAGAAAAATATTTTTCTGAAAATACGACATGTTCTTCCAAAATTTTCTTAGTGACATACCAGATCCGGTCGTGGTGTTTGGGCCGGGTTTGGGGTGTTACAGATTTGTATCAGAGCCCGGTTCAAAACTCGACTCTGGGGTTTTGGTGCTCAAAACATTTTCTAAAATGGGCTTTTGAAATATGGATGTCTTTAAGTAATAACAGATCTGTTAGCTCGGCATGGCACCTGCGTCTCTGGCCCAAGTCCGCCAGGTAAGTATTCTGAACTCATTGTGTGATATAATATATGTGGGCTTGATGGGCTTTATGGGACGTAGATTGGTTAGATTAGAACTTGATGGACTTTAGGCCTAGCTGAAACAACTCTTAAAATTTCATAAGACTTAACTTCATTAAACAAACCCGTGAACGAGCCGCAAGACTAGGGTGTGGTAACAGGCATACGCATGTCTAGGATTGGATCCGAGAGAGCCTGGTATTTAAGCAGTCCTAGTGACTCACCTCCTCTTCGCCGGAATCCTACCTGGTGCATAGTGACTGTACACCTTAGCCAAGTTAGGGTGTGGCAATGGGCATACGCATGTCTAGGAGTGGATTCAGGGAGAGCTTGGTACTTTAGCAGCCCTAGCGACTCACCTCCTTTTCACTAGAATCCTACAGTGCGTGGTGACTATTCACCCTAGTTACGAGGACTTGTTGATGGGCTAAACCTTATAATTAAAACCCGAAAGGGACCAGCCACCCTAGTTTGAAAAAAAAAAGAAAGAAAATTTCTCAAGTTTTGCAAAATTTTCAAAATACGTTTGATTTTTGAAAACTTCTAACCAGCTATGAATTTGTAAAATACCTATGTTTTGAAAATTTACCCGAAAATCTCATGATTTCACGAGTAACTCGGACTACGAAACTAGATTTTCCCAAAGTACCCCTATTTTTAAAAAAAAGAAAAAAAACAACAACAACCACAACAACATCAAAGTTTGAAAAATTATCAAACTACCCTCGTTTTGTCAAATGACCAAAATACCCTTGGTTTGTACAATTACCAAATTACCCCTGATTTGCAAAATTACTAAATTGCCCAGATTTCAAAGTTACCAAAATACCCCCAGATTTCAAAATTACCAAAATACCTCCGGATTGTACAATTACCAAAATACCCTTCTTTCACAAAATCACCAAGGAACCCTATTTTGGAAAATTACGAAAATACCCCTGTAGGATAAATTACGAAAATACCCCTGGGTAGTGAAATGACGAAAATACCCTTAGGTGATGAATGTAAGTTCTATTTGTATGATTGATGATTGCATGTATGTGTATATGGAACTAGGAGACAAACTTGAGACTGAAACTTGTAGATGTAATTCCAAATTCGAAAGAACTACTCTTAAACTATTGCTCATAAGACTAGTCGTGGTTAAACAGTAGAAGAAACTTATTAATTCATAAAATTCTTAATCAGATAAACGCAGACCGATAGCATGAGTAAAGGGGACGAGGACGCTCTAGATGTGAATACCTGGTGCGCACTCTACCATAGAATACTAAGTGTTTATTTTGGGTTTAGTATTGGAGTCTTGCTTGTGAAGCATGGTAGTGAGACTTAGGTAGTACGATTAATAGTTAGTTGGAAATTTCGAGGACGAAATTTCTTTAAGGGGGAGAAGCTGTAACATCCCGAATTTTTGGGCCTATGCGTTTAATGGGTGGATATGTTTAATGTGTTAATTTAAGTGTTAGGGGACCAAATTGGGCTCGGGGCTTAGGTAGAGGCCTTGATTAAAATTATCTGTTTGGGCATTATAGGGTTTAAAAGGTAGTATCTATGTTTAAAATACCAAAGTGGGCTTGTGGCCCAATCTTAGGAGGTGACGCCACACAAGGGAGTAAGGGGCCAAAATTTAAGTTTCATGGAGCCCAATTCTTTTAATTTAAGTTAGCTAAATTTTGGGCATTAGGATTAGGTGGAGTGGATGGCAACAAGGCTAAAATTTAGGGGTTTTAATGTTTAAAATATGTGGATAATAAGCAGATAAAGGCTATTATTTAAGAATTTATTTTATGTGGATAATAAGCAGATAAAGGCTAAAATTTAGGGATTTTAATGATTAAAATATGTGGATAATATGCTGATAAAGGAGGGAGGAGTTAGAGTTAATTAAGTCTCTTTTAGATGAGCTAGTAGATTAAGATAAAGGAGAAAAGATAGGACTTATCTGCAAGGTTAGGTAAGTGCCGAAATTTCTATAAATAGGGGGAATATCTCTTCAATTTCGGCATTTGGGTTTTTCTCTCATTCTTTTCTCTTCTTCTCGAGTAAAAGTGAAAAATCCTAAAGTTCCATCTTCTTCTTCATTCTCTGCAAAAAGCAGAAATTTCTAAGCCTATTCCCTCATCTTCACTTTGATTCAAAAGTGAAACTCTTTCCATTCTTTTTCTTCCTAGCCGAAATCTTCAAGTCTCTTCCTTGTTTTCTTTTCTTCTTCTCTTTTCCTGTCAGAAACCGAAACTCCTCACTCAAGTATTTTAAAAGCCAAAGACACATCAGCCTTCTCTTGTTCATACTTTTTCCAGGATTTTCCTAAAAGCCGAAATCCTTAAATCTCATCTCCTGTGATTGCCAAATTACTTCTGTGGTGCCTACTTGTGCCAAAATCTGAAGGGAACTTTAGTGGAGTCAATCGCATAGATCTCTAAGTTATAGAATCGTGTTACTTTCGGGATTTCAAGGTAAGGGATCTATTAGTTTTAACGTGTAATTTGGGATTTATTAACCTTGGCCGAATATTGAAGGGCTAAATCTTCGTGTGATTTTCTGGCTTTTGAGCAAGGCTTTACATTGAGGATAATAGATCCGGATAGCAAGGACATCGACTAAGAATATTGGGTTTCGCGATAACAGGTGTGTAATACTTCCCCACCATCTAGATCTGATTATTAATGTATGCTCATAAGTTTATATGTTGTGATAAATACCGATATCTCGGTTTAATGTTGGAAACCCGAAAAGGGTGAAGCAAATCACCAAGTCAGTGAATGTTTGACTTTATATGATAAAAGCATATTGATTTTATGACTGCATGGGTTGGGTTGATGAAAGGAGGAAGTTATACGTTATATTTTTAGTGGTTTATACCGTGATCTGTTATATGTTGTAGCGTCTAATGCCGTGATCTGTTATAAGGGCTTCGGCCATAATATGTTGATGAGCATGACCGCCATCTTGGCGTGTAGCGGTGTGGGTCGATTGTAGAAATCCCCAATGGTGTGAATGGTGTACGGGGCGTGTAGCGGATGGAAACCTAGGCAAATGGGTTGGGCCTTGCATATTATTTGTTATTTTTTTATAAATGGAATTATTAATGTTTTATGGGCCTAAGGCCAAAATCTAGTGGTGCATGAGGGTTGCACACCGAGTCTCGCGACTCACCCTATTAATTAACCTTTCGGGTGATACCTAGTGCTTCTGGACTGGCCGAGAGGAACGCAAGGTGGCCATGCAAAAGACCAACTGGATCCAACAAAAGTCTCAAGTTAATACTTTATATTTTTAATTAATGGATTTTAAATCTCGTTGTAATAAGGCTATGGGCCACTAGTTTATGTTTTGTTTTATTTTGGGCTTTAATTACTTTTAGTTATTTAAATTCTTATTGAACTAATGTATCTATTTAAATTTGGGTTTTTAATTTATAAAGGCATATTTTATTTAAACTATCAACTATTAAATTTCTCTCGAATAAGAATATAAACTTTAGAAAAATATTTTTCTGAAAATACGACATGTTCTTCCAAAATTTTCTTAGTGACATACCAGATCCGGTCGTGGTGTTTGGGCCAGTTTTGGGGTGTTACAGATTGGTATCAAAGCCCGGTTCAAAACTCGCCTCTGGGGTTTTTGGGCTCAAAACGTTTTCTAAAATGGGCTTTTGAAATATGGATGTCTTTAAGTAATAACAAATCTGTTAGCTCGGCATGGCATCTGCGTCTCTGGCCCAAGTCCGCCAGGTAAGTATTCTGAACTCATTGTGTGATATAATATATGTGGGCTTGATGGGATTTATGGGACGTAGATTGGTTAGATTAGAACTTGATGGACTTTAGGCCTAGCTGAAACAACTCTTAAAATCTCATAAGACTTAACTTCACTAAACAAACCCGTGAACGAGCCGCAAGACTAGGGTGTGGTAACAGGCATACGCATGTCTAGGATTGGATCCGGGAGAGCCTGGTATTTAAGCAGTCCTAGTGACTCACCTCCTCTTCACTGGAATCCTACCTGGTGCGTAGTGACTGTTCACCTTAGCCAAGTTAGGGTGTGGCAATGGGCATACGCATGTCTAGGAGTGGATTCAGGGGAGAGCTTGGTACTTAGCGAGCCCTAGCGACTCACCTCCTCTTCACTAGAATCCTACAGTGCGTGGTGACTATTCACCCTAGTTACAAGGACTTGTTGATGGGATAAACCTTATATTTAAAACCCGAAAAGGACCAACCACCCTAGTTTGAAAAAAAAAAGAAAGAAAATTTCTCAAGTTTTGCAAAATTTTCAAAATACGTTTGATTTGTGAAAACTTCTAACCAGCTATGAATTTGTAAAATACCTATGTTTTGAAAATTTACCCGAAAATCTCATGATTTCACGAGTAACCCGGAATACGAAACTAGATTTTCCCAAAGTACCCCTATTTTAAAAAAAAGAAAAAAAACAACAACCACAACAACATCAAAGTTTGAAAAATTACCAAACTACCCTCGTTTTGTCAAATAACCAAAATACCCCTAGTTTGTACAATTACCAAATTACCCCTGATTTGCAAAATTACTAAATTGCCCGGATTTCAAAGTTACCAAAATACCCCCAGATTTCAAAATTACCAAAATACCCCTAGATTGTAAAATTACCAAAATACCCTTCTTTCACAAAATCACCAAGGAACCCTACTTCGAAAAATTACGAAAATACCCCTGTAGGATAAATTACGAAAATACCCCTGGGTAGTGAAATGACGAAAATACCCTTAGGTGATGAATGTAAGTTCTATTTGTATGATTGATGATTGCATGTATGTGTATATGGAACTAGGAGACGAACTTGAGATTGAAACTTGTAGATGTAATTCCGAATTCGAAAGAACTACTCTTAAACTACTGCTCATAAGACTATTCGTGGTTAAACAGTGGATGAAACTTATTAATTCATAAAATTCTTAATCAGATAAACGCGGACAGATAGCATGAGTACAAGGGGACGAGGACGCTCTAGATGTGAATACCGGTGCGTACTCTACCATAGAATACTAAGTGTTTATTTTGGGTTTAGTATTGGAGTGCGCAGCGGAAGCATGGTAGTGAGACTTAGGTAGTACGATTAATAGTTAGTTGGAAATTTTGAGGACGAAATTTCTTTAAGGGGGTAGAACTGTAACATCCTGAATTTTTGGGCCTATGCGTTTAATGGGTGGATATGTTTAATGTGTTAATTTAAGTGTTAGGGTCCAAATTGGGCTCAGGCTTAGGTAGAAGCCTTGATTAAAATTATCTGTTTGGGCATTATAGGGTTTAAAAGGTAGTATCTATGTTTAAAATACCAAAGTGGGCTTGTGGCCCAATCTTAGGAGGTGACGCCACACAAGGGAGTAAGGGGCCAAAATTTAAGTTTCATGGAGCCCAATTCTTTTAATTTAAGTTAGCTAAATTTTGGGCATTAGGATTAGGTGGAGTGGATGGCAACAAGGCTAAAATTTAGAAGTTTTAATGTTTAAAATATGTGGATAATAAGAAGATAAAGGCTATTATTTAAGAATTTATTTTATGTGGATAATAACCAGATAAAGGCTAAAATTTAGGGATTTTAATGATTAAAATATGTGGATAATATGCTAATAAAGGAGGGAGGAGTTAGAGATAATTAAGTCTTTTTTAGATGAGCTAGTAGATTAAGATAAAGGAGAAAAGATAGGACTTATCTGCAAGGTTAGGTAAGTGTCGAAATTTCTATAAATATGGGGAATATCTCTTCAATTTCGGCATTTGGGTTTTTCTCTCATTCTTTCTCTTCTTCTCTCGAGTAAAAGCCAAAAACTCCTAAAGTTCCATCTTCTTCTTCATTCTCTGCAAAAGCCAAAATTTCTAAGCCTATTCCCTCATCTTCACTTTGATTCAAAAGCCGAAACTCTTTCCATTCTTTTTCTTCCTAGCCGAAATCTTCAAGTCTCTTCCTTGTTTTCTTTTCTTCTTCTCTTTTTCTGTCAGAAACCGAAACTCCTCACTCAAGTATTTTAAAAGCCAAAGACACATCAGCCTTCTCTTGTTCATACTTTTTCCAGGATTTTCCTAAAAGCCAAAATCTCTAGATCTCATCTCCTGTGATTGCCGAATTACTTCTATCGTGCCTACTTGTGCTGAAATCTGAAGGGAACTTTAGTGGAGTCAATCGCATAGATCTCTAAGTTATAGAATCGTGTTACTTTCGGGATTTCAAGGTAAGGGATCTATTAGTTTTAACGTGTAATTTGGGATTTATTAACCTTGGCCGAATATTGAAGGGCTAAATCTTCGTGTGATTTTCTGGCTTTTGAGCAAAGCTTTACATTGAGGATAATAGATCTGGATAGCAAGGACATCGACTAAGAATATTAGGTTTCGCGATAACAGGTGTGTAATACTTCCCCACCATCTATATCTGATTATTAATGTATGCTCATAAGTTTATATGTTGTGATAAATACCGATATCTCGGTTTAATGTTGGAAACCGAAAGGGTGAAGCAAATCACCAGTCGATGAATGTTTGACTTTATATGATAAAAGCATATTGATTTTATGATTTGCATGGGTTGGGTTGATGAAAAGAGGAAGTTATACGTTATATGTGTAGCGGTTTATACCGTGATCTGTTATATGTTGTAGCGGCTAATGCCGTGATTCGTTATAAGCGCTTGGCCATAATATGTTGATGAGCGACATGACCGCCATCTTGGCATGTAGCGGTGTGTGGGTCGATTGTAGAAATCCCCAATGGTGTGAATGGTCAGTGCGGGCGTGTAGCGGTGGAAACCTAGGCAAATGGGTTGGGCCTTGCATATTATTTGTTATTTTTTTATAAATGGAATTAGTAATCTGTTTTATGGGCCTAAGGCCAAAATCTAGTGGTGCATGAGGGTTGCACATCGAGTCTCGCGACTCACCCTATTAATTAACCTTTCGGGTGATACTTAGTGCTTTGGACCGGGCCGAGAGGAACGCAAGGTGGCCATGCAAAAGACCAACTGGATCCGACAAAAAGTCTCAAGTTAATACTTTATATTTTTAATTAATGGATTTTAAATCTCGTTGTAATAAGGCTATGGGCCACTAGTTTATGTTTTGTTTTATTTTGGGCTTTAATTACTTTTAGTTATTTAAATTCTTATTGAACTAATGTATCTATTTAAATTTGGGTTTTTAGTTTATAAAGGCATATTTTATTTAAACTATCAACTATTAAATTTCTCTCGAATAAGAAGATAAACTTTAGAAAAATATTTTTACGAAAATACGACATGTTCTTCCAAAATTTTCTTAGTGACATACCGGATCCGATTCGTGGTGTTTGGGTAGGGTTTGGGGTGTTACATATAACTTATAAGTTGAAATTACATCACGGTATAAAACACGCTAGGCATAAGCTGAATCACACTGCGGCACTAAGCCGCTAGACCCGAGGTCCGATATTCATTCACTAGGCAATAAGCACGCTAGGCATAAAGCTCGATAAGTACACCACCCAAGGCTTGCTAGGCTCAAAGTCTGAATAGTAATACTTTAAGTTGTCTCGCACGAATCATTTCATATATCGAACCTTTTACTCATTTCAAACTCATTGTACGAACATTCAAATAGCATATATTATTCAAATAACTTAACCACATCAAATATTTTACTTAGCCAAATTCGGCTATTTCATAATATAGTTGCAATGTTTCCAAATTTCAGCATGTAACACCCCAAACCCGGCCGAAACGCTACGACCAGATCTGGCATGCTACGGGGTTTATTATTATAACTTAACTTTAATGGTTCTTGGAAAATCCCAATTTCTTTAGTTAGGCATTTGATAAAAATAAGATATTCGTTGAAAACCCTAGTATTTTTTTTTTTACGTTGAACGTGTTTGAACAAAAAACCCATTTTATTACTTTTTAAGACTTAAGTCCTTGAACATAAATTTTAACCGGTAAACATTAATAAATAAAAACAATAACCAAAGCCGTGGGGGGCCTTATTACATAAATAATCCCAAACTTAAAACTTAAAGAAAACCGAAAATAGTTTATGAAAATAAATAAAGTAAAACTTGATGGCCCCTCGAGTCCGCCTCGGCTCCCATGTCCATGATCAACTGCTCATCTGAAAGAGTAGAGAAAAATAAAAGGGTGAGTCACCAAGACTCAGTGTATAAATCCCGAAACACACAACGACCTGAGGCCCACAAACACATTATGGGCCTTGGCCCATACGTTATGGCAACAGTCATACATACATATTAAATCATAAATGATGAATGGTAACTGGCACAACCCATCCTAAAAGTCCATCCTCTACACACCAACCCGTACCAGCCAACACACCTCGGGGATTTCTACAATCAACCCACCAACCGCTACACACCATAACGACAGCCATACTGCCTATTCCTATTAATCAGGAATCATTTAAGTGTGGCTTTGCCACCGATCACTATGTGACCTAACATTTTAAATTCGTGGTTTAACCACCAATCACCAAGTGACCTATCATGCTCTTCCCCTTCATTATCATAATTCCACCCCATGCATACACACATGAAAAAAAAAAAACATCATACCACCTTTAAGAAAACAGACTTTTATATATATATATATATATATTTATTGATACACATAGAGATTTCTATGATTACGCACTGCATCCTTTCTGAGACACTTTTTGGGTTTTATTCGATTTATCTACATAGCCTATTTTCGGCTTTTTTATCCCAATATATATTTAATACAGTTAACTAGTGTGTTAGAGATCTACACACCTGTTTATGGTTAAGACGACACTTTCTATGTCGATGCTATCCGTAGCCGGCACAACCGCTATTTGCCTAAGGTGTTGTTCAGAAGCCGGTCCACAACCCGTGGCCAATCCCGCTCACGACGACTTTGCTTCGTTTCTTAAACTTAGGAATCAGGTTTTCAGATCTAGTCCCCTCCTTTGCCTTATCGACATTCGATTCCATCAAAAAGGCCTTATTAATCATAACATATGGTTAAGATTGTGATTTCGATATCGAATCTAACGAGATTCTAAAGAGAATCCCTTACCTTGAAATTCCCGAAAAGTGATATGAGATTCAGGGACTAGTGTTTCCGGCTTTCAGATCTAAGAGATCTACTTCAATTCCCGAATGTCGCCCAACAAGAGAATACATAAAACCATTAAACCATTAATCAAATGTCAACCTTACCAATCTCAATAGCCTTTCGGCTTAACTTCCAAAAACCAAAAGAGAATAGTAAAGAGAAAAAGATCAGCACTTACCCTATCACAGGAGATTCGGCTACTCCTAGAAGATTTCGGCTTTTGAGAAGATCCGAAGAAGAGATGATAGGAAGAAGTCTATGTAGATTTGGCTTTAGTGAAGAATTCGGCAAAAGGGAATAAGAAGTATTCGGCTATGGAGATGGGAATAGAGTTCAGAGTTTCGGCTTTTGAAAGAAAAGAAATTGCAGAGAATGGCTGAGAGTTTCGGCACAGAGAATGAAGAAAAGAATAGGGTTCAAAATGCCGGAATTGAAGAGATACCTCCCCTATTTATTGATAATTTCGGCACTTTCCTATCAAAAACCGAAAGTGCCCCTCTTTTAATCGAAACTAAGCTATTTGATCAAGGGAAATTTCGGCACCCCTTGAACATAGAAAAACCGATTTCTCTTCCCCCTCCCAGAGTCAAAATTTTGGCCACCACCTAGCCTTGCAGATAACTCCTTGATTCTCTCCTTATCCTCATCTGACTACTCATCCACAGTGCCATGGATGACACTACCTCTTCCTTCCTTTATCAGCACATTATCCACCTTATTATCACATTAAATAAATTCCTAAATTTAAGCATCATTAACGAACTCCACTCTTTGCTCTTGTAAATGCCGAAAATAACAAAAATAAAAGGTACTATGCGACTCGAACCTTGGACCCTCAATTGACGCCAACTCCAAGCCCTCTAAGTGGCGCCATTTTGCCACTGGGCCACAAGCCCATTCATGTCCTAGTTTACAGATATTATCTTTTAAACCTTATTCTAACAGGCTCTCCACTAGAGCGCCCAAACAGAAAATTTTAACTAAGGCCTCTACCAACCTTGAGCCCAATGAACCCCTTAAACCTTTTAATTAACACATTGAACGTAACCCACATCAAATGCAAAGGCCCATTAATTCAGGATGTTACACAGCATATACTAGATTACGTAAATAATTTACGATGTTTATTTACTTAAAGACTTACCTCGGATAACATCGGACGACAAAAACTGGCTATTCGATTATCTTTGCCTTTCCCCGATCCAAGTCCGTTTTCTTTTGTTCTTGATCTAAACATGTTCAATTTAAGCTCATTCAAACACATTTCTATTCAATTTAGTCCTAAAACACATAAATGGGCAAATTACCACTTTGCCCCTAACATTTCACACTTTTACAATTTAGTCCTATTTGCACAAAACACAAAATACACAAAATTTGAATTAACTCCTTAAGGGACGAATATACCTAGTATTTATACAAGTCCATCTAATTCATTTATTTCACATTTTAGTCCCTCTAAAATTTATTTTTGCAATTTAGTCCAACATACTCAATTTCATCAAAAATTCAAAAGCAAAACTTGTTAATCTAATACATATTTATCATAATTCATCCTCAAACAACATAAACAACAAACTATCATCAATGGCTCAACTCAAAATATTCATCAAACACAAAAATTAAAGCATGGGTCTTGTACATTTCATAGCAACGATCTCAAAACGTAAAATTATCAAAAACCGAAATCAAACATACCTTGAATTTAGCTTAGAGATGACCGAATGCCCTAACTCTTTCTTATTTTCTTTTTCTTTTCTTTGTTTGGTTTTGGAAGAAAGATGAACATAAAAATGATGGCTTTTTAATGCCTTTGTTTTATTATAATGTTTTTATAATATAATATTAATTTAACTTATAAAATTTCACATACACAAGCATATAATATTCATGTTGCCGTCCATTAACATAATTTTGGCTTATTTGCCACATAAATCGACATGCAAAAGAAAACAAATCAATTTAGCCACTTAATTTAATAAATGGCTACTTTTACCACTTACGCGATTTAGTCCTTTTTATTAAATTAAGCACACAAACAATCAAATTTTATACGAAACTTTCACACATACTAATTCACATATAATTAACACAGAAAATAATATTAAAATATTTTTTCTGACGCGAATTCGTGGTCCCGAAACCACCGTTCCGATTAGGGTCAAAATCAGACTGTTACATCATTGAACTTAGCGAACGAAGTTGTGTATCCACTATGAATTTCTCAACCACTGGGTGTAAGACCCATCCCCCTCGACGAATCAAAAACCATTTTCCTACTTAGTCCTTTGGTTAGTAGATCAACTAGGTTCCTTTTCGACCTCACGTATTCCATATAAAGTACTCCATTCTTTATTAAATGTCTCACAAATTCATATCTTATACGAATATGCCTATTCTTACCATTGTAAACTTGACTTTTAGCAACATAAATTACAACTTGTGAGTCACATAATAGAGATATAGAAGGTGTCAATTTTCCCATAAAAGAATCTTTGTAAGTAGATTTCTAAGCCACTTAGCCTCTTGCTCGGCTAAGTCAAGAAATATAAACTCTGACTCCATTGTGGAGCGAGCAATACAAGTCTATTTAGTAGACTTTTAAGAAATAGTTGCTCCTCTCAAAATAAAAGCATACCCACTTGTAAAGCTCATTTCATCATTATCAGTTACCCAGTTTGCATCACAATAACCCCCTAGGACTGCAAGGTATCTGATAAAACCAACTCCCAAGTTATTGTACCTTTAAGGTACTTAAGCAATCACTTTAGAGCATTCCAATGCTCATTGCAAGGGTTATGGGTATATCTAGTTAGTTTACTGACTGCATAAGCAATATCAGGCCAAGTGTATTTCATCAAGAACATAAGACTTCCAATACTTTAGCATACTCTAATTGAGAAACACTATTTTCTTTATTTTTTAACAGTTGTATGCTAGAATCATAATGAGTTCTCACAGGGATTACATCAAAGTTATTAAACTTTTTTTAGCACTTTTTCAATATAATGAGATTTGTTTAAAGTAAATCCCTTTTCTGATTTAGTAATCTTAACATCTAAGATTACATCTACCTCTCCCAAATCAGTCATTCCAAATTTAGTAGATAAGAAATTTTTGGTTTTATTATTGGCTTTTATATTGGAACTGAAAATTAACATGTCATGTAACACCCCTAACCCGTGTCTGTCGCCAGATTAGGGTTACAGGCATTACAAAGCCTCACACAAGTTCAAAGTACTCTTTAAGAACAACTATCATGATAAATGCATACCAAATTCTAGTATCATTAATATGCATGTACATTCCAATTACTATCAAATTATTAAATTTCATAACACAATTAATACCATACCATTAACTAAGGACTAATTACAAACAAATAGCAATTTACCATTTTATAGGCCATTCGAACCCAAATATCAAATATACATATAATGCTTATTCATTTATTTCATTTCTAAAATTATTAATACATTCAAACACATACCATTTGTATACATATGCTTCACTTTTGTCTAAGACCTTCTTCATTTCACTTACCCATAATTTTAATAACTAACACACAAAATCCATTAGAATCATTTTCTTACCATATTCGGCCATGCCCTTATACACATGTGTATTCGATCATTTCATGATCCCATTTTTGTCAATTCATTTCGTTTTTATGCCATTAACCAATTATGCATACAAACCAAATATATATCATTTCTAGTATACACCTATACAATACACAACCCTTATCAATTATCTCTAGTCATTTAACTAAACTTATAACAACATGCCAATTCTAGCTTTCACCATTCAAAAATCATATAGACAAGTAGGTCATATCATAAACAAACATCGATTACCATTCGTCATGACTTATAATTCTATAATACTTTAACCATGACCGAATTCATGTAAGTTCAAAATGACCTAACCTTAGCCATTTTCGCATGGCTTTTATATACATTCCAACCAAAAGAAACCAAAGAGAAATCAAGCTTATACATGCCATAATTTCTAAGATTTGACACTAATGAAAATACCAAAAGTAGGTGATAATGTGCTTGACTTCGACAGGATCCCCAAGTACGAGCTTCAACTCTCAAGATCTATAACAAAAACAACCAAATACACATCCGGTAAGCTATAATAGCTTAGTAAGTTATAAGCAAAGGAAAGTAAGTATAATCAAGCATTATAAAAGTTTCTATTCAACTCAACTTAATCATTAATTAACTTATGGAATCAATCCACATACCAAATTACAAATCACTCATATCATATTCATTAGGTCACCAAAATAAACCTAATATCCACAATTTTAATCTTTATATATATCTCAATGATTTACCTAACTTACCATTCAACAATTTAACATACCATACATACATACCTGACACTCTCGTTTACCTCCGTCAAGAGTTTTTATTCTTCACAACATTGATAACCCGCACACATAGTGCAATTCCCGTAACGTATCGCTCACATAGAGCCGTTACTTTACATTTCCGCACACACAGTGCCAACTTTCCGTAACGTATCGCTCACATAGAGCTGTTACTTTACATTTCCGCACACACAGTGTCAACTTTCCGTAACGTATCGCTCACATAGAGCCGTTACTTTACATTTCCGCACACACGGTGCCAACCACCTGTAACATATCGCTCTATATATTTCTGCACACACAGTGCCAACCACCTGTAACGTATCGCTCATATAGAGCCGTTACTTTATATTTCCGCACACACAGTGCTCCTTAACAAATCTCTACATAAACATAACATATAAATTCATATTTTATAAATATGAACATACATAAAAACATACATTCAACCCGGATCTTTCTTCCTATAATTTACCATCACATTCGGCCTTACTTAATTAAACACATAATTATTTATTCAATCACCACCATCACTCATTTCATGTTCCACAATGAACTACTACTTAACCCATAATTAGTTATCCAGTCCAAACATATCAACATTTCATACCTAGGCCAACCATACATTCGGTCAATACAAATACTTAATCAATACTCTATCACATTGGTAACATTTATATACCTTTATATATATATATATATATATTTCGACCAACCAAGAAATTTACATGAATAATTACATGCCCATATTACTATCACATTCGGCAATCACATTTAAAAATCACCATATCTATTCGGCAATCAAGACTTTATTCAAAATTTCATTTGAAAATTTACATTTCAATTTAATACTTATTCATTTAACACCAATTGCTTATAAACTTACCTCAAAAATTGACGAATTAAGCTTTCCAGCTATTCGTTTAATTTGCTTTTCATCGATCCAATCTGATTTCCTTTTGTTCTTGATCTAAATAATTCCAATTTAAACTCATTCAAATACATTTTTATTCAATTGAATCCAAAAATGCATAATTTAGCAATTTACTAAATTTACCCTCGACTTTTTCAATCTATACAATTTAGTCCCTAATTCCATACTCACGAATTACTCAAAAATTGAACTAACATCCCTTGGCCGAATCTTCCCAAGGACTTTATAAGTCCATATACTTCAATATTTTCTAAATTTAACCCTTCTATGATTTATTTTTACAATTAAACCCTTACTTAGCTACATTCACCAAAGACTCAAGAGCAAGATAGTGTTCATCTAGCTCAAATCCTTCCTTTAATACCAAAAACTATCACAAAACTCAATCCAACATCAATGGAATTTCTTACATGCATGATTAATGTTCAAAATTACTACATGGGTTTAATAGAAAAATGATCAACAATCACAAAGACATGAAAATCATCAAAAATTTTAAAACAAACACATACCTAATTGATCCCCTCAAGTGTCGAATGCTAAAGAAGTTTTTCTCTCCTTTCTTTCTCAAGTTTCGGCCATTACACTTTTGGAAGATGAACATCTTTCATCTTTTATTTTTTTTTAATCTATTTTCTTATTATTATTCTAACATTTTAACTAATGTTTAACATAAAATATAATAAAGTATAATAAAAAAAAAGTTACTATTACATGCATAATCATTACTTCCACTATCTCTAATTATGGTCAATTTACTTTATAAAACCCCCATTTCACAAAACATCATCAATTCAATATTTACTCATTATCCACCAAATTTTCTTCTTATGCAATTAAGCCCTTTTTCATATTTATGCACTAAAACAAGCAAATTTTAATATGAAATTTTCACACACATTAATTCACACATACTAAGCATTTAAAAATAATAGAAAATAATTTTTCTATCTCGGATTCGTGGTCCCGAAACCACCGTTCCGATTAGGGTCGTATACGGGCTGTTACATGTCATCCACATATAAACTTATGATGACACAATCCGAACCAAACATCTTAGAATACACACATGTACCTGCACCATTAACAATAAAACCAAAACTGAGAATAGTCTTATGAAATTTCTCATACCATTATTTTAGAGCTTGTTTGAGACCATACAAAGATTTTTTGAGTCTGCAAACTTTATCTTCCATACCACGTGCCACAAACCTTGGAAGTTGCTCCATGTAGATTTCCTCATCCAAATCCCCATTCAAGAAAGTTGTCTTAACATCCATCTAGTGTACCAACAAATTGTGAATGGAAGTTAAGGCAAAGAAAACACGAATAGTTGAGATCTTAGTCATAAGAGAGTATGCTTCAAAATAATCTATTCCAAATTTCTGAGTGAATCCTTTAACAACTAGTCTTGCCTTATACTTTTTAATTTACCCATATGGTCTAAGTTTCTTTCTAAAGACCCATTTGTTACTAATAGGTCTAAAACCTTTAGACAAGTCTACTAGTTCCCAAGTATGATTAGACATAATAAATTCTAGCTCATTATTAATAGCATCTCTCCAAAAGCTCGCATCTATTGATTTTATGGTTTTATCATAGGTTTTTGGATTCTCATCTATAAAAAATGCATGAGCAGTAGAATCTCTTATTAAGTCTAAATCACTAATATTAATTACAAATGAATTAAGGAAATTAGGTCCAAAACTAGTGATACCGTTAAATTTGTAACACTCTATATCCGACCCAATCACTAGGTCATGGTTACTAAGTGTCACAAGTAACTCGAATGGCTTAACAAATCCTATAACTTGATTTACTTACATTGCCACTATTCAATCTTGATAATTTCAGGATTTACATCAGATTCCAGAATTTAAATTTTGATAAAATCCCTTATCGTACAAGCACTAAGAACTTACAAACTTTCTACCTTAATAAGCATATTAGTTATTCACAGATTTTGATTTGAGACTTAAACACAGATACACTAATTTAATCCCCAAGGCGTGGCCTCAAGGGGTTCCCCTCTATATACATGAACGACTTCTATGCCCATCCCACAATTTGGCAATGTCTGGCTTGATCCCTCCACTCGATTACCGAGTCAAAACATTTATCTTGCAAGCAAATAGTAAATTCGTAAGTTCAATTAAACTTAGTGAGATTTTGTAAAACAATGCAACAAAAATATTCTGTAATCTTCAAGAAATAATATTTAAAACAAAGATTTCAAACTTACTATCTATCTTTGATATTCCTTAGATCTCACAAGCGTGGTCGACGCCTTGTTATTTTTCGCAACTCACTGCTGGTGGATTATTTCTCTATCTTATATGCAAGCACAACCTTTACAATAATGGTTCTCTATGGTCTTGGCTAGATCCTGCCTTATCCCAAATTTTTTTATACCTTAACCGACGTAACTCTCACAATTATTCACATACTTGGATATAAAGTTCATCGCCTACCACTGACTGTCTTCCACTTATGTTCTCCTTAAATTTGGATCCTTACCCTAATCCGTTCATCAATACTAAATCAAACTTAGGATTTTCCACCTTAACACTTCTTCCAGTCCAAACTCACAGTTTTAAGCATGTTGATAAGCTAACTGAAAGGACGCCTCATCATCCTAGCGGATTTGTACTTTACAATTTAGCCTTAAGCTATTAGTTTAATTTCTTCCAGTCTTCTAAATAACTGGAATTAACAGATAGTACCTAATGAACCATCCCCTTCGCTACCTGCCAGCGGACTGCCCACCCAAGGTAGCTCTTGGGGGACTTCTTTTTTAGTTTGATACTACGGACTAACCTGCGTTACATAGTTTTGGTCATACATTCTTTCTCTATGTAGATCTTTGGTGGACCTTGCCGATCGGACCATTTGGGCGATCATTACCTCCAAGTGAACTTTGGTGGACTTACCCGTCTCTTGCTATCTTTTACGTGCCGGTCCTTAGGCTTAGCCTTTGCCTGATCACCTCAATATCACCCCAAATACTGGTTTAGTCACTAAACACCGGTGAACCCGTACCAACGGTTACTTCATACATTAATTAAATTACCATTCCTATTTCCTCTACATTGTTAAGAACCACATATGCCAATTTCTTTTCCCGTAACAATTTGGCAGATTCCCTTATCAACAGCCTTACCTGCATTCTTAGAAATTTCTACCAGTTTTTCTTATCTTTTTAGTTTTGGCAAATTTCTTAACTATCCCGCTTACCCACGTTCTCAGATGCGTCGTGTTCCTCCGATCATGCTACTCTCCATATAAGTCAAATAATGATCTACTTTTTTGTCTGGCCAGCTTCCTAGTTTAACATTTTTGTAGACTTTATCTGGCCGTAGTCTGGCCATGGTCTTACACGGTATGAACCCATGTTTAATGTCCTGGAGGACTCTGTATATTGCCATAGCCTAGTTATGGTCTTACACATTATAAACCCATGTTTACTGTCCTGACGGACTCTATATGTTGTCATAGCCTAGCTATGGTCTCACACATTATAAACCTATGTTCACTATCCTGGCGGACTCTATATGTTTCCATAGCCTAGCTATGGTTTTACACATTATAAACCCATGTTTACTATCCTGACGTACTCTTTATGTTGCCATAGTCTAGCTATGGTCTTACATATTAAACCTCTCTTAAGATGTCGCCTCATAGGACCTATAAACCCCTATCACAGTGTCACTCCATAGAGTCAATAGCCTGTTGTCACGGTGTCACTCTAGCGAGCCAGTCGATAGCATTCCACGACACTTCCTTACTCCCTTATATTCCCTTAACAATCGACTCATTCCTCCATTTTGCTAATTATTCCTAACTTCATCTACTCGTCCAGATGAATTACCTTCGTACTTCGTGTATATTATAATCATGTATTACACACGAGCAAGGTACTTATTACAGAATACATAGTACGCCATTTATTCAAACATCATATTTCATTCAACAATCATACTTATATAAGTTAAGCTTCCACAACATATTCACTTCACCATTTCCACACATAATCACGGATTCAAATAACTCAAAATAGTCACAACACTTTTTTATCAACCACCAAGGGTAGTGTAAAAAAACTCACTTGAATTCTATTATCCACATCAGCTTAGCTTGTCTAAACGCCAGAGCCTCCTTCGTCCTGATAACTAAGCATGACAACCATTTATCAATTAAATTGAAGGTATACAAACCCTAAAAACCCAGAATCCATAATTATACAGAAAATTTTCAAGAATTCTTACTTCTCTTTCCTTTAATCCACGAGTACAGAGAGGCTTAGGGCTCACCAGCTTATCGAATTCTTAGCTTCCTAAGCTTCGAACCCCTTATTCACCGCCTCATGCAGAGCTTTCTTGAACATCCTCTTCTTTTTCAGAGCAACCGAAGAAGACGTTGTAGACGAGAAGGAGATTACCAGTTAAATTTGAGAGAATTCTTTCCTTTCTACACATATATATATAACCAAGGCTTGCACGATCTCCTAGTCCATCTTAGCCAATCACTGCTAATTATTTTGTTTCCCATTAGGGAGATAGCCGGTTCCAAACTAACTAAACCAAAATTGAGATCAAGTAATCACAATTCAGCCACTAAAATTTTTGATTTTCTCGGTGGAGCCCGACAATTTGCTAATCCATTCAATTTAATCCCAACTTTCCTTAAATTTTGGGACAATAAAGATAACCGGGTGTGACAGTAGTCCTTTATATTTTACTTCTCCTAGGTTCCACATCATCATTAAGAGTATTTTTATTATGTGTACTAGAAGAAAAAAACATGTTCATCTAATTGTATATCAATATTTATGCTAGATTTCTTTAAAGGAAAAATATTCTCAAAGAAAACAACATCTCTAGATTCACATATGGAATGATCATGTAAAGACATGAATTTATATGCAACATTATTCAGAGCATATACAACAAATACAACATCAACAGTGTAACACCCCTAACCCGTGTCCGTCACCAGAACAGGATTACAGAGTATTACCGGAACATTCAGAACATTTTCAGATAAATCATGTCAATCACTATTCATTAATCGAGATCATTCGTAACGTCCCTTAGATGGACCCTCGAGGTCCAATACGAGCATTAGAATCGATTTGGGACTTAATCGGAAACTCAAAGAATTTTTCGTGACATTTCAAAAATTTTCCAAGGTTCAGGGCTCACACGCTCGTGTGGTCCAAGGGACATGCCCGTATGACCCTTAGACACGCATGTGCCTCAGGTCGTGTTCGATTTAAGTTGCTCCCTAACTTGTGCCACACGGCCATGCCACACACCCGTGTGCTAGGCCGTGTGGTTAATTAATTCAATTCGAATTAGGTGCAGTTTTCACACGGCCAAGACACACGCCCGTGTTCTAGGCCACACGGCTGAGACACACGCCCGTGTCTCTGCCCGTGTGCTTAATTTTGAGCATTCTGTTTCTCAAAATTAAGGTGCAAAGGACACAAGGCCTAACCACATGCCCGTGTTACCAGGCCGTGTGTCACACATGGTCTAGACACACGCCCGTGTGTCTGCCCGTATGGACAAAATAAAGCCATTCCTAGCTTCATTTCTCACCCCAATCTTTGCCATTATCCTACACCACATCTTGCATTCATAACCCAGCAAATCCAAGCATTTTATTCAAATTAGTTCTATCATTTAACATGATATATCATCATATATAATTACTAACCATTTCAAGCATTCTAATCAAGCATATTTCATCCATCATCATGGCATATCATTTCATGCATACATGTTTACAATATTGCCTTGGTTATTGATAAACCGTAAAAGTAACATATTTTAATCCCATATTTAGTATGCTTTTGGATGATTTATCCCTTGATTTATGTAGAAAGGTGCTCTTAATCCTTTCTTTTCATGTTTTATACTCAGGAAAGTACCAGCGGATAAAAAGAAAGAGAAACGGGCTTAAAATGGGACAAATGGGCCAAAGCATGAAATCAACACGGCCTGGACCAAAGATCACACGGCCGTGCCTCCTTAAAGATCTCGAACACGGCTTGGATCACGATTTACACGGCCGTGCCTCATCAACGAAGTCCACATGGTCTGGCCACGATTCACACGGGCGTGTGTCAGAGGCCGTGCCCTACCGCGGCCAAGAGGAGTTTTACTCGGATTTGGATGCTTGGAGGCAAAGAAACACACTCCAAAGTCTAATTAAACCCCCAATTAGGAGTTGCACTCAAATTAGGATACTTGGAGGCCAAGTAACACATCCCAAAAGCCTATAAATACACCCTAAGTATGACCTAAAAGGGGGAGTCGACGAGCGGTCAGCTAGGCCAAGGAGCCGAGCCGAAAAGGTCGATTGTGTGGGAAACTCTCAAGGATAGCCAGTTGATCCATCTCAGAGAAGCTGGAATTCTACTCAAGATGGAGGATCTCCTCTTCAATTCCTTCGTGGGGTTTTAGGGATTTCTTATGTTTTGTTTTATCTTTTCTTACGAGATGTTTTTCTTTAATATTATGAACTAAACCCTTGAGATACGAAGGGGATGAAACCTAGATGAATCTTGTTATTGTTTTCTGAACTATATGATAAATACTTGATTTGTTCTTAATTATGTGTGCTTAATTCTTGTGTTGATATTTCGCGGATATTAATTCGAGTATGATGTGCTTAGGTGGTGGAGCAAAAGTCCTTGCTTAAGAGTAGATCTAGCATAATTAAGCGGAGTTGATCGCACGCCTAGAGATAGGGTGATGAGATTTTGCCGGATTAGGGTGAAACCTAATATGGGAATCCATAGATCGATTTACTGCTATTCTAGGGGATTATTATTCGAGAAAAATATTTCCATTAATTAACCTAGGGTTAGACGTTATTCGCCTCGAGAGAGGGTTTAATATACGTTAGGGAGTCTGACGAATCAAGTCAAGTGAATAAATCGTCTGGTTCAGTGTTAGATAACAAGTGAAGTCTAGGTGGATTCTTCCTAAGGGTATCGTTTTAATCAACTGAGTTTTTCCCAAGTATTTTCCCAATTCATTCTTTTTGTCTTTAGCTTAGTAATTAGTTAATTTAGACTAATAAACAACTTCACTTATTTTAGGCTAAATAATAGAAAGAAAGTTAGTATTAGTACTTTTAGTTCCTTTGGGTTCGACAATCCGGTCTTGCCTAAGCTATACTACTGTTCGATAGGTGCACTTGCCTCAATCGTTGTCATAGTTAGTTTCCAGATTCGATCATTATCTTTATAAATTTTAAAACTCTGACTTCACATCGATCAGTTATGTCCTCATGTTAGACATAATTTAATCAAGTACTTAACATATATGTGGCTAACATAATATGACATTACAAGTATATCAAAAAAATCATTACTAGCCATCCAAATGGCTAGATTACAAGCATCGTTTATGTTTACATGCCAATATGACCAACATATCCTATACATGCCATTACAACCTTAATTGTAACAGCCCGATTTTAGGTCTAGTCGGAACAGTAGTTTCGGGACCACAAACCCGACGCAGAGAAATTTATTTTTATTATATTTTATGGTCTACAATTTTATGGAACAATTTCACGAAAATTTCGTTCAAAAATTTTGCCGTTTGGGCACTCAATTTAGTTAAAGGGACTAAATTGCAAAAAGTGCAAAACTCAAAATTTATATGTTAAAGGTGTCCAATTGCTATGAGATTTTAAATTAGAGGTCCTTAAATGGTAATTAGACCATTGGTTAAGTTGGTGGACAAAAATGGACATGGTTTGGTATGTTTCTAAAGTTTTTCTCTAAGGGCATTTTAGTAATTTGGTAATTAAATAAATTTAAAAGCCAAATTAAAAGCCAATTTTTGTCCATCTTCCTCCCATGGCCGAATTTTACAAGGGGAAACCATGGCTAGGGTTTTTCAAGCTTTCAAGCTCGATTGTGAGTCCGTTCTAGCCCCGTTTTTAATGATTTTTATGTTTTTGAAATCCTTGTAACATGATCTATCTATTTCTACCACCAATTTGAAGAGATGTCAAATTCTAAAATTTTACCCATGTTGAACATGTATGTATTTTGATGTTTGATGGTGGAAAATGCATGTTTGTTGATTGTTAAAAGACTTTTGCTAAGTGATTTTCGGTAAAAATGTCAATAAGGACTTATTTGTAAAAGTCTATAAAATGCTTGAATTTATGCCATGTGATGTTGTGTTGATGTGTGCAAGTGAGGGTGGCAAAATGGCTTGGTAAATAGCCTTTTTTTTGTCCACACGGGTAGACACATGGGCGTATGTCTAGGCCGTGTGTGACACACGGTCTACCCCACGAGCATGTGTTCCGGCCGTGTGTCCCTTGCACCTTAATTGTTGCAAAACAGAATGTCCAGAATTGAGCACACGGGCGTGTGTCTCAGCCGTGTGTGCTACATGGCCTAGCACAGAGGTGTGTGGCACAGCCGTATGGCACAAGTCAGAGAGCCCCCTAATTTGAACACGGTCTGAAGCACGGGCGTGTCCCTTGGACCACACGTGCGTGTGAGCCCTGCATCTAGCAAAAATTTTCTAAGTTTTGTAAAATTTTCTAAAGTTCTCGGTTTAGTCCCGAACCACTTCCAAAGCATGTTTTGGACCTAGTAGGCTCGTATAAGTGACTTTATGATTGAATATGAATGTGTATGAAAATTATTAATTTGTACACAAATTTTATGACTCAAAATTGTGTGATTTCTTGTGATGTGAGTTCGGTAATGCCTCGTACCCTGTTCGGGCGTCGACTACGGGTAAGGGGTGTTACATTTAGTGGTATCAGAGCTATGGTTTAGTCGATTCTCGGACTAACCTAGCATATGTGAGAGTCTAGCTATTCATGACATATTACTACATGTGATAGTGTGATATCTCCTAACTCTGACGAAATTATTTTGTTAAGACAGAGATGCTTTCCAACCGAGCTATTTTTGAAAACGCTAAAAAGGATACTAAGATATTTGAAAATTGTGTTTGTGATGAGTCGAAACTTGGAAAGGTATGAATAAGAGTTCATGATATGTATGTGATGATGTATAAAATGAAATAACCATAAGTTGAGAAATATGGATAAAATGTCATTGTTCTGGTTGAACGTTGTATTTCGATGGATTATGGTGATTTTATGAAACGGATAAAATGTTTTAAATGTTGCAAAAAGGATTTATCCCGAAAGGGTAATCCTGAATTAAGCCCTCTCGAGCATACGTTACTGAAAGGATTTAGCCTGGACTGGCAATCCTGTTATATCATATGTGGCTCGAGAGTGTGCTCTATGAATATGTGCCAAAAGGGCACTTTTGAATATGAATTGACGGATTGTTGACATGCATACCTTGAGTATACTACCCGAGTATCCATCGAAATTACAATAGTTCAATGGGAATTATTCTTGAAATATGGAAAGTGAAGTGAAATGAAAGTTTATAATGTGATAAGCTCATCCATGTTTGTTTGGCATTCATATGATGTTATGTGCCTAACTTGTTTGATTAAGTGAATGTAATAAGTAAACTTACCCAAAATTTATGGAATGTATGTTTAATTACACTTGTTTGAATAAAAGTAATCGAAAAGTTCGTGTGACATAAATATGTATGTTAATTAGCTTGAAGTGAGTTATATGATTGTGAAGATATTATGTTGATGATGAAGGCTAAGCTATATGTGTGTATTTATGAGAGTCGAGTTAGAGGCTTTGCGACCTCACCCCTTTACCAATGTGGTATTTTATAACGAAATTTCACGAGATTTATGTTGAATGAGCTCACAAGTGAGAGACTAAAGAGTTTAGTAGCGGAATAATTAATAATGTGGTTAGAGTTTAGACTAGTTTGGCAAGTGAATACAGTCTTGGAAAAGATGCCAGGTTATTCTAAAGATCATCCAGATTTTGCAATGTCATGGTTAAAGAAAAAAGTTAATCCCGGCTAATCGACTCATTCAGGTATGATGTCTAAAGTATGTATTGGCTGGAATTTCTTTCGGATTGATTTTCGTTAGTGAATGGAATAATACGGGATTAGTGATGATAGAATTAGTCAGAGAAATGATATTTGAATCGTAAAGATGTCTGAGTGTAACAGTTGTAATTGAATAGATTATAATGATATCTCCTGGGTATTTTATATATTCATTTATCCTCAGAGATATATGTGATTGTTCATTTTCTAATGAAATTCTTATCGTATGAGAATGCTAGCTGATTATAATGTTAGATGAGAGCACTGTTGGTCTGGTTGGTTGATGATCAGCATATCTTATCTCTCTCTCTTTGGGGTTCTATTCTATTATGTTTGGAATAATAGTTGATGGTGAAAATTTATGTGAGACTATTCTTCTATTTCTACTGGATACTATTTTGTTTTATATATATATATTTGGAAAATATATTATCTCAGTTACAATTAATTCCAAAGCGTATAAGCATTGTTTTTCTTCTGTTTTTCTCTGAGGAATCATCAAGATCTTTATTATTTTGTTATGAGTTATGTTCTCAAACTTCCAGTATGATATCACATCTTGGATTTCTTTATCTCGGTTTTCTTATCATCCTTATTTCGTAAATTATCAATCATGGCTCATCTTTAAAGTATGTTCTTTGGCTGGTGATAACTATGTCTATTATGAGTGTATTCCTGGTTCGATCATAGGAACATGGTGATTCTGGTATCGGGATTTCTCTAATCTTTGTGAATGGAATTGACATCGAAAAAGGTATAGATAGTGGAAGCTCAAGCTCAAATTGTATGATGGTTTTCTTCTCTCAGGTAAGTTTGATTAAGGTCAATGAATTCAATCAGGATATTTTGTTTCCTTGAGCTAATGCAGTTGTAAAGATCTTTGATTAGCATGTTAAGGGAATTATAAAAGATTGTATGATTGAGTTGTTTAACAGCATGAAGAAAGGAGTATTTTGATATGTTATTATTTGATAGTTGAAATCGACTCAGTTCTTTTTATCTGAGTGAGCTGGTCACTTGAAAGGTAATTTGAGTTATATGCATTTAAGTTTATCCTTAGGTAAGAAAATAAAATCTTGTACATTCATGGGTGAATAGACGGACAGTTTGATGGAAGAATTCATATTCTAGAATGTATGATACGGAGATATACCTACTAGATTTGTTCTAATCAAATGATGTTGTTATGAGTTAAAACTGTTTCGATTGATAAATTTATCACATTTGTGAAAGTTTGAATGGTCTATTGCATGTTAGAAAAGTTGAAAACAGTTGAAGATATTACTAACCGAAACACTGGTTATGGGTTTTGTTTAAATTGAGTAAAGAATTTGTGATTTTTCAGCGATGCACTATCGAACGGATTGGAATGAGTTTTAATACAAGAATGTAAAGTGATAGTTTATGCTTTCAGACGGATAAAGTCACATGAAAGGAACTGTCCGACGGGTGAATTAAAGCCGGCCACTTTTTATGTCTATGTTGAGAATTTGATGACATTGGTTGTCCGACGAAAAAAATGTCATATGTTTCCTAATCACAAGAGTTTAAAGTATCTAATATCACAGAAGGATCTGAATTTAAACAGCATAGATGGCTTGAACTACGGAAAGATTATGAGCAGTTATCGATTAACCTTTGGAAAAACAGATATAGTTGCAAATGCTTGAATGGGAAACCTTTGATTATTTTGTGAGTATTGGATACATGATTAATCATATTTGATGACGGTCTAAATCTAGCTAAATTAAAAGCTAAAGCGATGTTTTTATTGCAAATCTGAGAAGCTCAGAATGTGATAGTGAGTGGTAGACTAAACGAGTACAGCATGAGATGACTTTTGATTCTGAATTTCAGGTCAGATTTGATGACTGTTATCGTTATTCCGAGATAGAATTTACGCACTGAGTAATTCAGAGCTTATGCAGAAAATTTTGTACGAAGCTCAGTAGTAGCTCATTTGTTCATTCAGGGAGTAATAAAATGTACAGTTATTTAAAATAGATGTTCTGGTGATCGGGTATGTAACATGATAGATTAGTTGAGTTATATGTTTCAGAGACTATCCGATCAGAAATCGTACAGAAAGTAAAAGTGATTCGTGGCAGTTTAGAGTCCACTTCAGATTGTCAGAACACGTATATGAATCTGAAACATGAGGATATGAAATTCCCATTCAGCGATAGCATGCTTCCGAAAGTATTGCCTTGGAAAAAGCTGTTTTGTGTATCTATGTTGTGATGGTATCAATTGGACTCTCTGAGTATGAATTCTCCGATAGGGATTATGATTCAACCGATGTGTTGTATAACGGAGAATCGATTGAAATTTTGACACGAGAGATTAAAAAGTTGGGAAATAAAAGCAAAACCTTAGTGAGAGTTCTTTGGCAGTGTCACGAGATAGAGGAGTCCACGTGGGGATCGAATTTATACTTCGGTAATATTTTCGGGGACGAAAATCCTAAAGAGGGGAGAGTTGTAACAGCCCGATTTTAGGTCTAGTCGAAACAGTGGTTTCAGGACCACAAATTTGACGCAGAGAAATTTATTTTTATTATATTTTTATGGTCTACGATTTTATGGAACGATTTTGCGAAAATTTCATTCAAAAATTTTGACGTTTGGGCACTCAATTTAGTTAAAAGGACTAAATTGCAAAAGTGCAAAACTTGAATTCTATATGTTAAAGGTGTCCAATTTCTATGAGATTTTAAATTGGAGGTCCTTAAATGGGAATTAGACCATTGGTTAAGTTGGTGGACAAAAATGGACATGGTTTGGTATGTTTCTAAAGTTTTTCATTAATGCCATTTTAGTAATTTTGTAATTAAATGAATTAAAAGCCAATTTTTGTCCATCTTCC
Organism: Gossypium sturtianum; assembly: GCA_025698515.1. Taxonomy (NCBI): domain Eukaryota; kingdom Viridiplantae; phylum Streptophyta; class Magnoliopsida; order Malvales; family Malvaceae; genus Gossypium; species Gossypium sturtianum. Next base: position 68,983,606 of record CM046946.1, on the reverse strand, counting down.
TCCCATGGCCGAATTTTACAAGGGTAAACCATGGCTAGGGTTTTTCAAGCTTCCAAGCTCGATTGTAAGTCCGTTCTAGCCCCGTTTTTAATGATTTTTATGTTCTTGAAATCCTTGTAACATGATCTATCTATTTCTACCATCAATTTCAAGAGATGTCAAAGTCTAAAATTTTACCCATGTTGAACATGTATGTATTTTGATGTTTGATGGTGGAAAATGCATGTTTGTTGATTGCTAAACGACTTTTGCTAAGTGATTTTCGTTAAAAATGTCAATAAGGACTTATTTGTAAAAGACTAAAAAATGAGTAGAAAAGTGTGATTAAATGAGAAATGTGGGATGTTATGAGTATGAAAAGGGTTCGGTTAGGCTTGGGTTTTGAAGAAATATAATGAAAATAATTTTACGAGCCTAGGGACTAAATTGTAAAAATGTCAAACTTTAGGGGCAAAAATGTAATTTTTTCCATAATGTGATTTTAGGCTGATTTGAATAGTTTAATGATTAAATAACTTAAATGTGATATTATAGATCGAGAAAAATGAGATTCGGAGTTAGAACGGGGGAAAAACGAGTATTTGACGATTTAGTCCTTTTTGCCCTTTTTTATGCCGAGGTAATTTGTATGTTTAATAAGAATTAAATTATATATGTATTGCTTAATTGTTATAATTGTGGTAAATTCTATATTATTGAAATGAAATATAAATGTTATTGAGTACGTTACTATGAAAATGACCGACAGAAATCCGATACAGCGAAAGTTTCGGTTGAACCTTAGGAATAGATAGGATACGAATTTCATGAAATTAGGGTTACTGAGATTACGTGTAAGACCATATCTGGGATATGGCATCAAAATGAGACTTCGTGTAAGACCATATCTGGGATATGGCATCGATATGAGACTTCGTGTAAGAGCGTAGCTGGGCTATTAGCATCGATACGAGATTACATGTAAGACCATATCTAGGATATGGCATTGGTACGGTACTGTGTGTACGAGATTCCCGAGTATCCTTTAGTATTCTAAATGGTTCAACGGGAAATTCAACGAGTATGTCAAATAAGAGAAAGAGTATGTAAGAAATTATGAATCGGTACAGGTATGTACGTAAAGTATATAAGCAATGACTTCATGAAATTGTGAGTTCATGATTTCCACGAGAATGACTTTGTGAAAACCATGTGATTATTAGTCTATACTTGTGATGTATGAAATTCATGATAAATTTGGTTGACGATTATGTAATTGGCTTTCGGGCCAAATTGAGTTAAAAGATAGCATGTTTCATTCACACAAATTGTGATTTATCGGATATGAGAAAAAGGAAAGATTGACATAATTGCCTATCAAAATGATTAAGGAAGTATGAAAAGATATGAGCTGTAAATAATTGAAGGAGGTCAATGTAACACCCCAAAAATATTGGGTCTTTAATTTTGCATGTTCTGACACAAAAAGCTTGTTTGCTTTAATGGCTAAGTGATTTGGGTGTGTATAGGGGTGTGTGAGAAGCCTGGGTTCAAGTCTTGGCTCTTGCAAATTTTTTAGTTTTTCTCTTAAATGGACCTGGACACTGGCATATAGGCTTTATTAATAATAGTGCTTATTTATGACATAAGAAGAGTTTGTAGCCTAGTGGCAAGGTGGCGTGTAGTGCAACTGCAAGGTCTGAGGTTCAAGTCCTGGGTTGCGCAATGGGTATTTATTTTTTTTGCTTGAGTGTGTAGGTAGTAGAGTTGGTGAAAAACACAGCTAAGGGAAGTTTGAAATGATTTGAATGGTGTTTGAACTGGTCATGGAGAGATTCAAGGAGGGATAATGAGAGAGAATCAAGGAGTTTGAGTGAGAGGAGAGTTGTGCTGTTTGGGGGATCTTGTGCCTTGAGATTTCGGCTGGGAGGAGGGTTGTGGGTCATTTCAGCATTTGAGTTAGCCTCTGCCAAATTTGGTAGGCTCTGACACTTTTTCTCTAAACACTTTTGCATTTTTTTCTTTCTTCTCCCTGCCGAATCTCCTTTCCTTCCCTCCATTCTCTGGCTTTTAGTTCATTTACCTTTTTCCTGTCGGTCAATAGGTGAATTTTGTGAGCAATCTTTCCTCTCTTTTCTTCCTTTTCCTCTCTTCCTTAAGCTGTCCCCTCTTTGGCCGAATATACCATCTCGGGATCATTTGTGCTTTCGCCTCTCTTTCTCTTTTCCTAAAGAAATAGCCGAATCCTCATAACATTTTGGTAAGCCGAATATTTCATCTTCTTTTTCCCTCTCTTTTGTTTCTTTGCTCATTCAATAGTGACTGAATATCTATCTTGTCTTGGTACCTTTTGGAGGTTAGTCTCTGACAAGCGGTGGAGCATCGACTGCCTTACTTCTCTGCACGTCTCTACCTTCTGCTTCAAATACCTCTTTGGCTGAATACTGTGGGGTAAGTAGATTGTTTTGTAGTATGGGCCGGATACCCAATCTACTCTAACTCTTTGGACTATGGGCATCAATTCAAGCCTTGTATTACACAAGTATGGCTAATGAAATCTGTCTTATGCGCAGTAAATCGAGAAGAAGGGTGTGATCATTTCCAACCAGCGATCTAAGAGTAGAAATCGTGTAACTTTCGTTCAAGGTAAGTGGTGATATCGGTTTGGGGTTTTAGTGTTAATGATCTAAAGGATGAGAGACTAATTGTGTTGGGTTGATTGTAGGTTGATCGCACGTGGGGTAATCTGTTCGTTGCGCAAACAGGTGTGTAGTCACACCCCTCTCTACTGTGAATCAGCGAAAGCCGAAAAGCTGAAAAGCCGAAACTCTGGCATTTGTGGCCCCACGAGCTTGAGATCGCTCGAGGGGTGAATCGAGCCCACAAACCGTGGGCGATAGATTGTAGAGGCCACCACGAGCGTCCTCGTGCTCTTGGGCCGATATGGGCCTCGTTTGGCTAAAATGGGCTGTGTGGGCCCATTGGGCTCGTGGGCCCCACACAGACAAAATCCTCGATAATTGGCAAATACTGGACTGGACTATGTAGTTCACATAGCCGTGACTGAATTTGGGCTACATGGGCCACACGGGCCATACGAGCCTGTGGGCCCACTTGGGCCGAATATTGGGCCTTGGGCCCATTTACACTGTTATGACCATTTAGGTTATCTGTGTCACTCGAGGTGACTGTAGACCTTCGGAAAGGTTGTTATCTGCACTGAACTACCCCTAAAGAGTAAAATGACTGAAATACCCCTAAAGAGTAAAATGACCGAAATACCCCCATAGGGTAAAATGACCGAAATACCCCATAGGGTAAAATGATCGACATACCCCCATAGGATAAAATGACCGTTGTACCCCTAAAGGTAGGTTGACTGATGTGTTCATGATTTGTATATGATTGTTACTGAGTATGACATTCTACATATACGTATGATTTATGACATGACAAACTGCATAGGGTTGGGATACTGTTATGGAGGAAGTATATCTTGGTGGCTCGCCACATATATCGCATTCTTGGCGGCTTAGGCTGCATCAGCATCGCTGGCGGCTACTCTTTGCGTTATTGTCGCGGCTATGCTACGATATGGGTGTGCTGGCTGGGTGGGTCGATTTTATCCCCACATGGTGTGTTGGTTGGTACGGGTGGTGTGTTGGCTGGATTACGGTGGGTTGCATATTTGTACCGTACTGACACTGTATTGGGCTTAGGCCACACTTTACTGTAATGGGCTAAGGCCCATACCGCATCATATTCTTGAATAGGGCTCAAGCCTAGATCAAGCATTCGCATATATTGTTACCGATCGATCGATAGGGGATTACACACTAAGTTTTCGTAAACTCACCCTTTCTTTTTAAACTGTACAGGTAATCCCCAGCCTTAGAGGATTTGGTGCTGCGAGGGACTCAGAGGTGGCCACACGATCGCTGATATTCTGTTTTAGACTTAGTTATTTAATTTTAATTTTTAGATTAGGCTATTGATTATGTAATAAGGCTATTGGTGGGTTTAATTTTTAATTGGGCTTTGGTTTCTTGTTTTAAACTGCCAAACGGATACAAAAGAGGTTTTCAAAATAACAATGGTTTTCAAGAAAAACATGCATTTTAAACTTCAAGGTTTTAATTAGAGAAGCTTTCGCGGTTTTATTCTGTTTAAAGAAATTAACATTAATAAATATGGCAATCGTTTTGATAAGCTGGTTTCAGATTGTAATAACTTAATTTACCGAATTTTCTCAAGCAATAAAAACTAAATGGGTTTTAACCTAAATACGGAGTTTTATCAACAAGTCCAAATTTTGAAAATCACTTCGATGTGACACGTCAGATTCGGTCGTAACATCTAGGCCGGGTTTAGGGTGTTACATTTAGTGGTATCAGAGCCAGGTTGCAAAACTCGACTGTGGAATAGGTTTTTGAAAAGTTTTTCTGAAAGTGAATTTTAAAGATTTGAAACGTTTTGGAAGATTCGCAAGTGTGGCACACCGAGTCTCTGGCGCCAAATTTGTAAGTTCTCAAATACTGTTTACTGTTGTAGACTGAGACGTTATATTGAAAAACTATTGTGGATAGTAGGACTATACTGTGAAACTCTAGCTAGAGGAAACTGAGACCGTAGAAGACTGAAAATTGAAGTGAGATCTCGATCTGCGAAAACAAACCCCTAATGACTGTCTTTCATAACACATTTTGTTAATAATTACTGAAATTATAATCTGATGCATAAGACTTTTAAAATAGATAAAGCGTATATCGAAATGAGCACAAGAGGTACTCGCAGAAAAGGTGAATGGGGCTGCGGTAGAGGCTGAGAAATGCTCGGGTTGGGTCTTCGGCATCAGGCCACATGACTGCTAGGGAAGCACCAACTTCACTGGTGATCGAGACGGGGTCTTACGATCGAGCAGCTGGGGATGATGCCCTGTCCCAAGCTATGCTTCGCATTTTAGAAAGGGTTGCTGGATCTAATACTGGTGCAGTGGGCCGAGGGTCAATTTCAAAATGACTCCGATCGAATGGAGCGGAAATATTCAGGGGTATTTCTGCAGTAGCCCCCAAATGTGGCTGAATACTGGTTGGAGGCCACTAAAAGAATAATGGACGACCTCGACTATACTGCGGAACAAAAGTTAAAAGGAGTAGTGTCCTTACTGCGAGACGAGGCCTACCAGTGGTGGCTCACCGTGAGAGAGGGTACGCAGGCCGATCGGCTGACATGGGATTTCTTTAAGGCGGCCTTTCAAGGGAAGTATGTCGACGCAAGTTATGTGGACGTCTGAAGAAGGGAATTTCTGAGCCTGACCCAGAGGAATAAGACAGTGGCGGAATATGAGGCAGAGTTCTTGCGGTTGAGTCGATATGCTCGAGGGATAGTAGCAACTGAGTATGAACGCTGTGTGTATTTTGAGGATGGCCTTTGAGATGAGTTACGAGTATTGATAGCTCCACAAAGGGAGCGAGACTTTGTTTCCCTTGTAGAAAAGGAAAAAATTACTGAGGATGTGAAGCGCTCTGAGTGCCAGAACTGCGAGAAAGATAGGGATAGAAATAAGAGGGATTCTAGGCCCTCAGGTTATTCTGGAAGGCCTGTAAAGAAGGCCAGGTTTGATGGGCCAGTTCGGGCTGGAGTTCCTATTGCTGTTGCTAGACCGCAGCCTTGCGCTGGTTGTGGGAGAGCTCACCAGGGTGAGTGTTGGAAAAGGATTGGGGCGTGCTTCAGATGCGGGTCCATGGATCATCAGGTTGAGAATTGTCCTCAGAGGCCTGTTCAGATGCAAGGCTGGGACGTGGTCATGTTCACCGAAGAGAGGTGGTCGCTCACACCACCGAGAGGCGAGGCGAGCGAGGTGGAAAAGCGCAGATGGGACGAGGTCGTGGAGCATCGAGCGAGGTCGGTAACACCGAGGCAAGGCAGCCGGCTCTAGTCTATACCGCCGCCACCGAGAAGATGGTGACGCTCCGGATGTTATAACCAGAGACGTTCCTAATTCATAATGTACCTTACTTGCGCCTCACGATTGATATAGGGTCTACGCATTCATATATTGCATGCACTGTGTCTGGCACCTTGGGTATCATGTGTGAGAGTACTGTTAATGAGATGACTGTGTTAAGTCCACTGGGACAGTCAGTAAGAGTAGACAAGTTGTTCAGAGATGTGCCCCTAGAGGTACAAGGAGTTATATTTCCAGTGGATTTGATGGAGCTACCGTTTGGTGAATTCGACCTAATCTTGGGGATGGATTGGCTGGTAAAACACCGTGCAAGTTTGGATTGTGCTGCTAAGCGTATGGTATTGAGGACTACTGATGATGAGGAAGTGGCGGTGATTGGGGAGCGAAGGGACTTTCTGTCTAATGTGATCTCTGCACTAAGGGCCGAAAAACTGGTTCGCAAGGGTTGTGAGGCGTTTCTAGCCTATATTGGCGTATCTGGTTTTGAGGGTCCTTCTGTTGGAGATATCAGAACAGTTAAGGATTTTTCCGATGTATTCCCAGATGAGCTCCTTGGGTTGCCCCTGAACCACGAAGTTGAGTTTGGTATTGAACTCCTGCCTGGAACAACTCCGGTGTCCATCGCCCCTTATAGAATGGCACCAAAGGAGCTAGTGGAGTTAAAGGCTCAAATTCAAGAGCTGCTGGACCGAGGATTCATTCGACCGAGTGTGTCTCCATGGGGAGCACCAGTGTTGTTTGTGAAGAAGAAGGATGGATCCATGCGCATGTGCATCGATTATCGGCAGTTGAATAAACTGACTATCAAAAATAAGTATCCCTTGCCGAGGATTGACGATCTGTTTGATCAGCTGGGAGGAGCTTCTATTTTCTCCAAAATAGATCTCCATTCTGGGTACCATCAGCTGAGGGTTAAGGAGGCTGATGTGTATAAGACTGCGTTTAGGACTCATTATGGTCATTACGAGTTCCTAGTGATGCCGTTTGGGCTAACGAATGCACCCGCTGCTTTCATGGATCTGATGAACCGAGTGTTTCAGCCCTATCTGGACCGGTTCGTAGTAGTGTTTATAGATGATATCTTGGTGTATTCGAGAACCGAGGATGAACATGATGCACATCTTTGAATTGTTCTGCAGATTTTAAGGGAGAAACAACTGTACGCTAAGTTCAGCAAATGTGAGTTCTGGCTGCGAGAAGTGACATTTCTTAGTCACGTGGTATCTGTCGAGGGGATTAGGGTCGAGGGGATATTATAGACGTTTTGTCAAGGGGTTTTCCGTGATTGCTGTACCTCTGACTAAGCTACTGCGTAAAGGGGTACCGTTTAATTGGACATATAAGTAGCAAGAAAGTTTTGAGAAACTGAAGAAAGTTCTGACTAAGGCTCCTGTCTTGATACAGCCAGAGTCTGGGAAGGAATTCACTGTCTACAGTGATGCATCACACATTGGATTGGGTTGTGTGCTGATGCATGAGGGTAAGGTGGTTGCTTATGCGTCTCGTCAGCTTAAGCCTCACGAGGCGAATTACCCTACTCATGACTTGGAGTTAGTCGCGGTGATATTCGCACTAAAAATTTGGAGGCATCACTTATACGGTGAGAAGTGTATTATTTACATAGATCACAAGAGCCTCAAATACCTCCTTACTCAGAAGGAGCTGAATCTTAGGCAGCGAATATGGATAGATTTCGCTTAAGGATTACGATCGCCGATTGAGTATCACACAGTAAGGCTAACGTGGTAGTTGACACACCGAGCCGTAGGGCTGTATCTGATTTGAGAGCAATGTTTGCTCGTCTCAGCTTGTATGATGATGGTAGCTTGTTAGCTGAGCTTCAAGTGAGACCGACGTGGACTGAGAAAATTAAGGGGAAACAGTTGTTGGATGAGTCACTGGTTCCTCGTTTCCGACAAGTTGAGAATGGAGAGACTATAGATTTTGGGTTGAATGGCGAGGGAGTACTGTGTTTCTGTGGGAGAGTCTGTGTACCGAGGGATTCTTAGCTGAGGCAGTCTATACTGCGAGAGGCGCATAGTAGCCCATATGCTATGCATCCTGCGGAAACAAATTATACCGAGATCTTCGTGAGCTATACTGGTGGCCAGGACTGAAACACGAAGTTACTGATTTTGTGAATAGGTGCTTGACGTGCCAGCAAGTTAAGGCCAAACATCAGCTACCTTCAGGGTTACTGCAGCCAGTTAAGATTCCACTTTGGAAGTGGGAGAGGGTAACTATGGATTTTTTGAGTGGCCTGCCCTTAACGCCTACTAAGAAGGATTCGGTATGGGTTATTATAGACTGATTGACTAAATCTGGCCATTTTATACCAGTCCGCACTGATTACTCGTTGCAGAAGCTGGCAAAGTTATATGTGGCTGAGATTGTGAGACTGCATGGGGTACCGATTTCCATCATATCCGACAGAGACCCTCCATTCACATCTCGATTCTGGAAGAAATTATACGAGGCTTTGGGTACTAGGTTGGAATTCAGTACTGCGTTCCATCCTCAGACAGATGGTATGTCAGAGAGGGTGATTCAGATACTGGAGGACATGTTAAGAAGTTGTGTAATTGATTTTCGAGACAGCTGGGAAGACTATTTTCCGCTAGCAGAGTTTGCGTATAATAATAGCTATCAGTCCAGTATTCAAATGGCACCGTACGAGGCGTTGTATGGTCGTAGGTGTCGACTCTACTACCTACCTGGCCGAGCGGCGTGGAGTTTTGGGGCCGAGTTAGTTTTCGAGCAGAAGAAAAGGTAAAACTGATTCGAGACCGGTTGAAGGAAGCGTCTGATAGGCAGAAGTCTTATGCAGATCTTAAACGCCGAGAGATTGAGTACTCTATGGGGGACTTCGTTTTTCTTAAGGTCTCTCCCTGGAAAAAGATACTGAGGTTTGGGCGAAAGGGTAAGCTTAGCCCTAGGTTTTGCGCCTTACCGTATACTGAAGCATGTGGGACCAGTCGCCTATCAACTTGAGTTGCCTCTAGAATTAGACCGGATTCACGATGTGTTCCATGTCTCCATGCTGAGGCGTTATCGCTCTGATCCCACACATATAGTACCAGTCGAAGAGATCGAAGTTAGGCCAGATCTGACCTTCGAGGAAGAACTAGTACAGATATTGGACCATGAGGTTAAGGTACTAAGGAAGAAGTCGATCTCACTGGTTAAAGTGCTTTGGCAAAATCACGGTACCGAGGAAGCCACGTGGGAACCTGAGGAGGCGATGCGACAATAATACCCTCACCTACTCTGACTAGGTAAATTTTGAGGCCGAAATTTCTTTTAGGGGGTAGAGTTGTAACGCCCCAAAAATATAAGTTCTTTAATTTTGCATGTTCTGACACAAAAAGCTTGTTTGCTTTAATGGCTAAGTGATTTGGGTGTGTATGGGTGTGTGTGAGAAGCCTGGGTTCAAGTCTTGGCTCTTGCAAAATATTTAGTTTTTTCTCTTAAATGAACCTGGACACTGGAATATAGGCTTTATTAATAATAGTGCTTGTTTATGACACAAGAAGAGTTTGTGGCCTAGTGGCAAGGTGGCGTGTAGTGCAACTGCAAGGTCTGAGGTTCAAGTCTTGGGTTGCACAATGGGTATTTATTTTGCTGCTTGAGCTGTGTAGGTAGTAGATTTGGACTGAAACACAGCTAAGGGAAGTTTGAAATGATTTGAATGGTGTTTGAGCTGGTCATGGAGAGATTCAAGGAGGGATAAGGGGAGAGAATCAAGGAGTTTGAGTGAGAGGAGAGTTATGCCATTTGGGGGATCTTGTGCCTTGAGATTTTGCCTGGGGGAGGGTTGTGGGTCATTTCGGCATTTGAGTTAGCCTCTACCAAATTTGGTAGGCTCTGACACTTCTTATCTGAACACTTTTGTATTTTTTTCTTTCTTCTCCCTGCCGAATCTCCTTTCCTTCCCTCCATTCTCTGGCTTTTGGTTCATTTGCCTTTTTCCTGTCGGTCAATAGGTGAATTTTGTGAGCAATCTTTCCTCTCTTTTCTTCATTTTCCTCTCTTCCTCAAGCTGTCCCCTCTTTGGCCAAATATACCATCTCGGGATCATTTGTGCTTTCGCCTCTCTTTCTCTTTTCCTAAAGAAATAGCCGAATCCTCATAACATTTTGGTAAGCCGAATATTTCATCTTCTTTTTCCCTCTCTTTTGTTTCTCTGCTCGTTCAATAGTGACTGAATATCTATCTTGTCTTGGTACCTTTTGGAGGTTAGTCTCTGACAAGCGGTGGAGCATCGACTGCCTTACTTCTCTGCACATCTCTACCTTCTGCTTCGAATACCTCTTTGGCTGAATACTGTGGGGTAAGTAGATTGTTTTGTAGTATGGGCCGGATACCCAATCTACTCTAACTCTTTAGACTGTGAGCATCAATTCAAGCCTTGTATTACACAAGTATGGCTAATGAAATATGTCTTATGCGCAGTAAATCGAGAAGAAGGGTGTGATCGTTTCCAACCAGCGATCTAAGAGTAGAAATCTCGTAACTTTCGGTCAAGGTAAGTGGTGATATCGGTTTGGGGTTTTAATTTTAATGATCTAAAGGATGAGAGACTGATTGTGTTGGGTTGATTGTAGGTTGATCGCACGTGGGGTAATCTGTTCGTTGCGAAAATAGGTGTGTAGTCACACCCCTCTCTACTATGAATCGGTGAAAGTCAAAAAGCCGAAAAGCTGAAACTCCGGCATTTGTGGCCCCACGAGCTTGCGATCACTCGAGAGGTGAACGGAGCCCACAAACCGTGGGTGATAGACTGTAGAGGCCACCACGAGCGTCCTCGTGCTCTTGGGCCGATATGGGCCTCATTTGGCTGAAATGGGTCGTGTGGGCCCACTGGGCTCGTGGGCCCCACACGGACAAAATCCTTGATAATTGGTAAATACTGGACTGGACTATGTACTTCACATAGCCGTGACTGAATTTGGGCTACATGGGCCACACGAGCGTGTGGGCCCACTTAGGCCGAATATTGGGCCCTGGGCCCATTTACACTGTTATGACCATTTAGGTTATCTGTGTCGCTCGAGGCGACTGTAGACCTTCAGAAAGGTTGTTATCTGCACTGAACTACCCCTAAAGAGTAAAATGACTGAAATACCCTCATAGGGTAAAATGATCGACATACCCCCATAGGATAAAATGACCGTTGTACCCCTAAGGGTAGGTTGACTGATGTGTTCATGATTTTTATATGATTGTTACTGAGTATGACATTCTGCATATACGTATGATTTATGACATGACAAACTGCATGGGGTTGGGATCTTTGTTATGGAGGAAGTATATCAGATCTTGGTGGCTCGCCACATATATCGTTATCGGAAGCTTAGCCGCGCCATCATATTTGGTAGCTCTGTTGCGTTATTATTACTGGCAGCTCTGCTGCGTTATTATTACTGGCAGCTATGCTACGATATTGGTGTGCTGGCTGGGTGGGTCGATTTTATCCCCACTTGGTGTGTTGGTTGGTACGGGTGGTGTGTTGGCTGGATTGCGGTGGGTTGCATATTTGCACCGTATTAATACTGTATTGGGATTAGGCCGCACTATTACTGTAATGGGCTAAGGCCCATACCGCATCAGCATCGAATAGGGCTCAAGCCTGCATCATTATCGCACATCGTTATCGATCGATCGATAGAGGATTACACACTGAGTTTTCGTAAACTCACCCTTTCTTTTTAAACTGTACAGGTAATCCCCAGCCTTAGACGATTTGATGCTACGAGGGACTCGGAGGTGGCCACACGATCGCTGATATTCTGTTTTAGTCTTAGTTATTTAATTTCAATTTTCATATTGGGCTATTGATTATGTAATAAGGCCATTGGTGGGTTTAATTTTTAATTGGGTTTTGATTTCTTGTTTTAAACTGCCAAATGGATACAAAAGAGGTTTTCAAAATAACAATGGTTTTTAAGAAAAACACGGATTTTAAACTTCAAGGTTTTAATTAGAAAAGCTTCCGCGATTTTATTCAGTTTAAAGAAATCAACATTAATAAATATGGCAATCGTTTTGATAAGCTGGTTTCAGATTGTAATAACTTAATTTGCTGAATTTTCACAAGCAATAAAAACTAAATGGGTTTTATTCTAAATACGGAGTTTTATCAACAAGTCTAAATTTCGAAAATCACTTCGATGTGACACGTCAGATTCGGTCGTAACGTCTAGGTCAGGTTTGGGGTGTTACAGTCAAAATATATGCTTGAAATGTGAATACCCATAATTAATGTGCTTGTTTATTATGAGGTTTAAAATGATTGGTTGATTGTGGTAACCTGTTATACTTGAGGGATTACGGTTGTTAGACTAATGTTAAAACATGTTAAATTATGCTTGCAAATTGATAGAGCAAATAATGTGACTGAATAAATTATAATTGTGAGTTTTATAACAATTTATATTATCTTGTGTTTATATTATCGGACTTGGTAAATGATTGGTAAAAGTTGCTTATTATTTTCATACGGACTTACTAAGCTATATAGCTTACCCCCTTCCTTTCCTATGTTTTATAGTGTCGTCAAGTCAGCTCGGGTTGGAGATCGCCGGAGATCCTATCACACTATCAAGCTATCATTTTGGTATTGACGAATTCAAGTATTTTGAGTTTATGGCATGTATAGGGACTTGGTCTTTTGGTCATATGTGTTGGCTTATAATGGTTCATGGTTCATTTTGTATATATATAGCCTTAGAAGTTGGCTAATGTTAGTTATGAGGATATTTATATAAATGTCATTTGTGAATGTGGAAACTTGCATAATTTGATGTGGAAAGGTTGATGTTTTAAGTATGATTAATAATGGCATGAGGATGACTTGTTATTGTCTTGGTTGTGGTTGTTTAGTTGCTCTTATATGCTTGAATTTATGCCATGTGATGTTGTGTTGATGTGTGCAAGTGAGGGTGGCAAAATGGCTTGGTAAATAGTCTTGTTTTTGTCCATACGGGTAGACACACTGGCGTGTGTCTAGGCCGTGTGTGACACACGGTCTGCCCCACGGGCATGTGTTTCGATCGTGTGTCCCCTGCACCTTAATTGTTGCAAAACATAATGTCCAGAATTGAGCACACGGGCAGAGACATGGGCGTGCGTCTCAGCCGTGTGTGCTACACGGCCTAGCACACGGGCGTGTGGCACGACCATGTGGCACAAGTCAGAGAGCACCCTAATTTGAACACGGTCTAAAGCACAAGCGTGCCCCAGGGTCACACGTGCGTGTCCCTTGGACCACACGAGCGTGTGAGCCCTGCATCTAGCAAAAATTTTCTAAATTTTGTAAAATTTCTAAAGTTCTCGGTTTAGTCCCTAACCACTTCCAAAGCATGTTTTGGGCCTCGTAGGCTCGTATAAGGGACTTTATGATTGAATATGAATCTGTATGAAAAGTTTTAATTTGTACGCAAATTTATGACTCAAAAATGTGTGATTGCTTGTGATGTGAGTCCGGTAATGCCTCGTATCCTGTTCCGGCATCGAATACGGTTAAGGGGTGTTACAGCAATTGATTTACCATATTGTACCGACATGGGCCGATGGATAGTGTGAGTGATCTCCGCCAAGCTTCCAATCCAACGAGCTTCCGGTTACTCTAAAACAAGGGAAAATAAAACAGAGTAAGCATAAAATGCTTAGTAAGTTCGTATAACATGGTACTTAACTTACCATTCATCCTATTTTGAGGTAACTATGGAAGGCATATTCACTTAATTTGACCTCAAGCCCTACACATATCCTCATTGCCCTTGTTAGTCATATATTCCATAATAACATCAAAAACAAGTATGAGCTCAACAACAATCAAGTTTCCATGCACATATATGCTTTCCACAACAAGAATAAATCATGTTGTTATAGCTCAAGTATATTTTCATATAACTCATCTCGAGTTCAGATTGTTTCATATCAGAACTTTATTCATAACGTAATATCAATTTCACATGAGTAGTGGTACATTCAAAGTGTACAAGTCTATAACCAAGGATGAACATTTTCATCTAATAACTTCCATGTACAAATATCATCTTTTCATACTTTCATACATCTCTTGTCATGTATCATCATTTTCTTGTATTTCATGTAATATTCTCTTCATATCATATTTTCGTATCATATATATATCATTCTATGTCAATTTGTCTTAAATTCATATTTGCCCTTGTCAGAACTTTACCCGTTGAATTTATTTCAATTATCGATAGTCAATTCATATTCAATGGTACCCATAAGGTACTATTTCATAGAGTACACTCTCGAGCCATACATGTATTCAACAGGATTACCAGTCCAGGCTAAATCCCTTTTTACGACATATGCTCTAAGGAGCTCGATCTGGATTACCTGTCTGGGCTAAATCCAATCCATAACATATGCTCGAGAGGACTTTTATCAGGATTACCCATCCGGGCAAAATCCTTTTTATAATGAGGTTAATAGGATTACTCGTCCGAGCTAAATCTTGTCCGCAACAAATGCAGGACCTCATTCATTTCAGGAAATCACGTATCCATCGATTTTCCATTTATTCAACCGAGATTCAAATACTTTTAAAACACTACCAAGAATTTAATTATTTCATACCTCTGTTACATTTATGTAATTCGATTAAAACACATTCCACATTCATGTCAAGCATACAAGTAACATTTTCTTCATTTACCATTTTTATCGGGCATTTTCATTTATCGGGCTATATCGAGTAGGTGATCATTTCACATATTTATGACATTGATAAAATTTACAAACGCATAATTAAAATCAAGCATAAAAACATATACAATTTAGTTACACGAACTTACCTCGACAAAGGTTCGTGTACGTAAAATCTACTAATCTGATATTTTCCTCATTCCTCGTTCTAACTCCGAATTTGATCTATCTAGATCTATACGAGTAAATTTAACATCAATTTATCATATTTTACATTCATGTGGACTAAATTTTCATCCTAGGCAAAATTACTATTTTGCCCCTAACTTTTCCATAAATTCTATTTTCGTCCCTAGGCTTGGAAAATGAAACTTGTGCAAATTACTCCCTATTCCAAGCCTAACCAAAGCCCCATTACAAATTTTACAGCACATGTGTTCATAAAATTTTAGAATTTTTCATCAACTTTTATAACTTTTCATTTTAGTCCCTAAATCATGTTTTCATCAAAAATCACTTTGTAAAAGTTGTTTATCTATCAATAATCTTTCATTTTCTATCGTAAATTTCTAATTTCCAGCATATAAATCCATGACCCATTTTCATACTTTGATAACTTTTCAAATTAATCCCCCAAATAGAGAGATTAAGCTATCCTGATTCCAAAAATATCAAAATTACTAAAAACGAGACAAGGAAACTTACCCAATTTGGCCATGAAAGTCTCTTCTCTCTCTCCTAGGGTTTCCATGTTTATTTTTGGGGAAGAAGATGAGAAAATAAGATGATATCTATTTTATCATCTTTTTAATTAATTAAAATTTTTCACTTTCCAATTTAATCCTTCCCATTTTCTATATTTCCATGGATGAGTCACCAAGAAAAATCTACATACTTTTCTTAATGGTCTAATTACCATATAAGGACCTTAAGTTTTGAATTCCATAGCTATTTGATCCTTTTAGGTACTAGAATCCAACTCACATTTTATGCGGTTTAGTCCTTCTCGTAATTAAGCACATAATCGGTAAAATTTTCTTTTCAAAATTGTCACACGACATTTCTAGTATAATATGGATCATATAATAAAATAAAAATAAATTTTATTTTTCGGCTCGGATTTGTGGTCCCAAGACCACTATTCCGATTTCACCGAAATTTGGCTGTTACAAACAGTTTTAGACCTAATAGTATTCTTTTTAAAAGTGGGCAAACCTACTTTTGCTAAACACCTCCACACTCTCAAGTATTGTAGATTAGGGGCATAACCTTTCCACAATTCATATGGGGTACAATCTAACTTTTTATGAGGCACTCTTTTAAGAATATGTTTTACAGAAAGTACAGTCTCCCTCCACATACTGTTAGGTAAACCAGAACTTAGAAGTAAAGCATTCGCCATTTCTTTTAGACTTTTGTTTTTCCTTTTAGCTATGCCATTTTGTTGTGGGAAATAAGGAGCAGAAAATTCATGTATAATATCGTCTTTCTCGCAAATCTCTTTAAGAAAATTAGTGTCATATTCACCACCTCTACTGGATCTAAGACATTTTATTCTCCTATCAAGTTGGTTTTCTACATCTGATTTATAAAGAAGAAAAGTTTTATCAGTTTCATCTTTTGAACTTAGGAGATAAACCTTTGTGTATCTAGAGTAATCATCTACAAATGTGATATAGTAGCATTTTCTATTTTTACTTTCTGTGTCTCTAAAGTTAGCTAGATCATTATGAATTAATTCTAACAATTCAATCTTCCTATCATTAACAATTTTTAAGAAAGGTCTAGCACGCTTGGTTTCAACACAAATTTTGCATTTATTAAAACTGATTAATCTAGATTAGGGAGTCAATTCATTTTTATGAGTTTTTTAAGAGAATGAATAATCGCATGACCTAATCTAGCATGCCACACG
Source organism: Gossypium sturtianum (assembly GCA_025698515.1). Classification (NCBI taxonomy): domain Eukaryota; kingdom Viridiplantae; phylum Streptophyta; class Magnoliopsida; order Malvales; family Malvaceae; genus Gossypium; species Gossypium sturtianum. The sequence continues at coordinate 68,967,059 of CM046946.1, read as the reverse complement.
TCAAAAGATTCAACAACATAAGCAGAAGTGGTTGTTTTATTATTATTAAACATAGTCTCAATAAAAAAATAACCCTCTACTCAGATAACCTTTCCCAACATAATCTCCATTACGGGAAAGTATAAGTTTATCGGATTCAAAGACTAGTTTAATGCCTGCCTTATTCAATAATCCACCACTAATTAAATTCCTACGTAGGGCAGGTACATAAAGGACATTATTTAATGCTAACATTTTTCTAGAAGTAAGTTTGAGAAAAATCTTTCCTTTACCGAGTACTTCTAAGCTGCTAGAGTTACCCATGTAGACTTGTTCACCTTTAGCTACACTTTCAAACTCGATGAACATTTCTCTGTTAGCGCAGAAATGTTTGAAGGCACCTGTGTCTACAATCCACTCGACATTATTCTCGACCAGGTTTACTTCAAAAACTACAACATCTATCACCTTATTTGGATTTTCAACTAGATTTGCTTGTGGTTTGTTTTCATTCTGGCGGTCAGAGCGTTGATATGCTTTGTGTCCAGCTTTGCCACACACATAGCATTTCACAAGATTGTTGTGTTTTTTATTCTTTCCTGGTTTCTTGAAGTTGACAACCTTTTTGTTCTGGTGTTTTACTATCTTCTTTGAACTCCCAACATTTTTAGACCTGTTCAATTTGGGACCAAAATTAGAACCAAATTCCACATGTTAGCTTTTAAAGGAAATTGACTTGAGGTTATTAAGGCCTTATCTTTGAGACGATTGGCTTCCTCAATCTTCGTATGGCTAATCAGTTCTTCCAGAGGAATGTCCCATTTCTTATGCTTCAGAAGATTATGGTAGTCGGACTAGGATTCTGACAGTTTTTCAATCAAGACGCCTGCTTGGATAATTTCACATATCTTCAACACTTCAGCTAGGATGTCGGAGACTAACTTCTCGTAGACATGTACTTGATCCATAATTGGCTTATCATCAGTCATTTGAAATTTGAACCACTCTCCAACGATATATTTCTTGACCCCAGCATCATCAACTCCATATTTCTTTTCCAATGTATCCTAAATGGACTTAGTTGTCTTGTTTTTGAAAAATAGGTCAAAGAGGTTTATAGCCATGTGGCTTAACATGTGACCTCTGACCATTTTGTTGTCCTTTTCAAACTTGAACTTTGTGGCATCGACATCCAAGTCTCTGAGAACAGTGATAGAATCTCTGGGTTTTTCGGTTAAAGGTGGATTGAAGAGGATGTATTCAACTTCAAGTTGTTTGAAGAATATGACCATCCTTTGGGAACAATGGCGGTAGTTAGTTCCATCAAGAGGTTCGAGCTTGGAGAGATTAGGAATATATTTGTTAATTCAGGCAGACATGTTTAACAGTAGTAGTAATTCATTTCTAATTTGTTGGAAAATATACTACTACAAAACAAACTTATTAGCACTGACTAAAAAATAAATGAAGCTTAAATGAATAAAGTATTACTGTGTCGTGGAAGAACCACTGCCTTAGATACGAATTCACCCTGATTGGTGTAATCATATAGTGGAAATCGTCCCCGAAGGTTAACAAAGTTCTTCAATATCCGTACACTCAAATAAGGAAGGTACAACTCAATTGGTATTACACTTCTGAAATAATCTAAAAATAGAATTAATCGAAAAAATCACAGTAGGATCAATTCCCAGGAAAGTTTTGGAGGAGCCACAGACAGTTCTGCTTAAAACCTAAACTCCTAAACAAAATTTCCTCTAATGCAATTTAAGAAAAATTCTAAAGTTTTAGAAAGAATGAGAGAGAGTCAAGAGAGAGTAGAAAAAGCTTTGTTTTTTCAATTGTGTATCAAATGAAGGAAAAAAAGCCTCCTATTTATAGGATTTTGGAAGGGGAAAAATGATAATATTTTCAGGTAATGGTCAGAAAAATCTTTAACATTTTTGTAACTGTAAAAAATAGTTTGTAACTGTTGGAAATAAAGGTTTGTAATTGCTAAAATAAATTTGCATTACTAACAATTTTAAGCTTAATAATATTAGCAATTAATTTTCTTTAAATCAACCCTAAAATTCAAATTAAATATTAAAAAAATGGACAAAATTATTTTTAGATATCAAAATATATAATTTTTGTCAAATATAAATACCACCGTAAAAAAAACAACTTTAAGTACAAAATAATACCTTGAAAGGATGTATAATTATAATTATAAATATTTATAGATGAGATTTGATTGTATGACTGTGAATTTACAAACCTTATTTAATATATATACAAGTTTCAGTAAAAGGTTGAATCCAATGCTTTTACTTTTAAGCACATGAATTTCCCTTAAGCGAAAGCTTTTCATATAATTTCATTTGTTAAATAATCTTGATGAATCATGTAATTTTGAACTGAAACCAAAGTTTAAGGGTGCATGCAATGGTAGAGAAGAGCAAAAACTGTTGAAGATTACTAACAAGCTAGTTGGTTTTCTCTTTCAGGTGATTGCAAAGATTCAGGGGATGAACCAATGCTTAAGGCAGTCATCCCTAGGCAGAAATCACTTCACTCAGAACATGGACTTGGTCGCCCATGGCACTACAGCAAAACTGGTTTTTAGCGGGGTTTTTAGTAGCGTTTGGACCAAAAAGGCCACAAAAGTTATACATTAGTGGCGCTAATAGGTAAACGACGCAAAAGGTTAGAGCTATAGCGGCATTTATGATAAAAACGCCGCAAAAGGTCAAGCAATAGCGGCGTTTATCGCAAAGGAATTTTAATTGTATGAAAACGTCATCGTTTTAAGTGGCGGTTTAGTGGAATTAGCAGCGCTAGATTATAAACGCCGCAATAGCTCAGCATTAGCGGCGCTTTTTAAAAAATGCCGCAAAAAAAATTAATTGAACGAAAACGTCTTCGTTTTAATGCTTTAGTGGAATTAGCGGTGCTAGGTTATAAAAGCCGCAAAATATCAGAACTAGCGGCGCTTTTAAAAAAACGCCACAAAATATCAGAATTAGCGGTGCTTTTAAAAAAATGCCGCAAAAAAAATTTGATTGTACGAAAACGTAGTCGTTTTAAGTGGCGGTTTAGTGGAATTAGCGGCGCTAGACTATAAACGCCGCAATAGATCAGCATTAGCGGCGCTAGACTATAAACGCCGCAATAAATCAGCATTAGTGGCACTTTTTGTAAAATGCCGCAAAAAAAAATTTAATTGAATGAAGTCGTTTTAATGCTTTATTGGAATTAGCGGCGCTAGCTTCTAACTAAGTAATCCACTTTTTAATATAGCGAGTACAAACAAGTCATGAGATCTCGTTCACGCTCCTGAAGATTACAACATCAAGAGATTTATAAGTTATTCACAGAATCTTTTCATGAATGGTTAGGCCAAACGGTATGCAACTAAAGCTTTCATCGACAAATAATAATGTTTTCTCATAACATTTATAATTAATCAATTTACTTCCGATTCAATAGGTTTGGAGTGGAAAGGACGTCAATGACGAAGTTAAATGTCTTTCCCAAGGTCCGAATAGAGTAGTAAAAAGATATAGTGCCTTCCTCATCAATGGATTCAGGTTTCATACAAAATCTCGTGAAAGATTGAGGAGGACTCAAAATTGTGAAATAGCTGTTAATTCTTCAATTACAAGTTATGCTAGTGCTAGGGACAGTAATCTTGTTGAGGGAAATGTGGAGTATTACGGACTTCTTACTGACATTATTGAGTTGGATTACTCTGGCAAATGGAAGGTTGTCTTATTTCGATGTGATTGGGCTGATGTTAATACTTCGCGCGGAATTAAAAAAGATCAATTTGGTTTTACAATGGTGAACTTCTCTCGATTAATTCACAGTGGACAATAATTGATAGACGAGCCGTATGTATTTTCTTCTCAAGTGAAACAAGTTTTTTACTTGAAAGATCCAACTGATGACGGTTGGTACGTTGTACTCCGTAACACCCCTAGAGACTTGTTTGACATGGGAAATGGAAGTAGAGATGACATCGACGAAAGATCAGAAACTTTACCTTTTCCAGAAAAAAACTTAAATGAAAATATCCCTAGTACTAGTACACAATTTCAATGGGTTCGCCAGGATGTGGATGAAGATATTTACGAATTTTGATGTAGTAAGATTTTACGATTTTTAAATTATATGTAATATTATAATTTAAATCTTGATCTTGTTAAATATTTCAACTATTTTATATGTACTATTATTGTTGTAATTAGTTACTAAAATTGAAACTATTTTTATGTGTATTGCAGATAAAATGCCCAGAAGAAGATTGCGAGATCTAAGTATTGTTCAAAATCCTCCAAATTCAGAAGAAACAAATAGTGAACAAAAAAATGGTATTGGATCTTTGAATGTTCCGAATACATATTACGAATCTGTAAAAATTCAAAGTAATGTTGAACTTTAATTTACATGCGTGTTGACTTTTATTATTGATTTCTGTTTCAAATTCTTATATTATAATATACCATTTTTCAGCTGAAAACGGTGAGACGCGCAGAACTCGAGGATGTACGCTACTAAAACATTTATACAAGTTAAATTCTGCCGAGCGTGTCAAAGTAGCCAGACAAAGTCTTGGTGAGTCTGTTGGATCAGAAGCTCGACTTTTAGCATGATACTTAGGCATTATAGCACGATATGCCAAACTGTTGTGATAAACCGTAATATATACATATTTTAATCCCACATTTAGCATACTTTTTGGATGATTTATCCTTTGAATTGTAGAATTTGATGCTCCTAATCCTTTAATTTCATGTTTTATACTTAGGAAAGCATCGGAGGATGAAAAGAACGAGAAACGGGCCGAAAACGGAGCAAATGGGCTTACCTTAGAGACTCACACGGCCTGGACTATCACCCACGGCCGTACGTTTCGAGTAACAACCGAGACACGGCCTAGAACATCGTACACGGCCAGATCACACGGTCGTGTGTGGCAAATAGAATCGACCACGGCCAAGAGAGTCGACCACTGGCGTGTCACACGGGCGTGTCCCTGCTATAGCCAAGATGATTTTCATTCGGAATAGGATACTTGTGGGCCAAGAAAGACATTCCAAAGCCTATATAAATGCCCTAAGTATAACCTAAAAAGTGTCTTTGGTCGGGGCGGCTGAGAGAGAGGGTTGAACACGTGGGATTACTCCAAGAAAGCCGGTTGATCCATCTCGTGGCTTAATCACGCTCAAGACATGTAAGATCTTCCTTCAATTTCCTTTAGGGGTTTTAGGGTTTTTCTTATGTTTTGTTATTTACTTTCTTCCGAGATGTATTCTTTATTATTCATGAACTAAACCCTCAAATACACGAGGGGATGAAACCTAAGACGGATCTTGTTATTGTTTTTCGAACTATATGATAAATACTTGATTTGTTCTTAATTATGTGTTCTTAATTCTTGTTTTAATATTTCAGGATATTGATTCAAGTATTGATGTGCTTAGACAGTGGAGCAAAAGTCCATGTTTAAGAGTAGATCTAGCATAGTTAAGCGGAGTTGATCGCAACCCTAGAGATAGGATGACGAAAATCTGTCGGATTAGGGTCAAACCTAATATGGGAGTCCATAGATCGAGTTAATGCTACACTAGGGGTTTTAATTAGAAAGAGATTTCAATTAATCAACCTAGGGTTAGACGTTAGTAGCCTCGAAAGAGGTATTAATATAAATTAGGGAATCCTACGGATCAAGTTAAGTGAATAAATCATCTGGTTCAGAGTTAAATAACAAGTGAAGTCTAGGTGGATTCTTCCTCGGGTATTGTTTTAATCAACTGGTTTTCCCAAGAGTATTTTCCCAATTCACTCTCTTTGTCTTAGCATCCTTAGTTTAGTAATTAGTTAGATAAACATCAATACCCTTAATACTTAGGCTAGATAATAAAAAGATAGTAACTACTAGTACTCTTGGTCCTTGAGGATACGATATTTCCAGTCTTGCCATAGCTATACTACCGAATGATAGGTGCGCCTGCCTTATTCGTTGTCATAGTTAGTTTCGAGCACGATCAAGTTTTTGGCGTCGTTGCCGGGGACTAAGATATTGGGAACACTTGATTTTTATTACTTTAGCCATTTTTATTTTTGTAATTAATTTTTATTTTATTTCTACTTTGCTAATTTGCCTTTTTCCTTGCTTCTGGCAGGTATTCTAGTTTATGACTAGAAGAAACCCGTCAGGACCTCTACTTTACGATAGTGATATAGAAGGAACCGGTCGCAGAAACCGAAGAGAAATTAGGCGAAGCCTACAATACACACAAGAAGAGCAAGAGGACGATACTAATGACACGGAAGAGATGGCTGATCCCAAAATAATCCACTTCCTCTTGTGGTTGCCGAAAATCCTCCTCCTCGAACTATGTATGATTATGCTAAACCTAATTTAACAGGAACTGAATCAAGTATTGTTAGACCTGTTGTCGCTGCAAATAATTTTGAACTGAAACCTAACACTATACAGATGATACAACAGTTTGTTCAGTCTGATGGTTTGCAGGATGAGGATCCTAACACTCACTTAGCAAACTTTTTGGAATTATACGATACGTTTAAAATTAATGGTGTTTCTAATGATGCCATTCACCTTCGGTTATTTCCCTTTTATTTAAGGAATAAAGCCAAACAGTGGTTGAATTCTCTTCCACGAAGATCAATCACTACATGGGAACAAATGACCGAAAAATTTTTGTTAAAATATTTCCCGCCGGCTAAAACGGCTAAATTGAGGAATGATATCTCTTCTTTTGTGCAAATGGATTTGGAGACACTTTACGATGCATGGGAGAGATACAAGGATTTATTGAGAAGGTGCCCTCATCATGGGTTACCATTATGGCTACAGGTTCAAACCTTCTATAACGGTGTGAACCCCTCAACTAGGCAGCTTATTAATGCAGCCGCCGGCGGAACCCTAAATAACAAAACCCCTGAAGCGGCTTACAAATTCATTGAAGAGATGTCACTAAATAACTATCAGTGGCAAGTTATGAGGACAAAGCCGACAAAAGCTGCAAGTGTCTTCAACCTCGACGCAGTAACCATGCTATCAAATCAGGTAGAACTCTTAAGTAAGAAAATTGATGGTTTGTGTGGTTCCTCGCAGGTACATCCAGTGATGCAGTGTGATAAAAATGGAGGAGGGTCGAACAATAAGGAATACCCACCCTACAACCCTAGCATAGAAATCGAACAGATGAACTATATGGGTAATAATTCTAGACCTCAAAATAACCCTTATAGTAACACTTATAATCCAAGGTGGAGGAACCATCCAAATTTCTCATGGGGAGGTTAAGGAAATCAAAGACAACAACCTCCTCCAGGCTTTCAACAACAACCTTACCAACAAGAGAAGAAGCCAAACCTTGAGGAGATGCTAACAAAATTTATCGCGGTGTCAGAAACCCATTTTCAAAACAATGAGACAATGCTCAAAAATTAGCAGGCACCGATTCAAGGGATCGAGAACAAGTTAGGTCAGCTAGCTAAGCTAATCCCAGAACGACCACAAGGTTGCTTGCCAAGCAACACTGAAACTAACCCAAAGGAGCAAATTCATGCCATTACTGATCACGATAGTGAAGGGCCAGTAGAATCCAAATCTGAGCCAAGGCAAGAACCCATGGTAAATACAAGTAAGGTTGAGGTGAGCCACGATACACAGAAACCTATCATTAAAGAGTATACACCTCGAGTGTCATATCCCAATGCGATGAAGAAAGACCACACAGAGGAATAATTTGGTAAATTTCTTAAACTTTTAAAGAAATTACATATTAACTTACCGTTTCTTGAAGCTCTCTCGCAGATGCCAGATTCAAGGAGATTTTTAAAAGAGCTTCTGACAAACAAACGGAGGTTAGACGAGGCGTCGCATGTGGAGCTAAACGCAGTGTGCTCGGCAATTCTACGAAACAAACTTCCACAGAAATTAAAAGATCCAGGGAGTCTTACGATTCCTTGTTTAATTGGTAGTTTATCTATTGATAATGCTTTAGCAGATCTAGAGGCAAGCATCAACGTTATGCCTTACAAAATGTTTAAACAACTAGGTCTAGGGAAACCCAAACAAACTAGGATGAGCATTCAATTAGCTGATAAAACCATTAGAGTTCCTAAGGGTATAATCGAAGATGTGCTAGTAAAAGTTGATAAATTTATATTCCCAGTAGACTTTGTCGTTTTAGACATGGATGACAATAATATTCCTTTAATCCTAGGAAGACCCTTTTTAGCAACTGCCAGAACTAAAATTGATGTTGGTACAGGAGAACTCACATTTTGTGTAGGTGACGAAATGATCACTTTTCAGGCTCTTGACTCGGCTAGGACGTCAAGTGAACAAGGTAAGGACATAAATTCTATTGATAACCAATTGGTTCAACCTTCTTTTCAGGAAGCACCCCGGAAGTACACATCTGAGCCAGATCCTAGATCTCATACAAACAAGGAAGTGATTCATGGGGAACGAAGGCTTCAGGTCGAGGAACTAGATGAGTGGAAGACACATTTCAAGGAGAAACTAGGAACACACGAAGCAAAACCAAGGGAACCCCCAAACGAGCTTATAACAACAGCAAATCACTTCAAAATAGGGGATCAGGTATTGTTGGAAAAGACAGACCCTCGAATCACCATTCCAGACCTTAACGAAGAGATCCCTTTTACGGTACTAAATGTCTTCCCATACGAAATAGTCGAGGTAAGTAATCCTAAGTTCGGCACTTTTAAAGTAAACACTACTCGACTCAAACCATATATTGTTAGAATTGATAGCAGGAAAGAGGAGTTTCAACTCCTCAAACCACCATGATCGTGCGAATGAAAGGTAAGTCTAGCTTAGGACTTTAAACAAGTGCTTCTCGGGAGGCAACCCGAGCACTAACCCCCTTTATTTTCATATTTTTGATTTTTAGTACCTAACTAAAGACTAACCAAGTTAAAAAAATCATAGGTTTCTATGCCACACGGCCTTGCACATGGGCGTGGCTGTGGCCGTGTGGGCATCACGGATTTACACACTGGCATGGCAGAGGTTGTACGAACCAAGGACGAAAAAATCCCCAAATCACGGACGACTATAAAATGCCACGACCGTGCGATACGGCCGTGGTAGACACTGAGAAAGTCACACGGGTATAAGCCACACCCGTGCTTTGAGGCCGTGGCTGACACTGAGAAAGAGACATGGGCGTGGAACCCTCTACACAGGCGTGGGAGAAACAAACGAGCCACCACACGACCGTGCGATACGGCCGTGTGACCGAACACGCCCACAGCACATGGGCGTGGGCAGCACCAGGTCCTTGTTTCTTATTTAAGACCCCCCTTTTCTTCTCACCTTCTCCCCGAATTCTTCTTCCACCAACCCCCAGCCACCACACCCATTTCTCTTCTCACTATCCTCTCCCTGCATTTTTCGTTCCCCTTCCCCTCATTCCTTTTCTTTCACCATCCTCCCCACCATCCCCATGCCGAAGAAGCGAAAGGACCCTAGCACAGTCCCCCCGTGCGAGACTGATCCACATAAGTTCATGCCGGCCGCTTCATTTACTCGACAAGCCAAGGACATTTGAATCCATTTATTTTACCTATGTCTTTTCTCTTCTCCTTTATTTTCCTTCTCTTTATCTCTCTTGTGCTTAATTTAATCTATTTTATTTTAGTTTCTTGGTTTTAGGTTCTAAAGGTTGCTTGGGAATCACCCCACCACGACCATAGACACCGCCGCCACAAGAATGTCTTCCTCCAACTCGGCCCGAATTTCCCCAATTTTTTTTCTCTGACTCCATCCAAAATTCAGGAAGTTTCACCTCTTTCCCTATCTTATGCTTTTATTTTTATAATTGTTATATTTGTACATTGAGGACAATGTACATCTTAAGTGTGGGGGGTGAATTTTATCTTGAAAAGTGCCTAACTTTTTGCATTATTCTCAAATCCCTGAATTATATCTTGTTCTTAAGTAAATGTTCTCATATTATCTTGTTAGAATGAAATTTCTTTTGATTTATGATTTTCATTGATATGTTTTGGATTAAGTCATAGTTAATTGTGCAGTGATGATTTAAACTTTAGGAGACTAGAGAATCAAGCATGATGAGTTTATTTTCAAAATTAAAAATTTGTTAGGTTGTCTACCTGAATCTAATAATTACCTTGAAGTTTGAAATTTACAAGGTTGACATCAAAAGCCCATAATTTTTGTGAGACTTTGAGTCTTTTAGAGCATACATTTTTTTTCGTGCTCACTTTATTGATTATGAGTATGTTAACATTGATTTTTTATTCTAGAACTTGCTTCGATTATACATATCGAGACCACACCTTTGATTTGATATACTAAGATGATAAAGGCACCTAGGTTTTAACCCACTTACTCCATAAAAAGCCTACCTTCATAATTAACCCCTAGTGAACCCCTTTGAGACTAACAAACCATTTCTTGACTCACCCATTAATATTAACCCAAAACCCACTTTGTATTTGTTATCACCATTTCTCTTGACTACCCTTATATCGAGATTTGATTTGATCGGTTACTTAACTATTTTCTTTATTCAATTGTTAAATTCTATCTTATTATTATTGTAATTGTTCTTAAAAAAATAAAAAAAAATTAGGAATCTATTCATTATTACTTCTTTGTTATTGGAGCTTAAGCAGTTAATTTTATATTTTGAGAAGAAGCTCATGTTATTAGTATTAAGTTTTCAATTGATGTAAGCTTTAGTTACTCTTCTAGTTAGGTAATTTATCAATTCAGTCTCGATACTAACCATCTAATTCAGCCTTTATCCACACCTTTAACCCAAGCCCTGTTACAACCCTTTTTAAAGACCTTTTGATTTGTGTATCATATCATTTTACAGTTGGTGGAGATTTGATTTTCATGCAAGCCTATGGGATTAACTTTTCATGTTCAACTTCTGAGTGCTTATTTTTGAACCTTAAACACTTTGAGTGATTTGAGTGAACCTTTAGTGAGGATGTCAATTTTTGTCGATTTTGAATTAAAGGTAATTATTTAGGTAAGGGGAAACACCTATTTTTCGTACTATAAAAACTATGACTTTGATTGTTTGAATCTTTAGGAACCTTCTGGTTAAATTATCAATGTATGAATTACCTATGAATTATGATGAAACATTATTGATGAAGATTATGAATTAAGGGGAGTTAATTTTAATTGTGAATAGAGAATTTTGCTTGAGGACAAGCAAATGCTTAAGTGTGGGGGTATTTGATAAACCGTAATATATATACATATTTTAATCCCACATTTAGCATACTTTTTGGATGATTTATCCTTTGAATTGTGGAATTTGATGCTCTTAATCCTTTAATTTCATGTTTTATACTTAGGAAAGCATCGGAGGATGAAAAGAACGAGAAACGGGCCAAAAACGGAGCAAATGGGCTTACCTTAGAGACTCACACGGCCTGGACTATCACCCACGGCTGTGCGTTTCGAGTAACAACCGAGACACGGCCTAGAACATCATACACGGGCATATCACACGGTCGTGTGTGGCAAACAGGATCGACCACAGCCAAGAGAGTCGACCACGGGCGTGTCTCTGCTATAGCCAAGATGAGTTTCATTTGGAATAGGATACTTGTGGGCTAAGAAAGACATTTCGAATCCTATATAAACGCCCTAAGTATAACCTAAAAAGTGTCTTTGGTCGGGGGCGAAGCCAGAAAGGGCTGAACACAGGGGATTACTCCAAGAAAGCCAGTTGATCCATCTCAGAAGCTGGAATCACGCTCAAGACGGAAGATCTTCCCTTCAATTTCCTTCAGGGGGTTTTAGGGTTTTTCTTATGTTTTGTTATTTACTTTCTTCTGAGATGTATTCTTTATTATTCATGAACTAAACCCCTCAAATACCTGAGGGGGATGAAACCTAAGACGGATCTTGTTATTGTTTTCTTAACTATATGATAAATACTTGATTTGTTCTTAATTATGTGTTCTTAATTCTTGTTTTAATATTTTAGGATATTGATTCAAGTATTGATGTGCTTAGACAGTGGAGCAAAAGTCCCTGTTTAAGAGTAGATCTAGCATAGTTAAGCGGAGTTGACCGCAACCCTAGAGGTAGGATGACGAAAATCTGCCGGATTAGGGTCAAACCTAATATGGGAGTCCATAGATCGAGTTAATGCAACACTAGGGGTTTTAATTAGAAAGAGATTTCAATTAATCAACCTAGGGTTAGACGTTAGTAGCCTCGAAAGAGGTATTAATATAAATTAGGGAATCCTACGGATCAAGTTAAGTGAATAAATCGTCTGGTCCAGAGTTAAATAACAAGTGAAGTCTAGGTGGATTCTTCCTCGGGTATTGTCTTAATCAACTGGTTTTCCCAAGAGTATTTTCCCAATTCACTCTTTTTGTCTTAGCATCCTTAGTTTAGTAATTAGTTAGATAAACATCAATCCCCTTAATACTTAGGCTAGATAATAAAAAGATAGTAACTACTAGTACTCTTGGTCCTTGAGGATACGATATTTTCGATCTTGCCATAGCTATACTACCGAACGATAGGTGCGCTTGCCTTATTCGTTGTCATAGTTAGTTTCGAGCACGATCATGTTGCCTATCAACTACGAGTCATGGCATCATATGCCTGATAGTAACAAAAATTAGGCTCTCGATAATATTAAGGTAATAACGTGAATGTAATTTATAATACTTTTGTTTAAGTTTCATTTATATTTACTTTCTAAACTTATGTTTTTTGTAGGAGAGATTTGTTTTAGAGGTCTCGGATAATTATGTCAAGAAGGCATTAGGAAAAAAATAGAGAGACCATAAAAGTGCTTTAAAGAAGGAATATTTTAAGAAAAATATAAGCCTCGAAGAGAAATTGCAAAATGTCCCGCCGGGAATGCTGAGGTACCAATGGGAAGATGCAGTTAGATTTTGGAATTCAAAGAAAGGAGGGGTATTACGTATTTCCAAACTCGTATAATTATTTCGGTTTATAGTATTTACTATATACGTAATAATAATTTCATAATGTAGGATCATGAGCGCGTTGGCACTACAAGTAGGCAAAAACAAAAATTCACGCACACAGCTGGGTCAAAAAGTTTTGCTTGTGTAGCTGAAGACGAGGTATTTTGAATTTATTAATTGTGTCAAATATTAATTAATTTATATTAAATAATATTTTTACTACTATATTGTAGGAACAATCGTCTGGTCAAAAAGTTGGACGCCTTCAGCTTTTTGACATTACACATAGAAAGAAAGATGGATCTCCTATGACTACTGAAGCTGCAAAAATTATGGTATATTTACTTAATAAAATTTGAATTATTTTAAATATTTATCATGTTTAATTATAATGGTTTAATTTGTCGTTTGTAATGCAAATAATGTTAAGTTATGTTGCATTTGTTTTGATTATATATTTCGTTTCTAACTCTTTGATTGATTTATTAGGAGAAACTAAAGGATAAAAGGGTGGAGTATGAAGCGATCGCTTCGAATGATAGCTCTGTTAATCTTGACGACATTGATAACCGAGTATTTACTGAAGTTTTGGGTCCAGAAAGGTATGGTCGTGTTCGATTTCAAGGATCTTTTGTAAACCCAACCCAATATTTTGGATCCAGCTCGCAGCAATACATGCCTTCGGGGAGTCAGACTCAAGCTGAAGTTCAGAGGTAAAGAGACCAGCTCGCTCAGATGCAAGCGAGAACAGTTGATCAAATTGCTCATGTAACACCCCTTACCCGAGTCTGATGCTGGAAACAGATTCAAGGCATTACCATGCATAACTTACTGGACCTTGTAGTTACGGGCGATAAATTTCGTTTCAACTTAAAACTTTTCTTTCGTCATCTTAGCATTCATATAGTGGGCCCTCAGGGCCTTAAACATACACCCGGTAGTCTTCGGGGTTCAACCGGGAACTTTCACTCTCTTTGAAAATTTTGACCCTAAACAGGGGCCACACGCCCGTGGGGTTCAAGGGACACGCCCATGTGCCCTTGAGACATGCCCGTGCTCGACACCCGTGGTCAACACTGGCTTAATCACACGGCTTAGACACGCCCGTGTCTCCTACCCGTGGAGCTCCCTGACTATAATGTCATTGAACCCTTAATGTCACACGACCAAGGCACACGCCCGTGTGTGGCCCATGTGACGAATTACATTCTCGTAATTAAGTGTAGGGGACACACGGCCTATCAGCACACCCGTGTGGGTTTACCGTGTGTCACACACGGCCTAGACCCACGCCCATGTGTCTACCCGCGTGGACATCTATAGGCTATTTTCCAAGCCTTCATGCCGCCCTGAAACATAAACTCATTCATTTCAACTCAAGGAACATGTATCATAACAATATCAAACCATGAAGATCCACTAAGATAACATGCATTTCATCCACATTTCTCTCAACAACTTGCATGAACATTCATTTTCTTATACTTATCAACCTTGTGATATATTTATATTTGACAATATTGGCCAATTCACCATGACCATTTACCAAACAATCAAGTTCCTATACATGCCATACTCAAAATGAATTAACTTTACTATACCCAAAAGAACGGTTGATAGTGTGATCCGAGCTTCGACTTTCCACGATCCTTGAGCTAACTTGGCGAAAATATAAGGAAAAGGGAAGAGAGAGGGGTAAGCATATAGCTTAGTAAGTTTGCATGAAAACTTTAAGATAACAATTTACTTAAACTATAATCATTCATATCATGAAACAATGGCAATATAGCACCAGTGAATAAAAGTACTTACTCGTACTTATTCACATTTATTCTTACCCATCTCAATGTCAATATGATCTGGTAACTTTTACTTTCTTATGATACCTGTATCACTGATTCATGTAGTTTAGCACATTTGCTAACATAACCATAAACTTACATCTCTATCATTCATACCATGAAAATACTCAAGGCCATCCATAAATAGATTTGGATCTAGGCCAACTCACATACTTAACTCTTTTGCTTATGAATTAATTAGATCATCTTGAATTATTCAAACATAACATGCATAAGTTTTGATGCCAACGCCATATCCCGGATATGGTCTTACATGGGATCATTCCTTGGTGTCGATGCCATATCCCAGATATGGTCTTATACGGGACCTTATAACCCGATGTCGATGCCATGTCCCAGACATGGTCTTATACGAGGTCGTACTTAGATGTCGATGCCATATCCCAGATATGGTCTTACACGAGATCATTCTTCAGTGCCGAAGCCATGTCCCAGACATGGTCTTATACGGGACCTTCTCTTTCTCATATGCATACATGGTAATATACTTACTCCGGAACTATAACCGAAACTACAATTTAGCCTATTCTCACCGTTTACTCATCGAGACTTCATAGCTTGATTTCGTTCGCAATAACACTCATTAACATAATGATGAACGATTTCAAATATTGAACATTATGAAATACTAAATTCATACAAACTTACCTCGAATCTCAAAATGTGTCTTGATGCTCGTTTTAGTCTTCAACTTTGTTCTTGCCTCGGTTTCGATCTGGGCTTTGTGTTTCTTGATCTATAATAATAAATTTCTCTTGTTAAACACATGCATTGACTAAATCGACTCATAATTCATATTTTGGCAAAATTATAATTTTTCCCCTAAACTTTCACATAATTACCCTTTTGCCCCTAGGCTCGTAAAATGATTTTCATTCAACTTTCTTGCATTTCAAGCCTAGCTGAATCATTTTCTTAACTATAGCAACATTCAATTTCCACTATTTCACTCATGTATGACCATTTCTATAACTTTACAAATTGGTCTTTTTCATGCATCTTTCATGAAAATCAATTAGAAAAAGATGTTTATCATACATCAAACTTGCATATTCTTCCATAAAACATCAAAATACATGCATGTCATACATGGGTAAATTTTTTAACATAAACCCTAGCTCAAAATATGGTTAGAATTAGCTAAATCGAGCTACGAGGGTTTCAAAAATACGAAGAACATTAAAAACGGGGCTAGGATGCACTTACTTTGAGCTTGAAAATGAAAAAAAACCCTAGCTATGGAGTCCTTGCAATTTTCGACACCATGGGGAAGAAGATGGACATGATTTTTGGCTTATTTTCCCTTTTTATTCTTTAATTAACCAAATGACCAAAATGCCCTTAATGACCCACCCTTTCTTAAGATTTTTCCTTCCCATGTCCATTTTTGTCCATAATTAAATATAATGGTCTAATTGCCAAATAAGGACCTCTAGTGATTTTCATAATTCAATTTCATACATGAATCTTCTAGAATCTCATATTTTCTATTCTTTGCAATTTAGTCCTAATGGACAATTTATTCACTAATTAATAAAATTTCTTCACGTGACTTCCACACAATCATGCAAATACCTCATAAGCCTTGTATAATAATTTAAACACATATTTTGACTTCAGATTTATGGTCTCACACCACTATTCTGACTAGGCCCTAAATCGGGCTGTTACAGCTCAACTTAAAGCGGAGGCAGCAGCGAGGGAAGCAGAGCAAAGCAAAAAATACGACGAACTCCAACAACAGCTTCATAATATGATTAAGATGTCTTAGCAGTCGCAGAATCCGCCATCTTAGACGTTTGTTTTCCTATTGTAAGAATATTTTAACATTATAACTTTTAACATTATTGTAAGAATATTTTGTTATTTCATTTATTAATTTAAATCATATATCTTTCGTTGGATTTGAAGTATAATTTAGATTTGTTGTTTTTGGTTGGATTTTTATTTACTGTTTTTGGTTGTTACAAGAAGGGTTGTATATGAATGAAAATGGATGTAAGAAATCTGCTAAAGTTAGTGGCATTTTTTCACAAACGCCGCTAAAGAACAAGACTTTTAGTGGAACTTTAACCAAAAAAGCCGCTAAAGAACACGACATTTAGCGGCATTTTTAGTAAAAGCGTCGCTAAAGGTCATGTTCTATAGCGGCGTTTGTGAGAGAAGCGCCGCTAAATGTCATGTTCTTTAGCGACGTTTATGGTAGAAGCGCGGCTAAATGTCATGTTCTTTAGCGGCGTTTGTGGTAGAAACACCGCTAAAGGTCATGTTCTATAGCGGCGTTTGTAGGAAAGCGCCGCTAAAGGTCATGTTCTATGGCGGCGTTTGCGATAAAAGCGCCACTAAAGGTCATGTTCTATAGCGACGTTTGTGGGAAAAGTGCCGCTAAAGGTCAAGTTCTATAGCGGTTTTTTAAAATAAACGCCGCAAAGTTTAACGGCATTGTCTATAGTGGCATTTTTTTGCGGCGCTAATAAAAACGCTGCAAATATTTTTAGCGATGCTTATAGGCCCAAAAAAATGCCGCAAAAAACCTGTTTTGCTGTAGTGTGGTAATCTTCCATAAACTTGCTCATCTCACCTTCTTACCTTTGTTAATAATAATAACCTTTTTGGACTCAAAAACTGTAGGTTTGTGCAAAATATCCTTACTTAATGGATCAAGGCTATGGAGTTTTCCCTACTTTTGGACCTCAAATTTCGGTTTGTCTCTTCCATTTTCTCTAGCTAACAACTGCTGGAGTTTTATTGTCATATATGGCACTGGATCTGCTTATTTCTTTCTGATCTATCAAATGATTATGAAGCCAAATATGTGGCAATGGATGCTATACGGTTGAGAGATAGCTCCAAATTATCTATAACTGGATCTGTTTGATTCTTGCTAACCCTCATGACTATGGTCGAAATGTTCTTTATCTATATAATGCTCATGTAACCCATATGTATGAAATTAGGGTCGTGTTATGCTGCCGTTGAACATGGCTACTGAGGACGGGCCCACATACGTAAATGCCAAGTAGTACAATGAAATCATTAGGCGTCGGTGATACCGTGCAAAGGCTGCACTTGAGACTAAAGTGACTAAAGCTCGGAAGGTATATGATCTTCTTTCTTTTGGTTTCTGAATTCTTTAGTTGGGAAAGTTTTGGCCCAACCTTTTATGGAGACAAGTTGGATATGGTATATTTAAACAGTACCAGATGATTCTTGACTTGAAAACTGCATGAAATATTTAGATTATGCTTTTGTCCTACAGCCATATTTGCACTACTCGCGCCATCTGCACGTAGTGCGTCGTCCAAGGGGAAATGGTGGCCGTTTCTTGAACACAAAAAGTTCAAACACCGGCAAAGATGGAATGGAGATGATGAAAGCTAATAAAGGGCAACTTTCTCGGCTTACAGGCTCACAAATTTCTCAAGTCCTACAGTCTGACAGTGGAACCATCAACTCGTACAAGGAACCAAATGGATGAGGCTCAACATTTTCAGGGTCAGAGAGGTGAGCAGCAGCATGTATTCCAGGGGAGATCTCAGCAAGTGGGTTGCAATAGCAGATAAGTATTGTTGCAACCTGAAAATTTGATTCTAGGGGGATTAGTGGGGATTCGGTTTCCCACTTTCCCTGCAGCAGCCAAAGGGATCAGGTTTCGGTTGCTAGGCAAATCATTCTTGGCTCATCTCACTTAAAGCTCTTCTTTACCACTCTCAACGCCATTGCTCTCTAAGGTGTGGTGGAATATGCTCAATTAAACCTAGTATAAGATATATAATGGATCAGTCAGACTATATAAATGGAGTGTTTCCACTGATCCAACAAGAAAGAAAACTTCAAAGTTTGTTTAATTATGTTTTTTTTTTTTGTAATACTAAATGTGTAGAATTGTGGAGTTCCTAACTCGGAATTATGTAGGTATATGTGAAATAATCTTTATGGTTGTGGTATTAGATGTGTTTTATATTATATTCTTGATCTACTTTGTAGGATTACTTTGAGAAGTGCTAAATTTGTCCATGCCATTTTGTTTCCTCATATATAATTCCGCATATGATCTTGGGATTATTGTTGGTAGTTAAAATGAAAATGAAACCATTTAATGTGGTATTTGTGTTATTTTTTGGTCTAATTTGATATTTATATTTGATATAAGTTATATATTTTGGTATCTAAAGGTAACAAGGTTAATTATTTAATGTTTAATTCAGGTTTTAGGGTTAATTTGATGAAAGTTAATTGCTAATATTATTAGGTTTGAATTTTTCATGATTTTGTTAATAAAACAAATTTAATGCTAATTGTGAGTTTATTTAATCTTGTGTTTAATTTATCAAATATAATATGATTGATATGATTTAATTCGAGTTTTATGGTTGGTTTGATGAGAGTTAATTCTTAATATTATTAGTTAGCTATAAATTTTTATCAAATCAACTCTAAAACCCGAATTCAATACTAAAAGTTAGCACTATTATCTTTATCTACCAAAATATTTAATTTTTATCAAATACAATACTAAATTATTTATTAAACCAAAGGAAAATCCGTAAAGAAACATAATGGGTTCATGTTTTACTAGTTTCATGTGGCCCAACTAGAATCCAACCCAAAGTCGAAAATCCAGATTCTGGACCAACACCAGCGAAGGACACTTCAATGGAAAGACAGAAAAAAATCCTGCCGAACCTTATCCATCTTCCAGCCATTTCCCATTTTAATTCCTTTCAGAATATCCCATTTCTTTTCATTGTTTCCATTGGTCATCCATTTCTTCTCTTTGGAGAAATATGTCAGCTCCTACACTCTCCATGGCAGCCGGTGTTGCAGCTGTCTCTTCTTCACTCTACAATAACACCAAACCCTCCTCTCTTTTTTCTTCATCGATTCCCTTCCTTCCTTCAAGACTTAGCTCTAAGCAGTTAAAACCTTCCAACCTCAAAACCCAAAGCCTCAATTCCCTTCCTTTGTCTCTTAACTTATCTCTCCCACGTCTGCCCTGCTTTTCAGCAGCTTTTGACAGCTTCCAAGTTACTGAAGATGACCAAAGCAGTGGAGAAGAATACCCAGAAACAGAAACTCAAGACCTTGAAGAACAACCACAACAAGAGGAAGCTGAAGAAGATAAGGTTTCAGAGTCTGGCGGTGAAGAAGGAAAGTTGTATGTTGGGAATTTGCCTTATTCAATGACTTCTTCTGAGTTAACTGAGATTTTTAGTGAGGCTGGTAGTGTTGCTAAAGTGGAGGTTTGTGGATTTTTTTTTCTTATTGTTTAACCATTCGATTTTGGGTTATCCTACTTTATTTTCCTTATTCTTTTTTTTTTCTTTGGCTAATGGTTTTTTCTTGTTTAATTTTGTTTAATAGATTGTTTATGATCGAGTTACGGATAGGAGCAGGGGATTTGGCTTTGTAACAATGGTTAGCGTTGATGAGGCCAAAGAAGCAATTAGACTGTTTGATGGATCTGTAAGTTCAATAATAGAGTTTTATTTTGACTTTCTACATTAACCATTGCTTGAACCTTCAATTCCCAATGAAATATTATAAATGTATAGACGAAAAGACCATAAAGTAGCTTCTTTTTTTTTTTTTAATCACTAATTTGTTTGCATTGCCTGATTAAACATTTGGTGTTGACTGTTGGAAGTACTTCAGTTTGAATTCCGGTTTTAATCATTATCTCATCTCAACTTAGTCTTAGATCAACTATGTTTATCTGTTATGATATCAGAGCAAATATTGCTCTAAAGAGCTAATATTTGGATCCTGCATGATTCTTCTTCTTCTAATGGTCAACACTCCTAAAACCACACAAAAACCCTCTACTCTTCCATCCTCTAATGTCAGATTCAATTAGATTATATGATTATTAGGTTTACAATTGAAGGGTATTTATTTGATTTTTGGAGCACCATTTATGTGGGATATTCCATTTTGACTTACTAGTAAACTGTTTGTTCCTAATTGCTAGCAGCAAGTCGGAGGTCGGACGGTGAAGGTGAACTTCCCGGAGGTCCCAAGAGGAGGTGAGAGGGAAGTAATGGGACCAAGGATTCGGAGAAGTTACACAAGCTTTATCGACAGCCCTTACAAGATCTATGCAGGAAACCTAGGTTGGCGTCTCACTTCAGAAGGTCTCAGAGACGCATTTGCTAGCCAACCAGGCTTGTTGAGTGCTAAAGTCATCTATGAAAAGGACACAGGAAGGTCTCGTGGTTTCGGATTCATTTCCTTCGAGTCAGCAGAGACCGTTGAGTCTGCTCTAACTGCCATGAATGGAGTGGTAAGAGTCAGTTACTGAATAACTCAGCATTGAAGTTTGATTCCCTTTTTAATGTGTTCCAATATGGTCATGCTTGTAGGAGGTTGAAGGTCGACCTCTACGATTAAATATGGCTGCAGATAGAGCTCCTCGTACTCCTTTGCCTGCCGAAAATAGTCTTGAAAGCAGCGAATTGGTTTCAGGCGTCACTGTTTGATAGGTATACTAAAACAAATAGGTGATTTTGAAAGGAGGATCTAGAAAATTATGCAGATATATTACCTTTCACTTCCAGATTATGTTTCCATAAATATCATTTTCCACCTTATTCAAGAACTGATTAAAAATGTGTTGCATGTAAATCATAGAGCGAAGGGCGATGATTCACTCGACTTCTAAATTTTGGACTATATGTAGTTCTACATTGTTTGAGTTATGCATATTATGACAATTCCAAAAGCAAAAATTCCCATAGACATCCATTCTCATTTGGTTAAATAGTCACTTTGATTCTTTCTTGTTGCACTAAGGTTGAGTTGGCCAATTATGAACTTTGGGTCTTGATAAATTTCTTGGCAATTCCCATGAATCATGATTTGCATAACACACGAAATACCTAAAATTGCAACCAGAAATACCTGCAGGTGTTCTAGCTGAGCAATGTCACGGATTTCTTTTGAGCAAACCCCTCGGATTCCTTGGGCGTCCAATATGGAGCGGTAAGGTGTGGTCTTGGTCTTGAGAATTTTGGGTCAAGACCGGGACATCAGCATCCTGAGTACGCATCTTGATGACAGGACAGGGGTCTTGGTGAACTTCTGGCTAGACCAATCCTTCATTGGCGGAGAATGATAAATTTGTTTGGAGAGATGACAGAGAGAAACTTCTCAATCAAAAAGGTATACGAATTCCTTTGGGAGGAACAGTGATAATAACAAGAAGTAGAAAGCCCTTTGGAAACTCAACCTACCCTAGGAAAATTTGTAACCATTATCTCCTGCGAGAGGCGACGACATTTGCCCAATACGTCTCTTCCTCGAGGGCCATATGGTTTGGATGCCCTCTCTTGCTAGCCTTAAATTTTAACAATCATCTTTAAAAATTTTAGAATTTTATCTCGAGTATTTAACAAACATATATGCATTAGGAGTAAATAATAAATTAAAATTTGAAAGAAGCATATAGTATTGTTTATTAGTTGATATGCCGAATGCTATTTATTTCGTTTGATCCTAAGCATCAAAGAAATGAAACAAGCCAATATTCAGAGTTTCAATTTCTTAATATATTAAAATATGACAAAAGCTTATCATATCAGTTAAAAGTCGTGTTGCATTTTTTTTTTAATGTTTTATTTTATTTTTTGAATTTTTATACTTCTTTATTCATTTTGAATAAATATAGAGACATGATTGTTTAAGTTTAAATCAACATGGAGAGCCACATTCCAAATATGTATTTGTCCAAATTCATTTTCATTGGCATGATGTTTCAACAGACCATTTCCGTGAAAACTCGGTTGATTTTTATATATTTGAAATTATTTTAGGAAAGATTTTTGGCATTTAAACCAAATTGTCAAGTCGCAGCTTGCATTTATTTAATTAAAAATTAAATTCCTATTCAGTCAGTTGAATTTGATTCCGAAAGCAAATCTGTATATTCAGGAAACAGGTCACCCACGAACTATATAATATTATATAATGGAACACTATTTCATTTAATAAACAGTAAAATATATGTGATAGTAACAAAGAAAACAGAAAAGAATTCAACCAAAAAACCTAGTTACAGGGAAGAATCTATAAACCAATCCAAAGAAATAATAAGATGCAAAATCTCGAAATCTCAATGAACAATACTGCATAGCTAACATGTCAACCTAAGGTCAAGCAGTAGGTGGAGCTGGTGGGGTTGGTGTTGGATTGTTGTTACCACCGCCGCTACCACCGCCATTGTTTTCCCATGGTCTAACAGTGAACAACACCACAAATAAGACGATCACCAGCAACAGTATGATAGCATAACAAGTCCATTTCCGGGTGTTTTTCTGGTAATTCCTAGCTGTTTGAAGCCTCTCAGTTCCACCTCTCACAAATGAATTAGCCCTATTCACATGGCTCTCGATATCATCCAATTGCTCTCCTTGAGCCTGAACCAGCACCGCCATGTCCAAGAAAACTTGATGCAATTCCTTGAGATTCTTCTCCAAATCCTTAGCAGCATCATGCCTTTCTTGAATCTCATTGATGGTGTCCAAAATTCTGCCCCTCCCTTGTTCTTGAATGGCTTTTTGCAAAAAACTCTCACTCTCTCCTTCAAATCAGAACACAAACACCAATCTGAATTGTTAATTAAACCAAAACAACTACGAATTTGAATTAAACATTACTGCACTAAATGAAAATCATTCCAAGATTAGATTACGCCCGAATTTTCATTTAAATATTTCATTGATAATCAAACCAAATCATCCATGAAGTTTCCCGGAAAATTTCCTAGCAGAGAGCAGCTAAAACTTGAAATAGAAAAAAAGAAGATGAAACTGACCTGTTGAAATCAAAAGATCAAGAGTTTTCTCATCTGGGTTTTCTCCTGTAACCGTGAAATATCTTCTTTGAACAGTTTCTCTATACTCTGACGAGATCTTTTCCCTCAACCCATTAAAACTCTCCATAGAATCCTTCAACTTCTTTCTCAGCCCGTTCACAACCGACGTCCTCGTCCTGTCCGAAGAAGAACCCGGTCCACAGCCAGGTAAACTCCGGTTAGAGGCGTTGGAGCGGTCAAGCGCTTCCAACCTAACCTTAATGAGCTTGGCCTTTTTCAAGGCCATGGCTACATCAGCATCCATCTTTGCTCTCAATTCTTTCACGGCTTTCGCATTGTGCAACGTCTTGCTTCGCTCGTGAGACGATGAAAGGTCGTCGTTTAGCCTCTCGAGTTCTTTGAGCTCGTCTTTGATGGACTCGACGTCTTCGAAGAACTTGTCGAGGTTAACACCGCCAGAGGTGGAGGAGGACTGAGTCATCTCGATTACATGGTGATCAGGGGACGCCTCTTCGCTCCGGAAGCGAGAGAAGGAGCCTGAGAACAGACTGTTCATCTTGGGGATTTCAGGATCAGAAAGAAATTATATGAATATGGGTGCAAAAGATTGGTGTATCAAGTCATAAACATGAAAATCTTGATCAGAAAAATGGGATTTTGAGAAAAGGGTGAAAAACAGAGATTTTGAAGGTTGAAGGAGGCAGCTGTGGGGGAAGGTGGGGTTTTGGTCAATGAAGTCTCGAGTTTCAACAAAGGGGGGTTGAAGAAGTCAAATGGGGAAGGAGAAGGTGAGATAAACATGTAATTGTTTATTGTTTTTTTTTAAATAGGAAGGAAGTACAGATTTGAAAGGGGAAAACGAGGAAATATCTTGGAAAGGGGAAGAAAATAAAGAGGGTCATGACTGAGTCAGGAACCGAGTCGCATTGTTTTTTCCGTTTGGTAAGTTCGAATGTTCTTACGAAGAATAGTTGAGGGGGCAAAGGGAAAACGCGGGGGGAAGATTTTTGGTTTGGGTATTTGATTTGATTTGATTTACTAGTAATTTGTTCCTTTCTAGTTATATATATTGGTTTAATTTTTATATTACTACTTTTTTTTAACATAAATTTAAAATTATAGATGAATTTTAATTTAATATGTAGTTGCATATAAGAATTTGTAATTATACACATTAAACTTTAATTATGATTTAAATATATACTTGAAATAAAATGATGTTATATTAATAATTGTGTTAATAATTTATCAGAATCGAATCAAATCAAAGTTTCATATATAAGATTATACAAAATCGAAATTTATATATAAAATTACATATTAAACTAAAATTTATAAATAGTTTTAAGATTTACTTTTTTTAGAAAAATAAATGCTGATTTGAAAAAGCTTTTGTTTGTGAGGAAATCAATCATTTGAATAGGTTAACAACTAAAAATTAGGTAAATACTAGTTGAAACGTGTAATTTTTATTTTTATAAGTTTTAAACTGGGTAATTTACCGATAAATGTCTTTTTTTTAAAAAAAAATTATAGAAATAGACCTATTATTCAATTATTTATCGGAATGGGCCATTTTTCCCGAAAAGCGTTTCACGTCATGCGATTTGGGGTATGTGGTGAGAAACAGCAGCGTCCTGGGGAGCATTTTTGCCACATCAGCAGAAAACGCTTCCTTGAGGGCGCGCTTTGCTGATGTGGCAAAAACGCTCCCCCAGGGACGTGTTTTAGCCCGTATTTTTTTCCAAAAATAAAAAACTATTCTCGAATTAAATTTTCAAAAAAGGTCATTTTTTAGATATTATAAAAATAAACCAAATTTTTTTAAAAATTTACGAGAATAAACCTTTATAAAGGCTCAAAGTGACAACACCATTTTTTTTTTTAAGGTGTCACCAATTAATATGGAAATATAACTTACAAAGTAAATCTTTATATAGACCCAAAATCTCATTTCCCTTATTTTCTTGAGCAATGTGGGATATGAGATCTGTGTATATATAGGCTCATGAATAGTTTTGCAGCTTGTTCCTAAACAATGTGGGATTCCTTTCTTTTTTAACTAACAACATGAGATTAAAGGTTATACTATATTTGATATTTTTTTTACTTAGAGTTTAATTTTTTTTACAAAAAGTTAACATTTGTTACATTATAAATAAAACTTTTAAACTCTATAAGTAAAAAAAAATATAAAATATAAAATGAGTATGGTAAAATATTAAAAATAAATATTTAAAAATTACTAATAGTTGAGTGATCATTTTGTAAGTTTTTATAATTCGATAGCTAAAAATATAGTTAAGTGACTACTAATGTAATTTAATCTAGATATAAAATATGAAAAATAATTATTATATTTTATGCATATTATATATTTCTATAAAAAAACTTATTTAACATAATTATATACTATGTTTAAATAGATTATCTATCTAGTCAAAATATATCTGAAATAAATTTATCGGCATTCATTAGGTGGTGAAAATTAAATTAAAATTAGAATTAAAAAAATTAATTAGTGTAGTAAAATATTAAAAATAAATAAATATTTAAAAAGATATATTAATTTTTTAAAATTACAAAAAAATACTATTTGAGTACCAAATACTCACCATTTATTTATTAATCAAATATTCATAATATAAAATAAAATAAATAATAAAAAAATTAAAAGTATAACTTCTAAATTTAAATAATGGAAAATTATTTTAAAAATTAGAATTGCATTGATATTAACTTCAAACATTTAAAATTGAATAGAAGATTATTGCATGTACAAGTTTCATATGTGCAATTTGTTCTTTTTTTTAATAGTTCTTTTGTATATGTTAACAATTCTAAAATGCAACAAGATTAAAGATCTCAAAAGATAATTTTATAATATGAGAAAATGTTAGCAAAATATAAAAAAAATAGAAATTGTTTTGTAAAAAAATATCAAATATAGTGTACCATTTAATCTCATGTTGTTAGTTAAAAGAGGAATGAATCCCACATTGTTTAGGAACAAGCTACAAACCTATTCATAAGTCTATATATACACATATCTCACATCCCACATTGCTTAAGAAAACAAGGGAAATGAGACTTTGAGTCTATATAAAGATTTGCTTTATAAGTTATATTTCCATATTAATTGGTGACACCTTAAAAAAAATAGTGTTGTCACTTTGAGCCTTTATAAAGGTTTGTTCTCGTAAATTTTTAAAAAATTTGGTCTATTTTTATAATATCTAAAAAATGACCTTTTTTGAAAATTTAATTCGAGAATAATTTTTTTTTAGAAAAAACACGAGCTAAAAACGTTCTTTCGGGGAGCGTTTTTGCCACATCGACAAAGCGCCCTCAAGCGTTTTGCGCTATCGTGGCAAAAACGCTCCCCCAAGGACGCGTTTTTCTGCCACATACCTTGACATCGCGCTGACGCGGACGTGCTTTTGGGGAAAATGACCCATTCTAGTAAATAATTGAATAATAGGTCTATTTCTGTAATTTAAATAAAAGGGGACATTTATTGATAAATTGCCCTTTTAAACTTTTTAGGGAATATTTTTTATTAACTTCAATAAAGTAACATAATGCGACGAAGTAAAGAAGAAGACAAACTAAACTCAAGCTAATAAACATACTCATACATTTCCTCTTATATCCTTCTTTTATTAGCAAAAGAAATGACCATCTAAATAAAGATTTGGCAAAAAATCATTTAAAGAGGCAATAAGATTTACTTGTGATAAAACCATCCTAACTAAAGAATGAATCATTTTATTAGCTTTTCGTGCCCAAGAAAATAACAATTTTAAACTAATATCCCAAACTCTAAATCATCGTTAATAGCACATTCAACATACAGCAAAAATTTCACATACGGTTAATCATCCTACCATCATTGTCTCCAATTTCCACTGCAAAACTTGTAGAGTTTTCATAACAACATCTATGTTGCACTGTAGCCAACCCATTGAGGTCTAGGCCAACCTGTACCAATAAAAGACAAAGTTGCTGATCGAGGTTGGGCAACATGTTGAGCATCACTTATCTTTCGAAGAACATAACAACAACATGAATAATTTGAGCTGAAGCCAAATTCTTAGCTTCCAGTAGTGTAAATCGCGATGGAACCAAAGGCTCCACATAATTATTAGAGTGTGCTCCACTTTTTGATCATCATGCAAAGACATCAAACTCATTATAATCTTATGCGAAGATGATTAGGTGAAATAAACTCCAACTTGTTGCCAAACTTTCTAGGCTTTAGACCAGAAAATTAAAACATGATCCGATGTTTCATATTCTCCACATCATGAAAAGAAATGTTGACTCCTTTTTCAGCCAACCTGGAGTTATGCCTCATATTTTTTTTTATTTTTCTTTTTTTAGTTAAACTCTATTTTTAGTT
Organism: Gossypium sturtianum; assembly: GCA_025698515.1. NCBI lineage: Eukaryota > Viridiplantae > Streptophyta > Magnoliopsida > Malvales > Malvaceae > Gossypium > Gossypium sturtianum. The sequence continues at coordinate 68,939,011 of CM046946.1, read as the reverse complement.
TCCACTTAAATTTTGATTAGTATAGATTATTTTTGTTAAAAATATAACGTCGGTAATGACAATATATCGCAAAGAAAAGAGAAATAAAAATTAAAGAACACACAGATTTTACGTGGAAACCCTTTCGGGGAAAAAAATCACGGGCAGAGGAGAAGAAAATTCACTATGTCGAATTCGAATAGTTACAAGAGGAATAGACTATGTCTATTTATAGGCTTGTAAAACCATATTCTAATAGGAGTGTAGTAAGATTGAAACACCTTATTCTAATCAATATCAAATAGATGGAGTTTAATAAGGTTTTAAAAACCTTATTTAAAATAAAATAAAAGAAGTGTAGTTCTAACAATCTCCACCTTGACACGAATTCTCAATGAACAAGTTCTTCATCGCGAACTCTTAACGAACAAGTTCTCCGCCTCTTCCATATAACCCCCTAAGGGTTTAACTTCAACAATGAACACCAACCAAGTCTAAGCAATGCTCAAACTTGGTTATAGGAAGTGACTTAGTCATCATATCTGCAGGATTTTCATGAGTACTAATTTTGCTCACAACAATATCACCACGAGCAATAATATCACGAACAAAATGATACCGAACATCAATGTGTTTTGTTCTCTCATGAAACATTTGATCTTTTGTAAGGAAGATGACACTCTGACTGTCACAAAATACTGTGCTAATTTGAAGGTCTTCATTGAGCTCACTAAAGAGTCCCTTCAACCAAATATCTTCTTTACAAGCCTCAGTAATCGCCATGTACTCAGCTTCAGTGGTAGACAAAGCGACTGTAGTTTGCAAAGTAGCTTTCCAACTGATTGCACAACCTCTGATTGTAAAGACATAACTAGTGAGAGATCTTCTTCTATTAAGGTCTCCAGCAAAATCAGCATCAACATACCTAATGACTCCATCTCTAGTTCTTCCAAACTGTAAGCAAACATTAGTAGTACCTCGTAAGTATCTTAAAATCCACTGAACTGCTTTCCAATGTTCTTTACCAGGATTCGCCATGTATATGCTAATCAGACCGATCGCATATGATAAACCGGACGTGAACAAACCATAGCATACATGAGAGATCCCATCGCACTAGAGTATGGAACATGTGACATGTACTCAATCTCATCATCGATTGTGGAGACAAAGTCGATGAAAGTCCGAAATGGGTGCTAAAGGAGTACTAATAGGCTTAGCATTCTGCATATTGAACCTGCAAAGAACTTTCTCAATGTACCCCTTCTGAGTTAGGTACAATTTACTTGCTTTTCTATCTCTAAGAATCTCCATACCAAGTATCTTCTTTGTTGGTCCCAAATCTTTCATCTCAAATTCTTCACTTAGTTGGGCTTTAACCTTTCTTATCTCTCATTTATCTTTTGCTGCTATCAACATGTCATCAACATAAAGAAGTAGATACACAAAAGAACCATCACTATTTTTCTTAAAGTAAACACAGCTGTCAAAACTACTTCTTTTAAAATCATGAGAAGTCATAAAGGAATCAAACCTCTTGTACCACTGTCTTGGTGACTGTTTCAAACCGTAAAGGGACTTTTTCAACAAGCAAACATAGTCCTCTTTTTCTGAGACTGTAAAACCCTTTGGTTGTTGCATGTAAATATCTTCCTCAAGTTCTCCATGCAAAAATGCAGTTTTTACATCTAACTGCTCAAGCTCCAAATCATGCATTGTAACACCCCTAACCCGAAACCGTCGCCGGAATAGGGTTAAGAGGCATTACCGGACAATAGAATCATTTCACAACTCATTTACGACACAAAGTCAATCATCACCATAATACATCAAACATAAATAATTAGTCCCTTTTTAAGGCGTATAAGACGTTAAACACATGCTAGGGAGGGGTCGGGACTAAACCGAAACACATACAGAAACTTTTCAAAATTTAAAAACTTTTCTAGGTTTCAGGGGATACACGCCCGTGGGGGTAGGCTGTGTGCCTCCCACGGCTGCTAAACACACCCGTGTGACCTCCCCGTAGACGAAACTGACTTGGTTCCACGCCCCAAGCACGCCGGGTGCATCGTGGCCGTGGTCGATCCTGTTGAAACAACACGGCTACCAGGCACGTCCGTGTGCCGTGGCCGTGTACTTTTAGGCCATATACTGACTTTCTCACACGGCTACTAGACATGCCCGTGTGTCTTGGCCGTGTGCTATTAGGCTAGCTACTGACTTAGCCCCACGGTCCCTAGGCACGCCCGTGGGCCACAACCGTGTGGCAAAAATAGGCCATTTGCAAAGCCAAAATGCCACCCACATGGGTCAATCCTACAAGTACTTTTAGGCATCTTTATACACACAATTTGGCAACAAATTTCATGTCCAACAATCATCATATCATCACATAGAATCTCATTTCTAAGCATGCCATTTTATACAACCAAATTACATGTAAATCTAGGTATAAATCATCCATAACCTCACTAAATCACTAAGGCATTAATTCATCATTGAACTCACCATTCATATGCTAATTCATTACTATCAAGCCATATCAAAATATGCACCAAATACCATATTCACTCATGCACATTACCAACAATTAGCTAGCCACATCACATGGCTATTTACACATCTCAAATATGATTCAAAACAACTAGCCTATACATGCCATATTTCAACAATGTACATCTTTCCAAAAGTACCAAAATAGAATGTCGATAGTGTGATTGAGATGCTGACGGTTCCCGGATCCGAGCAAGCTTTATCGATAATCGTAAAGCGAGAGAAACAAATCACACAAGAAGCTTTCAAAGCTTAGTAAGTTCGTAACATGATACATTATAATAAAACAAATCATCACATAGATTATTTCACATATGCATATATATATCATGCCATCCAAAACTAAAATGCCCATTTAACATTTCATAATCTCATTCATAGATTCATCAACCACATAGGTTCCGAGCGTACCTTAGTCAACACCTAGTAGTCAATTACATTTGCTACTCAATACTCACTTTTCCCTTTCGATCAACTTCCGTCACTTCTTTGATTCAATCGCACACTTAGTGCCCCGATATTTAGCCGAAGCTTAATTATCATCGCACACATAGTGTATTTATATCAAACCGCTCTTCAATCGGTATCAGATCGCATACACATTGCCAACCACAAAGTCGTAGCTTATTTTATTTTGCACACAAAGTCTTTGATCATCTCGATCACGTTTTCGAATACGCACACTTAGTGCCACATAACTCAAACTCAACTCTCACATAGCATCTACATTTCAATATCATTATAACATTCATTTCATAACATTTAACATAACTAAATGTTCGTATTATGTCTGAACTTACCTCGGACGTTGAACTATCGAAACGGTCGGTCAATCGAGCACTTTATCTTTGCCTCGATCTCGATCCGAACCTCTCATTTCTTGGTCTATACACATTCAAACTCAATCCATTCAATCACAAAATCATTTATTTTAGTCCAAACACTCATATTTAGGGTATTTTACAAAATAGCCCTCACATTTTCACATTTCGATATTTTAGTCCTTAATTCATAAAATCATCAAATTCACATAATTAGCTTGCACCCATGCCTAGCCGAATTCTCATTATATTCATACAAGCCCACACATTTCATTTATTTTACATTTTAATCCTTCAAAATGCTATTTTCTCAATTTAGCCCTAATTAGCTAAATTCATCAAAAGTTCAAGAATAAAACATGTTCAATAAACACATATCTTTCATTTAACACCAACACTCATCACAAAGTTTACCATTTCATCAATGACACATTTTATAAAAATCATCAATTCACAAAATTTAAGCATGGGTTTTGTAGAGCACAAAGCAACAATTACAAAAACGTAGAAATTATCAAAAACCGACTCAAAATCATACCTCAGTCAAGATGAACAATGGTCGAATATCACAAAGCTTTTCTTCCTTCTTTTCTATTTGTGTTTTCGGTGGACAAAGATGAACACATTCATCTTATTTTCATGCTTTTTTTATTATTATTACTTAATTAAATATTTTACTCATTTGCCCTTTCATTAAACATATAAAATAAATAAATATTAAAGCTAATATGTCATTTAGCCATCCACTATCTTTAAAAAGGTTAAATTTCCTCATAAGGCCTCCACCTTAAAAGCCAACAATAATTAAGTACTTAACAATCAGCACTCAGCATTTACACTTTATACAATTAAGTCCTTTCTCACAATTTGACACTGATCGATAAAATTATCACACGTAATTTTCACCTGAGACTATATCGCACATAATCAACACCAAAAGTAATATTAAAATATATTTACGACCTCGGATTTATGGTCTCGAAACCACTATTCTGACTAGGGTCTAAACTGGGCTATTACAACTCTCCCCCTTTAGGGATTTTTGTCCCCAAAAATCTTACCAGTGAATAATTGTGGATGTTGCTCTCTCATAATGTTCTCAGGATCCCACGTAGCCTCTTCAATTCTGTGTTTGTGCCATAATACTTTCACTAAGGAAATTCTTTTGTTTCTCAACTCTTTAATCTCTCGTGCCAAAATTCGGATCGGTTCCTCACTATACGACAAGTCTGACTGAATCTCAATTTCAGTAGGAGCAATCACATGAGACGGTCCGATGATGATCGTCAAGCATTGATACATGAAACACGTTACGAATCTTTTCTAACTCAGATGGCAATCTCAATCTATAAGCAACCGGCCCAACTCGTTCAATAATCTCATATGGTCTGATGAACCTCGGACTCAACTTGCCCTTTCGGCCAAATCGAAGTATTTTCTTCCACGGAGACACTTTCAGAAACACTTTATCACCAATTTCAAATTCAATATCTTTTCGTTTCAAATCCGCATAAGATTTTCGACGATCCGAGGTCGCTTTCAAATTGTCACGAATTACTTTCACACTCGTTCGATCTCTTTTATCGAGATCAACCCCGTGAATCTTATTCTCACTCAACTCAGTCCAATATAATGGAGTTCCACACTTTCGACCATAAAGAGCCTCATATGGTGCCATTTTAATGCTAGATTGAAAACTATTGTTATACGCAAACTCAATCAATGATAAATGCTTTTCCCACGTACTTTCAAATTCAAGTATGCAACATCTTAACATGTCTTCAAGAATCTGAATGATTCGTTCGGATTGACCATCTATTTGCGGATGAAAAGCAGTACTAAAATGCAATTTAGTTCCTAAAGCATCTTGCAATTTCTTCCAAAATTGCGAGGTAAATCTCGGATCTTTGTCAGACACTATAGATAATGGTACTCCGTGTAATCTCACAATCTCATCGATATATAGTTTAGCTAACTTATCTAAAGAATAATCGGTTCTCACCGGAACGAAATGAGCTGATTTCGTCAATCTATCCACTATCACCCAGATTGCATCTTTCTTACTCGGAGATAAGGGCAAACCCGACACGAAGTCCATCGTAATTCTCTCCCATTTCCATTCAGGAATCATAATCGGTTGTAAATAACCAGACGGAACTTGATGTTCAGCTTTGACTTGCTGACAAATTAAACATTTCGACACAAAGTCAGAGATGTCTCTTTTCATGCCATGCCACCAATAAAACTTTTTCAAATCATTATACATCTTTGTACTCCCCGGATGCACAGTTAAATAACTATTGTGAGCTTCATTCAAAATCATTGAAATCAACTTTGAATTTCTCGGAACACAAATCCGATCTCTAAATCTCAAACAATCATCACTACCTACTCGAAATTCTGATTTAGCATTTGATTCACACAGAATTCGTTTAGCCATTATTTCAGCATCCCTTTTCTGGGCATCACAAATCTGCTGTACGAACATCGGCTTAACTTTCAACTCAGCTATAACTGCACTATTATCACACAGATCTATTTGAGTACTCATAGCTCGCAAAGCATATAACGATTTCTGACTCAAGGCATCAGCTACAACATTAGCTTTACCCGGGTGATAATCTATCACAAGTTCATAGTCCTTCAACAATTCTAACCATCTTCTCTGTCGCAAATTCAAATCTTTCTGAGTCATCAAATACTTTAAGCTCTTATGATCAGTATAGATGTGACATTTTTCCCCAAATAGATAGTGACGCCAAATCTTCAATGCGAACACAATTGCAGCCAATTCAAGGTCATGCGTTGGATAATTCTTTTCGTGCGGTTTTAACTGTCTCGAGGCGTAAGTAATGACTTTCCCCTCTTGCATCAGCATACAGCCCAAACCATTCAATGATGCATCACTGTAAACTATGAACTTTTTGCCTGATTTGGGTTGAATCAAAACTGGTGCTTCCGTCAACAACACTTTCAACTGCTCAAAACTCTGTTGACACTTTTCTGACCACTCAAATCTAACATCTTTCTGTAACAACTTCGTCAACGGAGTGGCAATCATAGAGAAACCTTTCACAAACCGCCTATAATATCCCGCTAGTCCCAGAAAACTACGGACTTCAGACACATTTCTCGGAGGCTTCCACTCCAAAATAGCAGAGATTTTACTCGCATCAACTCTTATTCCCGCAGCTGATACAATATGTCCCAGAAATCCAACCTCACGCAACCAAAATTCACATTTGTTAAACTTTGCATATAACTGTTTCTCACGTAAAGTTTGTAGCACGATTCTCAAATGCTCAGCATGCTGCACCTCATCACACGAATAGATCAAAATATCATTAATGAATACCACAATAAAGCGATCCAAATACGGTCTGAATATCAGATTCATTGGATCCATAAACACTACAGGAGCATTTGTTAGTCCAAAAGGCATCACTAAGAATTCATAATGTCCATACCTCGTTCTGAAAGCGGTCTTCGGTACATCAGATTCTTTAACTCTTAACTGATAGTAACCAGATCTCAAGTCTATCTTTGAAAACACTGTAGCTCCCTTCAACTGATCAAACAAATCATCAATACGAGGTAATGGATATTTATTCTTTATCGTCACTTTGTTCAATTGTCGATAATCAATACACATTCTCATAGTTCCATCTTTCTTTTTCACAAATAACACAGGAGCTCCCCAAGGTGAGAAACTCGGTCGTGCAAATCCTCTATCAGTTAATTCTTGCAACTGCGACTTTAACTCTTTCAATTCTGTTGGTGCCATTCTATACGGAGCTATAGAAATGGGAGTGGTCCCTGGCATTAATTCAATACTAAATTCCACTTCCTGAATCGGAGGTAATCCAGGTAATTCCTCAGGAAACACATCTGGAAACTCACATACCACAGGCACAGATTCAACTTTCTTTTCCGACACCTTTGTATCAATCACGTACGCCAAATAAGCTTCACAACCTTTTCTCACATAATTCATAGCTTTCATTGCAGATACAACAGCTGGTAATCCTTTCATATCATTGGATTCAATTTGAGCTATCTCACCTTTTTTACTCTTCAACTCAATACTCTTTCTTTTACAATTCACGATGGCATTATGCAGAGTAAGCCAATCCATACCAAGAATTATGTCAAACTCATCGAATGGTAGTAACATCAAATTGGCCAGAAAACATATATCACGAAACATCAATGGGCAATTCTTGTATATTTTATCCACCAAAACACAGTTGCCTAAGGGGTTAGACACTATAACCACAAATTCAGTAGACTCAACAGGTAGAGTCTTATTCAATACTAAGTTCATACACACATAGGAATGAGTCGATCTTGGATCTATTAATGTAATGACATTAGTATCAAATAAAGTGAAAGTACCGGTGATAACGTCTGGAGATGATGCTTCCTCTCGTGCACGTATAGCATAGGCTCGGGCAGGTGCTCTCGCTTCTAATCTCACAGCTGTGTCATTTGTCCCCCTCTGACTTTCACTCACATTTTTGTTGTTTCTGGGTGGTCTACCTCTAGCCATCACATTACTTGGTCTTTCATTCTGAACATTTTCCTCTTCGACCATCATCGGGCAATCTCGAATAAAATGATCTCTGGATCCACATTTATAACAAACTCTATTATTATACTTGCCCCAGTATTCTCCCACATGTCGCCTTCCACACTGTTTACACTCAGGTTTATTACTTTTGGCACTATCGATACTTGATTCCATTGGAGCTTGAATTCTCGGACCAACACTTAGTCTTGCGCGATCTCTACTCGGATGCCCAAACGAAGCATTTGATCGGTTTCTTGCATCTCTGAATCTCTTCGTCGAAGGTTGAGAGAACCTATTCATCGATCTCTTCCTTTCATCACGAGCCTCAGAATCAGCTTTCTTCTTTTCTTTACTGAGCTCCTCAGCTTTGCATGCTCTTTCGACTAACACAACAAATTCATTTATATCAAGTATCCCAACCAAAAATTTAATGTCTTCATTCAATCCCTATGAAACGTTTACACATAGTAGCTTCAGTCGAAACACATTCCCTCGCGTATTGACTCAGTCTTACGAATTCCCGTCAGACTTAGTAAATGCATAAAGCGGCCTTGTTTAAATTCTAGAAACTCTTTACGTTTCTGATCAATGAAGCGTTTACTGATATACTTCTTTCTGAACTCAACTTGAAAGAAGTCCCAGGTGATTCTTTCTCTCGGAACCACAAATATCAATATTTTCCACCAGTTATAAGTCGTGTCTCTCAACAAGGAAACTGCACACTTAATACACTCATCAGGGTTCAATGACATCTCATCGAATACTCTGATTGTATTCTCAAACCAAAACTCAGCTCGCTCAGCATCGTCATCAGATGTGGCCCTAAACTCCTCGGCCCCATATTTCCAAATCTTGTCTACAGGTGGTCTATTCAATCTGATTGGATCTACAACTTGTGGCACAACAGGTACTTGTGGGGGTGGAGGTTGTGGAGCAGCCGGATTTGTTCGAACGAACTCCGTAAACCACTCACTCATCATTCGGAAGAAGGCTTGCTTAGCCTCTCCTCCCTCACCATTTTCATTCGGCCTAGATGTGGCCGGCGCTGTCCCTTGAGCGGGAGCAGGCGCATTGCTTTCTACATCGTCAGCAATTGCTCGATCGAGATCCATTACTATATGAAAACACATTTTCAATATTCATAATTCATCACACTATCGCAATTTCATATATGGCATGTATAGCTAGACTCACACTCGCTACGATAGTCTGAGAATCGGCTAAACCGTAGCTCTGATACCAATAAAATGTAACACCCCTAACCCAAAACCGTCGTCGGAATAGGGTTAAGAGACATTACCGGACAATAGAATCATTTCACAACTCATTTACGACACAACGTCAATCATCATCATAATACATCAAACATAAACAATTAGTCCCTTTTTAAGGCGTATAAGACCTTAAACACATGCTAGGGAGGAGTCGGGACTAAACCGAAACACATACAGAAACTTTTCAAAATTTAAAAACTTTTCTAGGTTTCGGGGATACACGCCCGTGGAGGTAGGTGTGTGTGCCTCCCACGCATCGCTAAATACACCCGTGTGACCTCCCCGTAGATTTAAATCGACTTGGTTCCACGGCCCCAAACACGCCCGTGTCTTTGTGGCCGTGGTCGATCTGTTGAAACAACACGGCTACCGTGCACACGCGTCAGGTGTGCCGTGGTGTGTGTACTTTTAGGCCATATATCGACTTTCTCACACGGCTACTAGACACGCCCGTGTGTCTTGGCCGTGTGCTATTAGGCTAGCTACTGACTTAGCCCCACGGTTCCTAGGCACGCCCGTGGGCCACAACCGTGTGGCAAAAATAGGCCATTTGCAAAGCCAAAATGCCACCCACATGGGTCAATCCTGCAAGTACTTTTAGCCATCTTTATACACACAATTTGGCAACCAATTTCATGTCCAACAATCATCATATCATCACATAGAATCTCATTTCTAAGCATGCCATTTTATACAACCAAATTACATGTAAATCTAGGTATAAATCATCCATAACCTCACTAAATCACTAAGGCATTAATTCATCATTGAACTCACCATTCATATGCTAATTCATTACAATCATGCCATATCAAAATATGCACCAAATACCATATTCACTCATGCACATTACAACCAATTAGCTAGCCATATCATATGGCTATTTACACATCTCAAATATGATTCAAAACAACTAGCCTATACATGCCATATTTCAACTATGTACATCTTTCCAAAAGTACCAAAATTGAACGCTGATAGTGTGATTGAGATGCTGACGATTCCCGGATTCGAGCAAGCTTTACTGACACTGCAAAGCAGAGAAACAAACCACACAGTAAGCTTTCAAAGCCTAGTAAGTTCGTAACATGATACATTATAATAAAACAAATCATCACATAGATTATTTCACATATGCATATATATATCATGCCATCCAAAACTAAAATGCTCATTTAACATTTCATAATCTCATTCATAGATTCATCAACCACATAGGTTCCGAGCGTACCTTAGTCAACACCTAGTAGTCAATTACATTTGCTACTTAATACCAATAAAATGTAACACCCCTAACCCGAAACCATCGTCGAAATAGGGTTAAGAGGCATTACCAGACAATAGAATCATTTCACAACTCATTTACGGCACAAAGTCAATCATCATCATAATACATCAAACATAAACAATTAGTCCCTTTTTAAGGCGTATAAGACCTTAAACACATGCTAGGGAGGGGTCGGGACTAAACCGAAACACATACAGAAACTTTTCAAAATTTCAAAACTTTTCTAGGTTTCAGGGGATACACGCCCATGGGGGTAGGCCGTGTGCCTCCCACGGCTGCTAAACACACCTGTGTGGCCTCCCCGTGGACTAAATCGACTTGGTTCCACGGCCCCAAGCACGCCTGTGTCTTGTGGCGTGGTCGATCCTGTTGAAACAACACGGCTACCAGGCACGTCCGTGTGCCGCGGCCGTGTACTTTTAGGCCATATACTGACTTTTTCACACGGCTACTAAACACGCCCGTGTGTCTTGGCCGTGTGCTATTAGGCTAGCTACTGACTTAGCCCCACGGTCCCTAGGCACGCCCGTAGGCCACAACCGTGTGACAAAAATAGGCCATTTGCAAAGCCAAAATGCCACCCACATGGGTCAATCCTACAAGTACTTTTAGGAAACTTTATACACACAATTTGGAAACCAATTTCATGTCCAACAATCATCATATCATCACATAGAATCTCATTTCTAAGCATGCCATTTTATACAACCAAATTACATGTAAATCTAGGTATAAATCATCCATAACCTCACTAAATCACTAAGGCATTAATTCATCATTAAACTCACCATTCATATGCTAATTCATTACTATCATGCCATATCAAAATATGCACCAAATACCATATTCACTGTAACACCCCATACCCGAGTCCGAGGCTAAGACCGGATACGAGACATTACTATGCTTGAACTTTCTTAAACATGTACTTACGGGCTATAAAATTTTGTTCTGAATTAAAAACTTCTCTTTCTTAGTCAAATTAGACATTTCATGGGCCTACGAGGCCTCAGACTTACGTCCCGAAACTTTCAGAACTGATCTGGAAACTTTCTCTCGAAATAGGGTCACACGTCCGGTGTGACTTAGGGGACACGCCTGTGCCCCTAAAACATGCCCGTGTCTTTCACCCGTGGAGGATCGGCAAATTACACACGGCACTGGACACGTCCGTGGCCCTCGCCCGTATGCCAAACCTTGGCATTTCGACTTATGCACGGTGCGTACACACGCCGCAGCGCCACCACCGATGTGATAATTGAATTTCTAAGTGTCAAGTGCAGACTTCACACGGCCTTGGCACACGCCCATGTGCCAACCGTGTGTATCACACGGCCTAAAAAAACGGCCGTGTGACCAGCCCGTGGTCAAATCTGACTTAAGATACTAAGGTGCAGGAGACACACGGCCTAGACACACGCCCATGTGTCTATCCGTGTGGGCACTTAGAGGCTATCTTACCAAGCCTTTTACTACTCCCGTTTGCATACATTCATATACTACTTCAAAACATTCTCAATTCATCAATTAAAACACATGAATTAACACATTTAATCATTAAAGAGATAAAGTCTTTATCCCATACACTAGGGAGAACTACTCCCAATACAAATACAACCAACTTAAGCCATCATCTATGGTCATACACAACCAACTCTAGATTCTCTTAGGCCAATACAATTTGGCTACATCAGTTAGAACTTAATCAACTTTAAAAGAATCCCTATACATGCCATGACTCATAAGGACTTGATACCTCATACCAAGGGTCTGCTCGATAGTGTGAAAACATCTCCGGCGGCCTCCAACCCGAGCTAATTAAAATAACCTATAAGAGATGAGAAAAGTAAGGGAGTAAGCAATAATGCATAGTAAGTTCATATACATAATCTGACAAATATTGACATTCATTGAATATACATAACCACAAAGTATTATACCGAGTTTTGCTCATTAACTCACGGTAACTTACTCAACCATTCGTGAAGCTTACTCATTCTATCTCTTACCACATTCTTACCATGCCACAAGCCAATTGCTCATTTAATTAGTACATATTCCTGCACTGATCACTACATGATCATATAAAACAACTCATCAATCATTTTCAATAAGATACTCATACTATTAATCTTTCGGTGGTTTCGCACTTAGCCCACCATTTAATCTCTAATAGGGTGGTATCGCACACAGCCCACCAATCATTTATACTTATGGTGATTTCGCACTTAGCTCACCAATCATTTATAAGCGATGGTATCGCACACAGCCCATCATTACCATCAATAAGGTGATGTCGCACATAGCTCACCGTTATTTTACATTCATGGATAATAATCCACATGTATATCTCTATTTCAAATGTTCATCCGAGAACATTCTCACATACTTCTATTCTTACTTAACTTTCTACGATACTCGTTCGCATTCACACAATGCATAAATGAATCTATCTCATACAACTAAGGCGTATTGAATACACATAACCCACTAAGGGTTCCTCATATACTGAATCCATATCAATTCAATTCTAACACACACTTGTGCTTTTCATGGTAAGACCACATACTTTCTTTCTTTCAACATATACGTTGAATCACTGAAGTTATTAAATAACTCCCTTGAGTCTCATACTCAAAATGTCACATAGAATTTATACCCCAATAGGGTCTTACTTGCATTAACATATCGATGCCATGTCCCTGACATGGTCTTATACAAATTCTTACATCGAGGCCATATTTCAATATGGTCTTACACGAGACTTTAATTATCATCATATCATTCTACATACATTTCCCATTACTCTTAGATTCAATTCTTTTGACCTCTCATCAAAGATATTTCATACATTCATAGAGTAAATATAAATTCCATACAACATTGGAACATTAAATTAACTCATACGTAATTGCAACATTCGCACATGAACTTACCTCGATGTCGAAAGGGCCAAAAGGGACCTTTTTGCCCACATTTCTCTTTTCATCCGTTCTAGGTCTGAAACTCGTTTTCTTTGATCTAGAACAATGAAATTTACTGATTTAATCATTTATAAATCATAATACACCATAATCTACATTTTAGGCAAAAATAACTATTTTGGCCCTACACTTTGGCAAAATTACGATTTTGCCCCTAGGCTCGTAAATAAATTTTCATCTTAATTTCTTATTAAGAAAGCCTATCTGAACATTTAATCCTCTTACAAATATCCAAAATTCCATCTATTTCATGCCTTAATGAACAAATTACAACTTTTGCATTTTAGTCCCAATTAGGTGTTTTCATGACAACACCTTTCACAAAAGTTGTTTCTCATCATCCTATCATTCATTTTCTCCCATAAAAACTCATTAAACAACATGAACTCTCTCATGGTAAGTACCTAAACTTTCAACCCTGTTACAAATTAATCCTCCCATTAGCTAGCTTAAGCTTTGGGGACTCCAAAAATGTAATTTTTATCAAGAAAGATCATCAAAATCACTTACTTGTGAGGAGGAATGTTTGCTGAAAATTTGAGCTTTCAAACACCCCTCGTTTGCTGAAAATTTTGGTGGAGAAGAAGAGAGAAAAGATGATATCTTTTTCCTTTCTTTATTTTATTATAAAACATCAATTTAACCCACCAACTTTGACCAAAATTAAAAGCTCTTGTCCCCCTTGTCTACATGGCCGGCCAACACATCCTAGATGGCCAAATTTTTCTTTAAAGACCTTCAATTAATATTTCATAGCTATTTGGCACCTTTAGCAAAAAAATAGAACTTTCGCACTTTATGCGATTTAGTCCTTTCTCACAATTTAGCTAGAAATCACTAAAATTAAGGCACCAAAATTTTCATGCATCCTTATAAACTTGTTATAACACATAACATAACATGAAAATAATTTTCTCTAGCCTCGAATTAGTGATTCCGAGATCACTGGTCTGACTAGCCCCTAAATTGGGCTGTTACAATTCTCCCCCTTAGGGATTTTCATCCCCGAAAATCTAATCAGGAGGAGTTGTTACCAACATTCTTAAAACGTTTCCATCTACTCTTCAAAATCACGAGTCCACTTATTCTCAAATTTCTCTTGCCAACAACTATTAAACTGTGATACATAAGGTCGAAACGTAAATTGAGACCTAGGTTATTCTTCCTCTGGGGCATATACTCTATAATATACCAATTTGGAACTCTGCACATGTCCAAATGATCATTCGAATCTTTACTGGTTGATTTACTACAATTCGAATGACATTTCCCTTTCTTGGAAATTTTGTCACATCAAATTTGAAATCTATAAGGTTTTACCTCACTCTCTCATTAAAGCATTTACCGACTGTAGTAGTCTTGACTTGTACACTTGAAAACTCAGCTTTTAGTGGTCAACTACTTCTGACCATAACTCAATCATATTGTGAAATGTACTCTACTGTCACAACATTTATGCACATAACTGCATTTCCTTATTCTTGCATTAGTAGGTATGTTATTACTAAATCTCATACAGAAACTTCTGTATTTTATCATCTTAAATAAACTCATTCAGAGCTTATTTGGAATACCATTTACTATCTCACTTCTGAACCCTTTTGTTCTGAAAAGAAGACTCGTTCTTGTCATTAACCTTGCTAAAACTAGGATATTACCAACTAAGATCAACCGAGTAACTAACTCGCATTGTCTAACATGGATCTTTCATTCAGACATCTGTACTATGTCTACTATCTGAGTAGTATCACAATAACTATACCCACCATTGTAATAGCTCAAGCCGTTTCCACTATTTCATCTTCAAAATCTTCTGTAGCATAAGATACTCTCACTTATTAAAATTCAGAGAATACACATCGATCTTCCCATGGATCAATACATAATATCTAACTCACAACACAGACACAAAAGTGATCGCCTCTGGATCACCAACCTGTCAACTCTTTCTCTCGATTCAGACTGATCTCAGTACTAGAACTTTAAAATAACCAGTTCTTTCAATAGCTTTTGACTCAACTATCACGGTTTGAACATTTCGATGAGCATATCCTTGTATCATGCTCCCTACTCACGTACACACAGAATTTTATTCTCTTTACTGATTCATGCGTGAATATACAAAGAACTTGAATCATATCTCAATACAATAATCTACTCTTTTCTCCATACTAAGAACATATTTTAAGCACACTCTCATCTGAGTTTCTATTGTTATGCTAATCTAAAACCTTTACTATCGTCATATCTCACGATAGCAGGGACATCTCGATCGAATTCATTAACTCTATCTATCTTATTCGAAAACTCATCATACGACGTGAAACTTGTGATTTCATTTCTTATACTAGAATCATCACCAACTTCCTCCTCAAGGTACCCAATTAAGGTTACGAGGAGATAGAGGAATGTCGATTTCAATTAACTAAATTGACGACCGTTTAGTCTACTTTTTCCGTCAGTTAACGTTCTCACACAATCACAATTTCATGAAAAGAACGACCACATCATCCCTAAAGGGAAACATGTATTAGTACATAACACTAAAGGAGATCATTATAATCCCATCCATGGCATTAACTAACCATGCACAAACCATAGGCTTCTAGCCAACTTACTCATACTTGCTTGCCCTTATATAACACGCCCGTGTCATATATAAATGTCGTCTCTTCATGATTCATTCACGAGTACATGTTTTCACTCTTTCACATGACTTTAGTACCATTCTCATTTCTACCTCTAGACTCATCTATCTGTCCCATTGATCACTAGGGATAATCAAAGACGCATATTCATCGTCATTCATGTAGGTACGAAACCAATGCCACATTCCTGAGGTGGTCTTATATGGAGTCACCTCTAAATGCCAATGCCATATCCCGGATAAGGTCTTATATGGACTTCCACCTCAGGTATCGATGCCATATTCTAAATATGGTCTTACACGATTCTCATATTCATTATCGATGCCATATCCCGAATATGGTCTTATACGGAATCTTCTCTATTTCATATCTCAATGATAGCCTTTTTATTATAGTCCCCTAGGAATTCAACCTCATGTTCAACAACGATTACTCTACATAGTAGAGTATCATGTATCAATGTGATACAAAGCATTCTCAATCATGTTAACATAAATATTGCATTAGTCACATGTAAACATACTGAATTTGATTCTCATAAACATCTCATCATAATTGAACAGTGGTAAGGGGGTGAAGTCATAGAGCCCCTAACTTGATTCTCGGGACTACATACATATGATTTACTATTCATTATCAATGAAATATCATCATAGTCACATAACTCGTCTCAAGTGAGTTTTCACATTTATCACGTTACAATTATCTCTATCACTCATACTTTTGAGCTGTGACTTTAATAACTCAAGTTTCACATTAATATCTACTCGAGTACTTAACATTTAAATCTAATTTCTCTTACTATTGCTTATTAATCTAGAGAATTTCTTACGGTTTGAGTACGTCGTTTACTTGATCGCCATAGTCCAACTATGGTCTTACTCGTATCACAACATCATAGTCCAGCTATTGCTTTACATGTCGTCACGATGCTATAGCCTCGCTATGGTCTTACACGAAATCTCATATCAATACCAATGCCATATCCTAGATACGGTTTTACATGGAAACTCATGTGGATGCCGATGCCATATCCCAGATATGGTCTTATACAGGATCTTGTAACTCGATGTCGATGCCATATCCCAGATATGGTCTTATACGAGATCATACTTAGATGTCGATGCCATGTCCCGGACATGGTCTTATACGAGATCTTTCTTTGGTGCCGAAGCCATGTCCCAGACATGGTCTTACACGGAATCACTATTCGATGCCGACGCCATACCCCAGATATGGTCTTACACGGAATTACTATTTGATGCCGATGCCATATCCCAGATATGGTCTTATACGGGATCATGTATCGATGCCGATGCCATGCCCCAGACATGGTCTTATATGGGATCACATATCGTCACCAATGCCATGTCCCAGACATGGTCTTATATGGAATCACATGTACCGCCATGGTCCTACCATGGTTTTATTCATCATTTTATCATTGAACGACTGTACTCATCTCCTGCATTCTTCGTAGTCAAACTTCTCAGTTTTAACTCTCACACTATAATATGTGTGACTTTGTAACAGGGTCATAAGATGAAACATTATATCTTTTCTACTTTAACAGTCACACGTGAGATTTAACCATGTGGACATATTTATCATAAACAATGGCATCACAAATCTCAAATGCTTACTTACTCTTACTGCTTCTCACATACATCATGGTACTTACTAGTCTCATATTTGTAAGGTAAACAAGGTACCTGTAACACTTGATCACATAGATCAGTATACTTTACTATAACAAGCATAATCTCAACATCATCATTCATAACATGAATTATACTTGTTAGTCAGCCTTCACTAGCATGACATAATATCAACTTTACTGCTAATTTTCTTGCTATCTCATTTAAGCTTTACTCTTTTGCCCGATGAATTACTATGAATGACAGAGGATACTGAATCTCATTTCACATGTATCTTGATGCCAATGCTATATCCTTGATATAGTCTTACATGGGATCTCTTACTTGGTATCGATGCCACGTCTTGACATGGACTTACACGAAGTCTTGCTTGTGGGTTCCCTTGGGAACTTACCATTGCCATGTCTTGACATGGTCTTATTGGTAACTTTACTCATGAACTGGTCAATGCCGAGCCTTGGCTTGGACTTACATGAAATCTTCCTTGTTACTTACCAATGCCATGCCTTGGCTTGGAATTACATGGGATCTCTATCTCTTGATAGCTTTTCAATGCCAAGACTTGTATTGGACTTACATGACATCTTTGCTTAGAGACTCGCCAATGCCATGCCTTGGCTTGGGCTTATATGGGTCTTCATCTCATAGTAACTCTTCAATGCCAAGAATTGTCTTGGTCTTACATGATAACTTGCTTGATTGCCGATGCCATGTCTTGACATGGTCTTATATGGACTTTCTTGTCTCATGTGGCAGATTGAGTATCCTAAGTAATTCATTTTCAATCGGGGCTTTCATATACATGCTCTTAATAACTTCGTTGTTTAATAAATCATTAAACATTTTCATGGAAATAATGTGCATTTAACAACATAGCAAACAATTCAATGAAAATATCCATGAAGCTTGAAAATCATACAAATTTACTGAAATTAGCTCGGTTGGGAATCATCTCTGTCTTAAGAAAATAATTTCGTTAGAGCCGAGAGACATCACACTATCATTGTCCACATATGGCATGTATAGCTAGACTCTTACTCGTACTAGGTTAGTCTGAGAACCGACTAAACCATGCTCTGATACCAATAAATGTAACACCCCATACCCGAGTCTGAGGCTAAGATCGGATACGAGACATTACTATGCTTGAACTTTCTTAAACATGTACTTACGGGCTATAAAATTTCGTTCCGAATTTAAAACTTCTCTTTCTTAGTCAAACCAGACATTTCATGGGCCTACGAGGCCTCAGACTTACGTCTCGAAACTTTCGAAACTCATCTGGAAACTTTCTTTCGAAACAGGGGTCACACGTTCGTGTGACTTGGGACACGCCCGTGCACCCCTAAAACATGCCCGTGTCTTTCACCCGTGGAGGATACTGGCAAATTACACACGGCCTGGACATGCCCGTGGCCCTGGCCCGTGTGCCAAACCTTGGCATTCTGACTTATTCACACGGTCTGTACACACGCCCGTGTGCGTCAGCCGTGTGATAATTGAATTTCTAAGTGTCAAGTGCAGACTTTACACGGCCTTGGCACACGCCCATGTGCCAATCGTGTGTATCACACGGCCTGAACAAACGGCCGTATGACCAGCCCGTGGTCTAATCTGACTTAAGATACTAAGGTGCAGGAGACACATGGCCTAGACACATGCCCGTGTGTCTATCCGTGTGGGCACTTAGAGGCTATCTTACCAAGCCTTTTACCACTCCCGTTTGCATACATTCATATACTACTTCAAAACATTCTCAATTCATCAATTAAAACACATGAATTAACACATTTAATCATTAAAGAGATAAAGTCTTTATCCCATACACTAGGGAGAACTACTCCCAATACAAATACAACCAACTTAAGCCATCATCTATGGTCATACACAACCAACTCTAGATTCTCTTAGGCCAATACAATTTGGCTACATCGGTTATAACTTAATCAACTTTAAAAGAATCCCTATACATGCCATGACTCATAAGGACTTGATACCTCATACCAAGGGTCTGCTCGATAGTGTGAAAACATCTTCGACGGCCTCCAACCCGAGCTAATTAAAATAACCTATAAGAGATGAGAAAAGTAAGGGAGTAAGCAATAATGCTTAGTAAGTTCATATGCATAATCGACAAATATTGACATTCATTGAATATACATAACCACAAAGTATTATACCAGAGTTTTTCTCATTAACTCACGGTAACTTACTCAACCATTCGTGAAGCTTACTCATTCTATCTCTTACCACATTCTTACCATGCCACAAGCCAATTGCTCATTTAATTAGTACATATTCCTGCACTGATCACCACATGATCATATAAAATAACTCATCAAACATTTTCAATAAGATACTCATACTATTAATCTCTCGGTGGTTTCGCACTTAGCCCACCATTTAATCTCTAATAGGGTGGTATACTTTACGACCCACCAATCATTTATACTTATGGTGATTTCGCACTTAGCTCACCAATCATTTATAAGCGATGGTATCGCACACAGCCCATCATTACCATCAATAAGGTGATGTCGCACATAGCTCACCGTTATTTTACATTCATGGATAATAATCCACATGTATATCTCTATTTCAAATGTTCATCCGAGAACATCCTCACATACTTCTATTCTTACTTAACTTTCTACGATACTCGTTCGCATTCACACAATGCATAAATGAATCTATCTCATACAACTAAGGCGTATTGAATACACATAACCCACTAAGGGTTCATCATATACTGAATCCATATCAATTCAATTCTAACACACACTTGTGCTTTTCGTGGTACGACCACATACTTTCTTTCTTTCAACATATACGTTGAATCACTCAAGTTATTAAATAACTCTCTTGAGTCTCATACTCAAAATGTCACATAGAATTTATACCCCAATAGGGTCTTACTTGCATTAAAATATCGATGCCATGTCCCTGACATAGTCTTATACGAATTCTTACATCGAGACCATATTTTAATATGGTCTTACACGAGACTTTAACTATCATCATATCATTCTACATACATTTCCCATTACTCTTAGATTCAATTCTTTTGACCTCTCATCAAAGATATTTCATACATTCATAGAGTAAATATACATTCCATACAACATTGGAACATTAAATTAACTCATACGTAATTGCAACATTCGCACATGAACTTACCTCGATGTCGAAAGGGCCAAAAGGGATTTTTTTGCCCACATTTATCTTTTCATCCGTTCTAGGTCCGAAACTCGTTTTCTTTGATCTAGAACAATGAAATTTACTGATTTAATCATTTATAAATCATAATACACCATAATCTACACTTCAGGCAAAAATGACTATTTTGCCCTTACACTTTGGCAAAATTACGATTTTGCCCCTAGGCTCGTAAATAAATTTTAATCTCAATTTCTTATTAAGCAAGCCTAGCTGAACATTTAATCCTCTTACAACTATCCACAATTCCATCTATTTCATTCCTTAATGAACAAATTAAAACTTTTGCATTTTAGTCCCAATTAGGTGTTTTCATGACAACACCTTTCACAAAAGCTGTTTCTCATCATCCTATCATTCATTTTCTCCCATAAAAAATCATTAAACAACATGAACTCTCTCATGGTAAGTCCCTAGACTTTCAACTATGTTACAAATTAATCCTCCCATTAGCTAGCTTAAGCTTTGGGAACTCCAAAAATGCAATTTTTATCAAGAAAGATCATCAAAATCACTTATTTGTGAGGAGGAATGTTTGCTAAAATTTTGAGCTTTCAAACACCCCTTGTTTGTTGAAACTTTCGGTGGAGAAGAAGAGAGGAAAGATGATATCTTTTTCCTTTCTTTATTTTATTATAAAACATCAATTTAACCCACCAACTTTGACCAAAACTAAAAGCTCTTGTCCCCCTTGTCTACATGGCCGGCCAACACATCCTAGATGGTCAAATTATTTTTTAAAGACCTTCAGTTAATATTTCATAGCTATTTGGAAACTTTACCAATAAAATAGAACTTTCGCACTTTATGCGATTTAGTCCTTTCTCACAATTTAGCTAGAAATCACTAAAATTAAGGCACCAAAATTTTCATGCATCCTTATAAACAATTTATAACACATAACATAACATGAAAATAATTTTTTCTAACCTCGAATTAGTGATTCTGAGATCACTGGTCCGACTAGCCCCTAAATCGGGCTGTTACACTCACTCATGCACATTACCAACAATTAGCTAGCCACATCACATGACTATTTACACATCTCAAATATGATTCAAAACAACTAGCCTATACATGCCATATTTCAACTATGTACATCTTTCCAAAAGTACCAAAATTGAATGCCGATAGTGTGATTGAGATGCTGACGATTCCCAGATCCGAGCAAGCTTTACTGACACTGCAAAGCAGAGAAACAAATCATACAGTAAGCTTTCAAAGTTTAGTAAGTTCGTAACATGATACATTATAATAAAACAAATCATCACATAGATTATTTCACATATGCATATATATATCATGCCATCCAAAACTAAAATGCTCATTTAACATTTCATAATCTCATTCATAGATTCATCAACCACATAGGTTCCGAGCGTACCTTAGTCAACACCTAGTAGTCAATTACATTTGCTACTCAATACTCACTTTTCCCTTTCGATCAACTTCCGTCTCTTCTTTGATTCAATCGCACACTTAGTGCCCCGATATTTAGCCGAAGCTTAATTATCATCACACACATAGTGTATTTATATCAAATCACTCTTCAATCGGTATCGCACATACAGTGCCAACCACAAAGTCGTAGCTTATTTTATTTCGCACACACAGTGCTGATCATCTCGATCACGTTTTCGAATACGCACACTTAGTGCCACATAACTCAAACTCAACTCTCACATAGCATCCACATTTCAATATCATTATAACATTCATTTCATAACATTTAACATAACTAAATGTTCGTATTATGTCCAAACTTACCTCAGACGTTGAACTATCGAAACGGCCGGTCAATCGAGCACTTTATCTTTGCCTCGATCTCGATCCGAACCTCTCCTTTCTTGGTCTATACATATTCAAATTCAATCCATTCAATCACCAAATCATTCATTTTAGTCCAAACACTCATATTTAGGGTATTTTACAAAATAGCCCTCACATTTTCACATTTCGACACTTTAGTCCTTAATTCATAAAATCATCAAATTCACATAATTAGCTTGCACCCATGACTAGCTGAATTCTCATTATATTCGTACAAGCCCACACATTTCATTTATTTCACATTTTAATCCTTAAAAATGCTATTTTCTCAATTTAGCCCTAATTAGCTAAATTTATCAAAAGTTCAAGAATAAAACATGTTCAATAAACACATATATTTCATTTAACACCAACACTCATCACAAAGTTTACCATTTCATCACTGGCACATTTTATAAAAATCATCAATTCACAAAATTTAAGCATGGGTTTTCTAGAGCACAAAGCAACGATTACAAAAACGTAGAAATTATCAAAAACCGACTGAAAATCATACCTTAATCAAGATGAACAATGGCCGAATATCAAAATGCTTTTCTTCCTTCTTTTCTATTTGTGTTTTCGGTGGACAAAGATGAACACATTCATCTTATTTTCATGCTTTTTATTATTATTATTACTTTATTAAACATTTTACTCATTTGCCCTTTCATTAAACATATAAAACAAATAAATATTAAAGCTAATATGTCATTTAGCCATCCACTATCTTTAAAAAGGTTAAATTGCCTCATAAGGCCTCCACCTTAAAAGCCAACAATAATTAAGTACTTAACAATCAGCACTCAGCATTTACACTTTATACAATTAAGTCCGTTCTCACAATTTGACACACAGTCGATAAAATTATCACACAGAATTTTCACACAGACTATATCACACATAATCTACACCAAAAGTAATATTAAAATATATTTACGACCTCGGATTTGTGGTCTCGAAACCACTGTTCCGACTAGGGTCTAAACCGGGCTGTTACATGTATGGCCACAATACCAAGCGAAGCTCGAATCGAACTATGCTTCACAACTGGGGAGAACAAATCTGTGAAGTCCACTCCTGGAATTTGACTGTAACCCTTTGCAACAAGCCTTGCTTTATATCTGGGTTCTTCAACTCCTGGAGTCCCTTCTTTCTTTTTAAACACCCATTTACAGCGAACAACCTTTTTACCTTTAGGAAGTTTCACAAGATCCCATGTTCTGTTTTTGTTGAGTGAGTCCATCTCCTCTTGCATAGCAAACATCTAGTGTTCTGAGTCTTCACAGCTAACCGCCTCAGAATAATTAGACGGCTCTTAGTTTGCATCTATATCTTCGGCCACATTTAAAGCATAAGCAACTAGATCAGCCTCTGTATACTTCTTTGGAGGTTTAATTTCTCTTCTAATTCTATTTTTGGCGATAGAGTATTGTGGTGAAAAAGTAACTCTATTCTCAATTTTTGTACTGGCTTGAGGAGTCGACTCTATATGAATCTGATGCTCCACCTGCTTTTGATTTTCTTTATTGGAAGAGTCTTTAAGAGATAAGTTAGGTAGCATAGCAGTTTCATAAAAAACAACATCTCTGCTAATCACAACTTTTCTATTTTCAGGATACCATAACTTATACCCTTTTACACCAACTTTAAAACCAAGAAAAACACATTTAATGGATCTCAGTTCCAATTTTCCATTATGAACATGAGCATACGCAGGACACCCAAAGATCTTTAAATTAGAATAATTAGCAGGATTACCAGACCATACCTCTTGTGGAGTCTTTTTCTCAATGGCAACAGATAGAGATCGGTTGATAAAAAAACATGCAGTAGAGGCTGCTTCGGCCCAAAATGACTTTGGTAAGTTGGCATTTGACAACATACATCGAACCTTCTCCATGATCATTCTGTTCATTCGTTCTGCAACGCTGTTTTCCTGTGGAGTATGACGAACTGTCAAGTGTCTCACGATCACTTCTGACTTGCATAGTTTATTAAACTCATCAGAACAAAACTCTAAGCCATTGTCTATGCGGAGGTATTTTATTTATTTTCCCGTCTATTTTTCAATCATAGTTTTCTAAGACTTAAATGCGGAAAACACATCGCTTTTCTGCTTCAGGAAGAATGCCCAAACTTTTCTAGAAAAATCATCAATAAAATTTAGCATATAATTAGCTCCACCTCTCGAAGGAACTCTTGATGGCCCCCACAGATTAGAATGAATATACTCCAACATTCTCTTCGTGTTATGGATTCCTCTGGGGAATCGAACTCTCTTTTGCTACCCAAAAACGCAGTGCTCACAAAGCTTCAGTTTGCAAATTCCTTACCCATCAAGAAGTCCTCTTTTGCTCAATTCTGCCATGCCATTCTCACTCATATGCCATAGGCGCATATGCTAAAGTTTAGTAATACCATCATCTGACAAGGAAGAGGAAGCGACAGCTGCATCACCAATAACAGTAGAACCCTGCAAAACATATAACTTGGCAGTCTTTCTCTGCCCTTTCATCACAACGAGGGAACCTTTGAAAATCTTCAAAATCCCACTTTCAGCTGTGTATTTGTACCCTTTTGAATCAAGAGTACTTAACGAAATTAAATTTCTCTTCAATTCTGGAACATGTTGTAACACCCCTAACCTGTAACATCCCGGTTTAGGGCCTAGTCAGAATAGTGGTGTGAGACCACAAATCTGAGGGTTACAAATGAGTTTTTGAGGTTTATGCCTTGTATGCATGCTAGTGTGAAAGTTTCATGAAGCAATTTTATGAAATTATGGTTGAATTGTCCAAAAGGACTAAATTGCAAAAGTTGCAAAATGTGTGTTTCTAGAAGCTATATGTGTGAAATAGATTTAGATTATTAATTAGAGGTCCTTAATGAGCAATTTTTCCAATTTCTAATATTTGGACAAAATTGGGCATGGATGAGTTAAAATAGAAAGTTTATCAAAAAGGGCATTTTGGTCATTTAACAAATAAGTGATTAAAAAGGAGAAAAGATGACAAACTCATGCTCATCTTCTTCCCCTCATTGCCGAAAATTTGAAGGAAGCCATAGCTAGGGTTCTTCAATTTTTCAAGCTTGCTAGTAAGTGCATCTAGCCTCGTTTTTGATATTCTTTGTATTTTTGAAGTCCCGGTAGCATGAGTAAGCTATTTTTAGCTATTTAATGAGCTATGAAGGATGTTAAAAAATGTGGTCATGTATGACATGCATGTATTTTGTTGTTTTATGGAATATTATGAAAGCTTGATGTAGTAGAAACATCTTTTGTCAAGTGATTTTCCATGAAAATGCATGTAGGGACTTGATTGTGAAAATCTTAAGTTTAGTCGTACATGTGTGTTTTAGTGAGAATTGATGATAGCTTTAGTTGAATAAGTGGTTCGACTAAGCATGAAAGACTAGAAAGTTGAATAAAAATAACTTTACGAGCCTTTGGGGCTAAAGTGTAAATATGAGAAAGTTTACGGGCAAAATAGTAATTTTACTAAAGTATGAGATGTGAGTCAATTTAGTCAATGTATGTATTGAATAAGCTGATTTATTCATTATAGATAAAGAAAGACGAAGCACGGATCGAAACCGAGGCAAAAGCAAAGTGGTGGACTAAATTGCAAGTCTCAATACTTTTGAGTACCGAGGTAAGTCTATGCATAAACAATGCATTCATACTTACAATTTATTGATGATAGCTAGTGTGTAGCTTGTTCGAGATTGATTGAGAACCTATGTGGTTCAAGTAGAATGAATGTAGTAGAATTGTGAATGGATGTTTAATTGAGTAAGTAGACATGTGAATGTGTAGTGATAATGCTAGATGGCAGGCCAAGTGCGATACCATCCTAATGCATATTGACGATGAGCTTGCTATGTGCGATGCTATCGTTAGGTATATCGTTTAGTGGGCTAAGTGAGAAACCCTTATGATTACCTTTGTGGTAGGCTAAGTGTGATACCACCTTATTAATCGACTGTGGTGTGCTAAGTGCGAAACCACCGAGACATTTGCTGCGTGGGTTAACTGTGTGGATTAGCCATGTGATTGCATTATTGAGTAAAGAAGCTGTGTGGATGCATTATTAAGTTAATTAGCTGTGTGGATGAATTATTGAGAAATAATGATGTGTTGTATATTGTGTAAATGTGACATTGAATGCAGGGGTGCATTTCGATGGTTATGAGTATGTGACTCATGATGTGTTGGAAATGTGGTAAGGGTTAGAAAGAGTAAGCATAGTGTTCATTACTTTTGGTAGTATGATGCTAATTGTTGTTTAGCTTATACTATAAAGCTTAATTGTTTATGTGCAAACTTACTAAGCTCAAAGCTTACTCCTTTTCTTTCCCTTGTCTTATAGAGTAAAAGTGTTGAACCGAGATACGAGGATCAATTGGAAGATCGCCCACACTATCTGTACACTCTGGTACATGAGACTCAATGTTTTGTATATGGCATGTATAGGGGCTAGACAAGTTAGTGAATTTTGTTGTAAATGGCTAAGATGTGTTGGCCTTTAGATGGATAGCTTATTTTGTATAATGCCATGGTTGTTGGCTATTACATTATATGAAAGAAAGATGTAGTTTTCTATGTGAGATTGCACTTTAATTTGAGTTGATTATGATTGTGTTAGATGAGTATATGTTGTGTATGCTAGAGGGGTGAAAAGAACTTGGCACATAGCTTTGTTCTTGTCCATGTGGATAGACACACTGCGGGCGTGTGTCTAGGCCATGTGTGACACACGCCAGCCCACAAGGCGTGTGACTCACCCGTGTGTCCCTGCATGTTAGTATTTGAAGTCAGAATATACCACGGACTAGTCACACGGGCGTGTACCTAGGGCGTGTGGGATTAATCAGTGTTGGCCACGGGCTAGCTACACGGGCGTGTGTCTAGACTCTAGGCCGTGTTAAAGTAGTCAGTGTGCACCACAGGTGGTAAGCACGGGCGTGTGCCTTGGCCATGGGGCATTGGCAAAATGTTGGGTTTTTAAGCACGGTTTTAGAACATGGGCGTGTGTGACTTCACACGTGCGTGTTGTACCTTGCACGGGCGTGTGAGCCCTGTTCAAAAGAGAAAATTTTTAAGATTAGAAAAAGTTTCGGTTTAGTCTCGAGAGCCCTCGTGTGTATGAGTGAGGCCTCGTAAGTCGAGAATGAGGTTGTTGAGATGACTTCAGAGAGTAGTTACAACGAGCCTAAGTGGCGATCAAGTGGTTTGAGTTTGGTAACGTCTCGGGCCCAGTTCTGGCGTAGAACCTGGGTAAAGGGTGTTACATTTAGTGGTATCAGAGCTATGGTTTAGTCGGTTCTAGGACTACCGTAGCCGGTGTAAGAGTCTAGCTATACATGCCATAAGTGTTCAATAATAGTGTGGTGGTTTCTGATGATTTTAAATCTTGTTTTATATAGTATATGGATTCCGATCCATCGACTGCTGATGAAGCAACTAGTAATGCGCCGGCTCCTGCACAAGGAATCGCGCCCGTTGAGAGTGGACCCGAGGTCAGGGGTCAAGGGGAAGAGGCACTGGAAGCCTTTCTCCCGATGATGAGCAATTGGTACTCGGATTATGTTCGAGCGAACCCTAATGCTCAACCTCCTCCACCTCCTCCTCCTATACCTCAGCCAAATCCGGTGGCTCCTCAAGGTATGGATGTAGTGAGGATATCAGCTGCCAGGTGGATAAGATTAGGAAGCACTGGGCTGAGGAGTTTAGAGCTAAGGTAGATGATGACCCAGAGAGGGCGGAGTTCTGGTTGGAGAACTCGATGAGGGTGTTCGATGAACTCTCATGTACACCTGAGGAGAGCTTGAAGTGTGCCGTATCCTTGCTGAGAGATTCGGCATACCATTGGTGGAAAACACTAACGTTGGTAGTCTCGAGAGAGCGGGTGACGTGGGACTTCTTTCTGGAAGAGTTCAGGAAGAAGTATATAAGCCAGCGATTTACTGATCGGAAAAGAAAGGAATTCCTTGAGTTGAAGTAAGGAAGGATGTCAGTAGCAGAGTATGAGCGTGAGTTTGTTAGGCTTAGGAAATACGCTCAAGAATATGTGTCGACTGAGACCATCTTGTGTAAGAGGTTCGAAGATGGGCTGAATGAGGACATCAAACTCCTAGTGAGCATTTTGGAGTTGAAAGAATTTGTAGTGTTGTTTGAAAGGGCAAGTAAGGCCTAAGAGCTGAGTTCAGAAAAGAAGAGGGCTGTGAGTGAAGCCCGAGATGCTAGAAAGAGACCGATGGGCAAGTCATACCAAGCCTAGTCGAAAAGATCCAAGGAAGTGAATCCTCGGACGACGGCACCAGTGGGTTATTCGCATTGAGACTTGGGCAATACTCGCTCGGGTTCGAGAGTCCAAGCCCCCTCGATGGAAAGTGTGGGCAATACGTAGAGCTAACCAGAGTGTCTAAGTTGTGGTAGATATCACACCGGAGAGTGTTGGAGAAATAGTTGAAAATGTTATAAGTGTGGTTCCCCGACCATTTTATCTGAAACTGTCCCGAGAGGGATGATAAGGAAGAGAAGCAAGAAATGAGACCTAGTTATATGTCTACAAGGGGTAGACCACCAAGGAACCCGAAAGGCGGGAATAGTGGTATAGGTGCACCCAGAGACTCTGCTTTGAGACCGAAGGGTCGGGCACCTTCAAGGACGTATGCTATTTGCGCTCGTGAAGAAGCATCCTCCCCTGATGTGATAACGGGTACTTTTTCTCTCTTTGGCACCTTTGTTATTGCTTTAAATGATCCAGGGTCTACTCATTCTTATATTTGCATGAGATTAGCATCTAGTTTGAGTATGACCGTTGAGTCTATGGACATAGTGGTTAAGGTGTCAAACCCGTTAGGAAAGCATGTGTTAGTGGACAGAGTGTGTAAGAATTATCCTTTATTGATTGAGAATCATTGTTTTTCGGTAAACCTTATGTTGTTTCCATTTGATGAGTTTGATTTAATCCTAGGCATGGATTGGTTGACTACCCATAGTGTCTTAGTGAACTGTGGTAGTAAGTTTATTGAATTGAAATGTGAGAATGGAGATGTGGTTCGGGTTGAATCAGGTGGATCGAATAGTCTACCAGTGATGATTTCTTCCCTAGTGGCTGAGAAATGTTTGAGAAAAGGATGTGAGTCATATCTTGCTTTTGTGTTGAATACTCGAGAGGTTGGAGTAGAGTTTGAAACAGTGCCAGTGGTATGTGAGTATCCAGATGTATTTCTGGAAGAGTTACCCGGATTACCTCTAGTGAGAGAGGTCGAGTTTGGAATTGAGTTGGTTCCGGGAACGGCACCTATTTCAATTGCTCCATATAGAATGGCACCTGTAGTGTTGAAAGAACTGAAGGTTCAGTTGCAAGAGTTGACAGATAAGGGTTTTGCAAGACCGATCTACTCGCAGTGGGGTGCTCTGGTATTATTCGTGAAGAAGAAAGATGGGTCTAGGAGGTTGTGTATAGACTATAGAAAATTGAACATGGTGACAGTGAAGATAAGTATCCTTTACCAAGGATTGATGATCTTTTTGATCAACTGAAGGGATCTATAGTGTTCTCCAAGATAGACTTGAGGTCTGGTTATTATCAGCTCAGAGTGAAAGAGCAAGATGTGTTGAAAACTGCATTTCGGACAAGGTATGGCCATTATGAGTTTTTGGTTATGCCGTTTGGTTTGATGAATGCACCTGCAATTTTTATGGATCTGATGAACCGTGTCTTCAGACCGTATGTGGACAAGTTATTAGTTGTCTTCATTGACGACATATTGATCTATTCTCGGGATGAGAACGATCATGAAGAGCATTTGAGAATTGTCTTGCAAACTTTGAGAGATAAGCAGTTGTATGTTAAGTTTAGCAAGAGTGAGTTTTGGCTCCGAGAGGTCGGATTCCTAGGACACATGGTGTCAGGTGATGGTGTTAGAGTTGACCCGAGTAAGATATCGGCTGTTGTGGATTGGAAATCGCCAAGGAACGTGTCAGAAATCAGAAGTTTCTTGGGATTAGCAAGATATTACAGACATTTCGCTAAGGGGTTCTCTGTGATTGCTACTCCGATGACGAAGTTGTTGCATAAAGATGTCAAGTTTGAATGGACTGAGACATGTCAACATGAGCTTCAGAGACCGAAAACAATGTTGGTCGAGGCGCGGTTTGGTTCAACCGAATTGGGGAAGGAGTTCGTGGTTTACAGCGATGCGTCGTTTAATGGTCTTGGTTGCGTAGAGGGTAAGGTAGTCGATTACGCCTCGAGAAAGCTAAAACCGCACGAGAAGAATTATCCGACTCATGATTTGGAGTTAACTGCGATTGTTTTTGCGTTAAAGATTTGGCGACATTACTTGTATTGTGAGAAGTGCCGAATCTTTACGGATCACAAGAGTTTGAAATATTTGATGGATCGGAAGGATCTGAATTTGCGACAGAGACGGTGGCTTGAGTTGTTGAAAGACTATGAGTTAGTCATTGACTACCACCCGGGAAAAGTGAATATGGTTGCGGATGCCCTGAGTAGGAAATCCTTTTATGCTCTAAGAGTTATGAGCACGAGTTTAGCATTGCCTAACGATGGTGCTATTTTGGCAGAGTTGAGAGCTAAGCCACTATTTGTTCAACAGATATGTGAGGCTCAGAAGTATGACAGTGAAATGCAAGCTAAGATAGCTAAGTGCGGATTAGAAAGTGATTCTGATTTTCGAGTGGATTTGAATGGTTTTCTGATGTATCGTGATAGAATTTGTGTTCCTAAAGATGAGGAGTTGATTCGAAAGGTTTTGCATGAGGCCCACGGTGGATGTCCTGTCAAGACATCCAGGCGAGATGAAAATGTACAACGACTTGAGGAAGTTGTATTGGTGGACGGGTATGAAAAGAGATATTTCAGAGTTTGTGACAAAGTGTCTGATTTGCTAATAGGTGAAGGCTGAGCATCAAGTGCCTTCGGGATTGCTTCAGCTAGTAATGGTACCCGAATGGAAGTGGGATCGGATTACCATGGATTTTGTAACGGGGTTGCCGATGACTCTAAGAAAGAGAGATGCTGTGTGGGTTGTTGTGGATAGATTGACGAAGTCGGCTCACTTTATTCCAGTACGTGTTAATTATTCACTGGACAAGTTAGCTGAGTTGTATGTGGCAGAGATAGTGAGGTTGCATGGTGTACCTGTGTCTATAATATCGGATAGAGATCCGAGGTTTACTTCGAGATTTTGGAAGAAGTTGCAACAGGCCATGGGTACGAGATTGAATTTCAGCACTGCGTTCCATCCGCAAACCGATGGTCGATCTGAAAGAATGATTCAAGTTACGAAAGATATGCTTCAATCTTTGTGTGTTAGAATTGAAGGTAGTGGGAGAGATATCTACCTTTGGTCGAATTCGCCTATAACAATAGTTATCAGTCAAGTATACAGATGGCACCGTATGAGGCTTTGTATGGTCGAAAGTGTCAGACTCCTTTGTATTGGACCGAGCTTAGTGAGAAGCGGATCCATGGGGTCGATCTAGTGAAAGAAACTGAAGAGAAGGTGAAAGTAATCCGTAATAGTCTAAGAGCTACTTCAGACCGACAGAAGTCGTATGCGAATTTGAAAAGAAAAGAAATTGAGTTTGAAGTGGGCGACAAAGTGTTTCTGAAAGTGTCCCCGTGAAAGAAGATTATGAAATTTGGACAAAAGGGAAATTGAGTCCAAGGTTCATAGGGCCGTATGAGATTACTGCACGAGAATTGGGCTCAGTAGCGCACTCTACGGTGGCTTTGCCGGTAGAGTTGGAAAAGATTTATAATGTGTTCCATGTGTCGATGTTGCGACGGTATCGCTCCGATCCTTTACATGTGATTCCTTCGACAGAAATTGAGATAAGACCGGATATGTCTTATGAAGAGGAGCCGATTAAGATCTTGGCTCGAGGAGTGAAACAGTTGAGAAATAAGAGCATAGCACTAGTGAAAGTGTTATGGCAGAAACATGGTGTGGAAGAGGCTACGTGGGAAACGGAAGAAGCTATGAGAGAGCAACATCCAAACCTTTTTACTGGTAAGATTTTCGGGGGCGAAAATCTCTAAAGGGGGGAGAGTTGTAACATCCCGATTTAGGGCCTAGTCAGAATAGTGGTGCGAGACCACAAATCTGAGGGTTACAAATGAGTTTTTGAGGTTTATGCCTCGTATGCATGCTAGTGTGAAAGTTTCATGAAGTAATTTTTTGAAATTGTGGTTGAATTGTTCAAAAGGACTAAATTGCAAAAGTTGCAAAATGTGTGTTTCTAGAAGCTATATGTGTGAAATAGCTTTAGATTATTAACTAGAGTTCCTT
Organism: Gossypium sturtianum; assembly: GCA_025698515.1. NCBI lineage: Eukaryota > Viridiplantae > Streptophyta > Magnoliopsida > Malvales > Malvaceae > Gossypium > Gossypium sturtianum. The sequence continues at coordinate 68,905,876 of CM046946.1, read as the reverse complement.
AATGAGCAAATTTTCCAATTTCTAATATTTGGACAAAATTGGACATGGATGAGTTAAAATAGAAAGTTTATCAAAAAGGGCATTTTGGTCATTTAATAAATAAGTGATTAAAAAGGAGAAAAGATGACAAAATCATGCTCATCTTCTTCCCCTTATTGTCGAAAATTTGAAGGAAGCCATAGCTAGGGTTCTTCAATTTTTCAAGCTTGCTAGTAAGTGCATCTAGCCTCGTTTTTTATATTTTTTGTATTTTTGAAGTCCCGGTAGCATGAGTAAGCTATTTTAGCTATTTGATGAGCTATGAAGGATGTTCAAAAACGTGGTCATGTATGACATGCATGTATTTTGTTGTTTTATGGAAGATTATGAAAGCTTGATGTAGTAGAAACATCTTTTGTTAAGTGATTTTCCATGAAAATGCATGTAGGGACTTGATTGTGAAAATCTTAAGTTTGGTCAAACATGTGTGTTTTAGTGAGAATTGATGATAGCTTTAGTTGAATAAGTGGTTTGACTAAGCATGAAAGACTAGAAAGTTGAATAAAAATCACTTTACGAGCCTTTGGGGCTAAAGTGTAAATATGAGAAAGTTTAGGGGCAGAATAGTAATTTTGCTAAAGTATGAGATGTGGGTCAATTTAGTCAATGTATGTATTGAATAAGCTGATTTATTCATTATAGATCAAGAAAGACAAAACCCGGATCGAAATCGAGGCAAAAGCAAAGTGGTGGACTAAATTGCAAGTCTCAATACTTTTGAGTACCGAGGTAAGTCTATGCATAAACAATGCATTCATACTTACAATTTATTGATGATAGCTAGTGTGTAGCTTGTTCGAGATTGATTGAGAACCTATGTGGTTCAAGTAGAATGAATGTAGTAGAATTGTGAATGGATGTTTAATTGAGTAAGTAGACATGTGAATGTGTAGTGATAATGCTAGATGGCAGGCCAAGTGCGATACCATCCTAATGCATATTGACGATGAGCTGGCTATGTGCAATGCTATCGTTAGGTATATCGTTTAGTGGGCTAAGTGAGAAACCCTTATGATTACCTTTGTGGTAGGCCGGTGCTCTACCCTCGACTCTAGCAGCTTGCTCTCTAGATGGATTCTTGCTACCCATCTCATTTCTCGGGTTTCTCAGTGGTATTTCCCTAGCAGTACTTCCTGATCTTACATTCTGAGGCTTTTTCTTTCTCCCTCACCTCGGGACAGTCTCTGATAAAGTGGTCTAAGGACCCACATCTGAAGCAAGTTTTCTCATTGGCTCGACACTCACCAGAATGGTGCCTACCACACTGAGGGCATTCCGGTCTACTTGGTCGAACGTTGCCCACACTAGCAACTGATGTGGTCTGCCCTTTCGACCCCGAAAATTTCTTGCCTTTACTTCGGGTTGAAAACCCCGCTGAAGTGACTGATCGAGTAGCAAAATCCCTCGATTTCTTAGATGAGGATTGGTGAGACTTATTCAGTTGTCTCTTCCTCGAGTCACGAGACTCATTCTCAGCTCTTCTCTTCTCTTTAGCCAACTCTTCGGCTTTACAGGCTTTATCTACCAACACTACAAATTCTTTTAGTTCGAGGACTCCCACGTATAAACGGATATCTTCATTTAATCCATCCTCGAATCTCTTGCACATGATGGCTTCGGTAGACACACACTCCCGTGCATACTTGCTAAGCCTTACGAACTCCCGTTCATAGTCGGTTACTGACATACGGCCTTGCTTCAGTTCCAAGAACTCCTTCCTCTTATGGTTGATGAACCGCTGACTGATGTACTTTTTCCGGTATTCCTCTTGGAAGAATTCCCAGCTAACTCTCTCCCTTGGCACCACCGACACTAGGGTGTTCCACCATTGGTAGGCTGAATCTCTCAGGAGAGATACCGCACACTTTAAGCACTCCTCAAGTGTGCAAGATAACTCATCGAATACCCTGATGATATTCTCAAGCCAGAATTCCACTTTCTCCAGGTCATCGTCCTTATTTACCCGGGATTCCTCGGCTCCTTGCTTCCGGATCTTATCCACCGAAGGTCTTTCTCTTCTCACCACCTCAACTACTTGATGGGCTACTGGAGTAGGTTGAGGGATTGGTGGGGGTGGAGGGGTTGAGCGTTTGGATTTGCTCGGGTATACTCAGTATACCAGTTGCTCATCATGTGGAGAAAGGCTTCTCGAGCCTCTTCCCCCTGACCCAAGGTCTCGAGTCTACTATTAGTTGGCGCGGTCCCTTGAGCGGGAGCCGGCGCGTTACTCGCAGCATCATCGGCTGCAGTTCGGTCTGGATCAGAATCCATATACTACATAAAACATAATTTCATACGCCAGGAGCCATCACACTATCATTACTCAAACACCCTTACATATGGCATGTATAGCTAGACTCGTACTTACGCTATGTTAGTTTTAGAACCGACTAAACCGTAGCTCTGATACCAATAAATGTAACACCCCTTACCCGTCTTCAAGTCGTGACAGGGTTCGAGGCATTACCTAACTAACCTTGCTTAAAAATCTCAAAAAGGGTTACAAAGTCTCGTTTAAACCCATCACTTACTTATACTTGGCCTAGGAGGCCCTAAACATATTTTCGAGAGGTATCGAGACTATTTCGAGGAAATTTACGAGTTCGACAAACTTTTCAACAAAACAAGGGTCACACTTCCGTGTGAGTCTAGGGACACGCCCGTGTGCCCCTAAGACATGCCCGTGTCTACCATCTGTGGTCGAAACTGACTAATTTCACACGGCCTTGACACGCCCGTGGCCTTGGCCCATGTACCAAACCTTGGCATTCTAACTAATCCACACGGCCCACACACACGCCCGTGTGTTTCAACCATGTGGCGATTTAAATTCCAAGTGCATTGTGCAGACTTCACACGGCCTGGGCACACGCCCATGTGCTAGCCGTGCCGCTCACACGGTCTAGACACACACCCGTGTGTCTATCCATGTGGAAAATTAGAAGGCTATCTACCAAGCCCTTTGCCACCCTACATTGCAAACATACATACTCCAATTCCATTCAACATAATTCATGACCCAAAGACACATCTAAAAACTCAATTCAACATTCATACACAAGGGCATACACTTCAAGAAAATCACTTTCATTAAGCAAAAGAATTTGCCAAGTATTTGCCTAACTTAAGGCCATTTACAAAATGACTTTAGTAACATACATAGCCAACACTTTGGCTAACAATTACAACTTAACAAAATACTCGAGTCCTATACATGCCATACTCAAAATAAGTCTAAATTTTTATACCAAAATGATGTCGATAGTGTGATTTCCGAACTCCTATGTCCACGATCCTCGAGTTATCTTGGCAATACTACAAGGAAGAAGGGCAATGAAAGGGGTAAGCATAAAGCTTAGTAAGTTTACATGAATATAAATAGCAACAATAAGCTCATAAAATAATCCATCCATGATATTAACTAACCATACACAAGTCATAGGCATCTTGCTATACTTACTCACAATTGCCCTTATTTAGCACATACCATGCCACATGTCGTAAGCGTTTCTTCGTGACTCATTCACGAGTACCCGTATTCACTCATTCATATGACTTTAGTGCAAATCTCATTTCTACTTCTAAACTCATCTACTTATCCCTTTAATCACTAGGGATAGTCAAAGACGCATATTCGACGTCGTTCATGTAGAGACGAAGCCAATGCCACATCCCCGAGGTGGTCTTACATGGAGTTACTTTTAAATACCAATGCCATATCCCGGATATGGTCTTATATGGACTTTTACATCAATTATCGATGCCACATCCCGGATGTGGTCTTAACGAGTTTCTTATTTTTTTCTGAAGCCATATCCTGAATATGATCTTATACGGGATCTTAACTCAGTGCCGAGGCCATGTCCCGGACATGGTCTTATACGGGACCTTATCTAATTCACATCTCGATGACAACAATCCCATATTCATTATAGTCCACTAGGACTTCAACATCATATTCAACATCAATTTCTCATTTCAATGAAGTATTATACATCAATGTGATACCAAGCATTTTCAATTATGCTAACATAAATATTTCATTAATCACATACAAACTTACCTCGATTTCAAAATGAGCTAGCTCGACGATTTAGTCCGAGACTTTGTTCTTTCCCCGATCGAGGCGGATCCTCAGTTCTTCTTGCTCTATAACAACAATTTAGCTCATTTTAATTATCTCATTAATAAAAGCATTTCAATAATCATGCTTAGGCAAAATTACTATTTTACCCCTAGACTTTGGCAAATTGACCATTTTGCCCCTAGGCTCAAAAATAAATTCTAATCACATTTCTACCTTCAACAAGCCTAGGTGAACATTTAATACTCTTATAGATATCATCAAAACTCAACATTTCACATATTTACTACAATTTTGTAACCTTTTCATCAAGGTCCAAATTAGGTGTTTTCAAGACAACACCTTTCACAAAAGTTGTTCATCCAACAACTAAGACTCATTTTCTTCCATAAAAATGCAGCAAATAGCAATGAAAGCTCTCATGGTAAAACTCTAAACTTTGCATCATATTTCACAATAGTCCTCTCATTTGTAAGCTTAAGTTCTAGGGGTCTTAAAAGTACAATTATCATAAAGAAAAATCATCAAAATCACTTATTAGAATGGGGGAGAGCTTGCTGAAAATTGTGAGCTTTCAAACCCCTATTTTGCTTGCAAATTTTGGTGGAGAAATATGGAGAGAAAGATGATATTTTCTCTTTCTTTATTATAATATTAAACTAGTCAAACAAGTCACCAACTATCAATTACTTTGACCAATTTTTTGTCCATCTTTGTCTCCTATGCTAGTCCATGGCCGTCCAAGCATATATTGGGGGTCTAATTGCCTTTTAAAGACCTCCAATTTACATTCTAAGGCTATTTGGTACCTTTATCTTATAGAATGGAACTTTCACACTTAATGCGATTTAGTCTTTTTTCGCGATTAAACGTGAAATCGCTAAAATTAAAGCACCAAAATTCTCATCAACATATACTAACATGCTCTGACTCATAATATAACATGAAAATGGATTTCTAAAATCTCAGATTAGTGATCCCGAGATCACTGTTCTGACTAGCCCCTAAATCGGGCTGTTACATGTCCCATGAAAAGCCATTTTCATGAATTAGCTCTTGCACCTTAATATTCTTCATACCAATCAATGGTATTGAATCAACAAAAAAAATAGCATAATCAATAATTCAAGAATCATTAAAGAATTCCATAGTTGAACCATTGCCCAATCACCAATGAAATCCTTTAGTAATAAGTTGCTGTAACAGCCTAGTTTAGACCCTAGTCGAAACAGTGGTTTTGGGACCACAAATCTGAGGTCAGAAAAATATCTTAATATTATTTTCTGTGTTTATGATATGTGATTGAGCATGTGTGAAAATTCTGTGTGAAAATTTTATCATTTGTGTGCTTAATTTGAGAAAAGGATTAAATCGCATAAAATGTAAAAGTAGCCTTCTATTTGAATAATGGCCGAATTGATGTTTCTTTATAAGAGGAAGTCCTTATGATATAAATTGACCATTGAATTTTTGAGTGGACAAAGATGGACAACCATTAAGTATATATATTATGTTTTATTAAAGGACATTTTAGTAAATTATGCATTATTATGAATTATAATAAAACAAAAGCTTAAAAATAAGCCATTATATTATGTTCATCCACCAGAATTACAAAGGAAAGAAAAAGAAAAAGAGTTGTTAAGTTTTGGCAAGGGTTTAGCTTGATTCAAGGTATGTTTTGTTTCGGTTTTTGATAATTTCTACGTTTTTGTGATCATTGCTTCTTGTTCTTCAAAACCCATGCTTTAATTTTAGAATTTGATGGTGATTTTGAGATATGCCATTGATGAATGTTTGAGCTTTGTGAGAGCTGATGATGAAATATGAAAGATATGTGAAAGATTAACATGTTTTGTCTTTGAATTTTTGGTGAAATTGAGTAGTTTGGGCTAAATTGTGAAAATGAGAAATTGGAAGACTAAAATGTGAAATAAATGAAATATATGGGCTTGTATAAGCACAAGGAAAATTTGGCAAGGCATAAGTGAAGAGAAATTTTGTGTATTTTATGATTTTGTGAAATAGGGACTAAAGTGTCGAAATGTGAAAATGTGAGGGCTATTTTGTAAAATGCCCTAAATATGTGTGTTTGGAATAAATTGAATGAATTGGTGATTGAATGAGCTAAATTTGAATATGTATAGACCAAGAAAAGAGAGATTTGGATCAAGATCGAAGCAAAGATAAAGTGCTCGATTGATCTACTAGTCTCGGTATTTCTACGTCTGAGGTAAGTTCGGATATAATACGTGTTCTTAAATTATGTTTAGATGCTATGAAATGAATAGTTATGTGATTATTAAATTAGAAATGCTATGTATGGAATCAAGTTAGGTGGCACTAAGTGTGCATAATTAGAAAGGAGACAAAGATGATTAGCACTGTGTGTGCGAAATAATAGAAGCTTCGGCTTTTTGATTGGCACTGTGTGTGCGATACCGAATTAATTTCTGTTTTATACTGAGTCACTAAGTGTGCGATGTTGTTCAAGCTTCGACTATGAATTGGGCACTAAGTGTGCGATTGAGTTGAAGAGATAATGAACAGTGAGTAAATTTTGGTATCGAGCATTGAATAGTAAGAACGTTGGTCAACTAAGTGTTGGCGAAGGTATGTTTCGAACCTACGTGGTTGATGATATTGTTTAAGGTTGAATAGATGGATGTATGAGTATATGGTAGAGGATGATATTGTGTTTAGTTGTGAATCTATCTAAGTGATGGTTTATTTATGTATTGATATTGCATTATTGAGTAATATGTATTATATTACGAACTTACTAAGCTCTTAAGCTTACTGTGTGAAGTTTTCTCTGTTTTACAGTGTCTTTAAAGCTAGCTCGGATTAGGGGATCGTCAGTGACTCAATCACACTATCGGCTATCTATTTTGGTACTTTTGAAAGATCTATATATTTGGTATATGGCATGTATAGGCTAGTTGATATGTTATATTTTGAGATGTTTGAGCCTTGCCATGTGATATGGCTTGGAAGTTGAATGATATTGATTATTATATATATGGGCTATGAAAATGGAAATGGTGTGTTTCATGCTTAAAAGGTTGATGAGTATTGTGGTTTAAATGTGAACTTGTGGTATGGATTATATTATGCTTGACTTATATGCTTTGGTATGTGAAATTTGGTATTTTGGATGGACTTATTTGAGTTGAAATTGAGTATGGATATAGATGGTATAGTTTATGGTTAATTGGTGCATATATTGGGATGTTTTGGTTGCCATTTGAGGTATAAATGGTAATGGTTTGATGCTTGTTAGTGATCCTAAGTGTGGATGGCATGTTTGGCCTTGTAAATGGCCTAGAAATTCCCACACGGTTGAGTACACGGGTGTGTGGCTCGACCGTGTCATTCAGGTTGGTAAATTGATACAAGTCAGACTCGACCACGGGCAAGACACGCGGGCGTGTGACTGGCTGTGTGGTGTAAGTCAATGTCGACCACGGGTGAGACACATGGGCGTGTCTCAGGTCGTGTGGACAAGTCAGTATGTATGCCCTGTTTTGCCACGGCTTGGACGCACGGGCGTGTCCGAGGCCGTGTGCCTCACACAGCCTACCCACACGGGCGTGTGACCTTTGTAACTTAGAAAAATGTTTGATTTTTGGAAAAATTTTGTATGATTCCAGTTTAGTCCCGACCCCTTCCTAGTGCTTGTTTAAGGTCTTGTAGACCTCGTAAAGGGACTATATGTATATATTTTGATATGATTGAATGATGAAATACTTTGTGTTGTAAAATGATTGTAAAATGTTCCGATATGTTCCAGTAATGCCTCTTAACCCTAGACCGGCGATGGTTACGTGTTAGGGGTCTTACAGTTTCTTAGTAGCATAGATACTCCTCCAAATAAAGGAAGGGTTACTGCCTTCATTAGCATAAAAAATCACCTTGTGGAAAATATCTAACTTTGGAAGCTCTACTAAAACCTTCAGTACACAAAATAAAAAGACAACGAGACAATGGGTCTTCTTGTCTTAGGCCTCAATTAAACAAACAAGGCTCACCTCACTACCATTAAAAGAGATAGAATAATTCATTACGGTTACACAGAGCATAATCCAATCAACCCACTTTCTTGCAAACCCCAGTTTTAACATGATAAACATTAAGAAATTCTGGTCAACACGGTTGAAATCTCTACAAATATCGATTTTTAAAGCCAGTTCATCTACATTTTTCCCTTCATTTATTCTTCATATAGTGAATAATTCCAAAGGCAACCAAAATATTATCAATAGTTAGACCACTTGGAACAAAAGATGACAGCATGGGCGAGATGATACTAGGAAGTATATTCTTTAACTGATTAGCTAGTACTTTTGTAATAATTTTATATAGTACATTACATAAGGCAATAGGGCATAAGTCCTTCATACAAGTAGGCTATCTTTCTTAGTAATTAACACCATACTAGTATCATTAAGCAAGGAATTTGCACTCATTTAGAGAAACAATCATATCTCAAGTTACAGACCTCGAAATCAAGTAATTCAGAACTCATTTAAAAGAGGGCTCGAAGATCTAAAATTTTGGCACAATAATCACCCAAAAAGATTGTCATAAGGTTTTATAAAATAAATTCAATATTACCCCTATGAAATCTAGCGATTAAACTCGTTCTTGTAAGGAACTGCACTACTTTTTGAAAACAACCATATCTCAAGCGAAAGACCTCAAAATAAGATGATTAAAAAATTGCTTTGAAGAGAACTAGAAGATCTAGAATTTGAGAATAAGAATCACCAAAAAGCATATTGCAATGTCTAGTCAAATTTGACCCTATAGAATCCTACAAGACTAGTTTTCGATTCTCACGAAACATCAATCTTTTCTCTCAACTGGTCGAATCTTCTCCACTATTGTAACACCTCTTACCCGTATTCAACGTCGAAACCGGGTACGAGGCATTACCAGACATAACACACTTGAACATACAACTTTGAGCTATAGAATTTCATTCCAAATTAAAACTTTCCAATTCACATTCATAACATCCTTATTATGGGCCTACGAGGCCTTAAACATGCAAACGGAGGATATCAAAATTAAACCGAGAACTTTGATGTACTTAGAAAAATTTTGCCTTAACAGGGCCACACGCCCGTGTGAAATGGGACACGCCCGTATGGGCAGGCCGTGTGGTCACACACGCCTATGTCCCTGGCCTGTGTGGGATTTATTTTTCATTTCTAACCTATAGGAGTTTTCACACGACCGGACACACGCCCGTGTCAATGACTCGTGTCCCTCACACGGCGTAGACACGCCCGTGTCCTCACCCGTGTGTGAAAACCTGGGTATTCTGTTTATGACGTCAACAACCTCATAAGGGGCACACGGCCTAGGCACACGCCCGTGTGTCTAGCTCGTGGTCGACACTGACTTGCAACACTAACATGCATGGGACACACGGCCTGGTCACACACCCATAGGGCTGATCGTGTGTCACACACGGCCTAGACACACGCCCGTGTGGACAAGAACAAGGCTATTTGCCAAGCTCTTTTTATTACCCTAACTCACACAACATAAATCCATTCAACCATTTACCAAGCAACCCAATCATGCATCATACACATTCATGAATAACTTTATCTTTTCATATATTAATACTAACGAGCCATTGATTATGGCCATTTACAAAAGAGTTCATCTATAGAAGAGCCAACGCACTTGGCCAAAACAACAAAACATTTCACTAAGTCTAGCCCCTATACATGCCATTCTCAAAATGCTAAGTCTAAATATACCGAGATAAGTTGATAGTGTGGGTGATCTTCCGATTATCTTTGTATCCTGAACTAGCTCCTTGACACTATAAAACAAGGGAAAAGAAGAGAAGTAAGCTTTAAGCTTAGTAAGTTTACATGTAAACAATAAGCATCATAACATATGCTAAACAATCAATAACATCATATACTAAGGAAGAACAATTCATATTTGCACAATCATGCTTACTCATTTCATTTCTTACCACATTCCAACCATATAACAATTATATTGCTCACATTCACTTGTACACATTCCCTGCACTTATCACCACAAAAGCAGCATGAAACATTCACTTATACAAATTCTCAATGAACCCCTCGAAATAATACTAAGTACCCGGTGGTTTCGTACATAGCCCACCTTTAATCAATAATAGGGTGGTATCGCACATAGCCCACCAACAACAATATTTACGGTGGTTTCGCACATAGCCCACCAAATGATAATATAAACGATGGTATCGCACACAGCCCATCGTGAGTAAGTAATAAGGTGGTATCACACACAGCCCACCAAAAGAATAATTACGGATATTTTTCTGCACTTACATATCTATTCCAAGGTTCATACGGGAATTACTCACAATCTATCAAATTCAATCGTAAATGATCTCATTCATACAATGCACCAATAAGTAACAACATATGTATTAAAGGTATATCGTTTACACATAAACTTACCTCGGTGCAAAATGTTTTAATCGACGATTTAGTCCGTAACCTTGCTTTTTCCTCGGTAAAGGTTGTTTCCGCGCTCTTCTGGATCTATAATAATAAATTTAACTCATTTAATCACTTTACAATACATGATACATCAAAATTTCTACTTAGGCAAAAATGACCATTTTGCCATTATACTTTGGCAAAATTATGATTTTGCCCCTAGGCTCGTAAATCTTTTTTTCATCACATATTCTCATTAAACAAGCCTAGCTGAACATTTATTCCTCTTACAACAATTCATAAAATCAATTATTTCATGCATTTATTACACAATTACTACATTTACAAATAAGTTCCATTTAGGTGTTTTCATGATAATACCCTTCATAAAAGTTGTTACTTAACTCACTAATATTCATTTTCTTCCATAAAAACTCAGTAAACAACATGAACACTCTCATGGAAAGTCCCCAAATTTCAACCATTTAGCAAAATAGTGCCCTCATTAGCTAGCTTAAGCTTTGATGGTTCCAGATGTACAAAAATTATCAAGAAAGACCTCTAAAATCACTTACTTGCAAGAGATTTGCTTGGCTGAAAGTTTGAACTCCAAAAACTCTTATTTCCTCTTAAATTTTCGGTGGTAGAAGAAGAATGAATAGTAAAAGACGATATCTTTCTCATTTGTCTTATTTTATTCATTTTTAATCACCTAATTCCACCAAATTTGACCAAAATTTAATGCTCTTGTCTCCTTAGTCTATATGGCCGACCAACACACCCTTGATGGCCTAATTGCACTTTAAGGACCTCCAATTTAATATTCTATGGCTATTAGACACCTCTACCTTGCAAAATGGAACTTTCGCACTTTATGCTGTTTAGTCCTTTTTTCACAATTAAGCATGCAATTGCTAAAATTAATGCACCAAAATTTTCATACATCCATATAAATGTGCCATAATACATAAAATAATATCAAAATAATTTTCTTCAACTTCGGATTAGCGGTCCCGAAACCTCTGTTTCGACTAGCCCCAAAATCAGGCTGTTACAACTCTTCCCCCTTTAGAGATTTTCGTCCTCGAAAATCTTACCGGTAAAAAGGTGTGGATATTGTTCCCTCATGGTTTCTTCCAGTTCCCACGTAGCCTCTTCTACACCATGTTTTTGCCATAACACCTTTACTAAGGCTATGCTCTTATTACTTAACTGTTTAACCTCTCGAGCCAATATCTTAATTGGTTCCTCTTCATAAGTCATGTCCGGTCGTATCTTAATTTTCGTTGGAGGGATCACATGTGAAGGATCGGAACGATATCACCGCAACATCGACACATGAAATACATTGTGTATTCTTTCTAACTCTATCGACAAAGCCAACCGGTAAGCCACTGGTCCAACCCTCTCAATAACTTCATACGGTCCTATGAATCGCTGACTCAATTTGCCCTTTCGACCAAATCTCAATATTTTCTTCCACGGGGATACTTTCAGAAATACTTTGTCACCCACTTGAAACTCAATCTCTTTCCTTTTTAAATCTGTGTATGACTTTTTTCGATCTGAAGCAGCTTCAGACTATCTCAGATTACTTTCACTTTATCCTCGGTCTCTTTAACTAGATCAATCCCGTGAATTTGCTTCTCACTAAGCTCGGTCCAATACAGGGGAGTCCGACACTTGCGACCATATAATGCTTCGTACGGCGCCATCCGTATGCTCGATTGATAACTTTTATTGTAAGCGAACTCAACCAAAGGTAGATATTTTTCCCAACTACCTTCGAATTCTAACACATAGCATCAGAGCATATCCTCAAGAACTTGAATCACTCTTTCGGATTGGCCATCGGTTTGAGGATGGAACGCGGTACTAAAATTCAATCTTGTACCCAAAGCTTTCTGAAACTTCTTCCAAAACCTCGAGGTAAATCTCGGATCTCTATCAGAGATAATAGATATAGGCACTCCATGTAATTTCACCACCTCAGCAATATATAGCTCGGCTAACTTATCAAGTGAGTAATCCACACGCACCGGTATAAAGTGAGCTGACTTCGTTAATCTATCAACAATAACCCACACAACATCTTTCTTTCTCGGAGTCGTAGTAACCCCGTTACGAAATCCACTGTGATTCGATTCCACTTCCACTCTGGAACCATCACCGACTGAAGTAATCCTGAAGGTACTTGATGTCTGGCTTTCACTTGTTGACAGACCAAACACTTGGTGACAAACTCAGAGATATCTCTTTTCATACCCGGCCACCAATACAACTTTTTTAAATCATTGTACATTTTTGTGCTGCCCGGGTGTACTGACAAACAACCACTATGTGCTTCATGTAAAATTTTTCGGATTAACTCGTCATCCTTTGGCACACAAATTCTATCATGAAACATCAAGCAATCCTCTGAGCTAACTCAAAAATCAGAGTCACTTCCCAATTCGCACTGAGCTCTCTTAACTTGCATCTCACTATCATTCTTTTGAGCTTCACATATCTGCTGAATAAATAATGGTCTGGCCCTCAATTCGGCCAATATAGCACCATCATCAAACAACGCTAAGCTCGTACTCATAGCTCTCAAAGTTTACAGAGATCTTCTGCTCAAGGCATCCGCAACCACATTCACTTTCCCCAGATGGTAATCGATTACTAACTCATAATCCTTCAATAATTTGAGTCACCGCTGTTGTCACAAATTTAAATCCTTTTGGTCCATCAAGTAATTCAAACTCTTGTGATTACTGAAGATTCGGCACTTCTCACCATATAAATAATGACGCCAAATCTTCAAAGCGAAAACGACCGCAACCAACTCTAAATCATGAGTCGGATAATTCTTCTCGTGCGGTTTTAGCTGTCTCGAGGTGTAAGCTACTACCTTACCCTATTGCATCAACACACAGCCGAGACCATTTAATGACGCATCACTGTAGACCACAAACTCTTTCCCCGACTAAGGTTGTACTAAAATAGGCACCTCTGTTAATAATGCTTTCAATCTCTCGAAGCTCTATTGGCATTTCTCAGTCCATTCAAACTTAACATCCTTGTGCAATAGTTTCGTTATCGGGGTAGCAATCATGGAGAACCTGTAACAGCCCGATTTAGGGCCTAGTCAGAATAGTGGTACGAGACCACAAATTTGAGTTAGTAAAAAATTGAGTTTTTAAGGTTTAAGAGATGTTTTCATGATAGTATGAAAGTTCTATGTAGAAATTTTGTAAAAATTTCTATTAAAGGGGTCCATTAGGACTAAATTGCAAAAGTTGCAAAATATGAGATTCTAGAAGCTTTTTGTATAAAATAGCTTTGGATTATTAATTAAAAGTCCTTAAATAGCAATTTTCCCAAATTATAATTTTTGGACAAAAATGGACATGAGTTAGTAAATTGTGAATTTTTAAAGAGAAGGGCATTTTGGTCATTTATCAAATAAATGATTAAAATGGAAAAAGATGATAAAAATCTTATTCATCTTCTTCTTCCTTGTGCCGAAAATTTGAGAGACTCCATAGCTAGGGTTCTTCAATTTTTGAAGCCTGCTAGTAAGTGCATCCTAGCCCCGTTTTTAATATTCTTCGTATTTTTGGAGTCCTCGTATTACGAATTAGCTATTTATAGCTATAAGTTGAGCTAGAATTCATGTTCATAAATCTACCCATGTATGACATGCTTGTAAAATGATGTTTTATGAAAGATTATGAGAGTTTGATGTTAGATAAACATCTTTTCCTAAATGAATTTCATGAAAAATGCTAGTAAGGACTAGTTTGTAAAAGTTGTGAAATTTGTCATACATGATAGAAATAGTGAGAATTGATTGTTGCTATAGTTAAGAGAATGAATCAGCTAAGCATGAAGTTCATGAAAGTTGAATAAAAACCACTTTACGAGTCTTGGGGCAAAAGTGTAATTATGAGAAAGTTTAGGGGCAAAATGGTAATTTTGCCGAAGTATGAGTTAAGAGTCAATTTAGTCAATGTGTGTATTAAATGAGCTAAATTATTATTATAGATTAAGAAAAACAAAGCCCGGATCGAAATCGAGGCAAGAACAAAGTCGAGGACTAAATTACATTTCTATATACATTTTGTACATTGAGGTAAGTTTGTATGATTTCTAAGCTTTATGATTAATATCATTGAATTGCTTAGTATGATGAAGAATATATCTTAATTCCATGAGATTTTTGATGCTATGTTAAACAAAGAAATCAATGAGATTAAGCATGAGAAAGTCCCGATTGAAGTTGAATTACTTAGGATACTCGATCTATCACATAAGACAAGGAAGTCCGTATAAGACCAAGCCAAGGCTTGGCATCGGCAATCAAGCAAGTTATCATGTAAGACCAAGACAAGTCTTGGCATTGAAGAGCTATCATGAGATGAAGACCCATATAAACCCAAGCCAAGGCATTGCATTGGTGAGTCTCCAAGTAAAGATGTCATGTAAGTCCAAGACAAGTCTTGGCATTGAAAAGCTATCATGAGATAGAGATCCCATGTAAGTCCAAGCCAAGGCATGGCATTGGTGAGTAACAAGGAAGATTTCATGTAAGTCCAAGCCAAGGCTCGGCATTGTCCCGTTCATAAGTAAAGATACCAAGTAAGACCATGTCAAGACATGGCAATGGTAAGTTCCCAATGGAACACACAAGGAAGACTTCGTGTAAGTCCATGTCAAGACATGGCACCGATACCAAGTTGAGAGATCCTATGTAAGACCATATCTAGGATGTGGCTTTGGCATCGAGATATATGTGAGATGAGATTCAGTATCCTCGGTTATTCATACTAATTCATTGGGCAAAAAAGTAAAGAATAAATGAGAAAGCAAGAAAGTTAAGCAAGTAAAGCTATCATCAAAAGTATGCTAGTCAAAGTTAACTAAGAGTATTATTCATGTTATGAATGATGAAGCTAAGATTATGCTTATCTTAACAAAGTATGCTAATCTATAAGATTAAGTGATACAGGTACCTTGTTTACCTTACAAGCACGAGACTAGTAAGTACCATGATAAGTCTAAGAATCATTAAGAGTAAGTAAGCTCAAGCATGTGAACTTAGCAATGCCTTTGCTTATGATGAATGAGTATGTTAAGTATATATATATACGTTGTTATATGTATTACATGCAAACTTACTAAGCGAAATGCTTACGTCTTTAATTCTTTCTTTCCATGTAGTCCCGCCAAGCTAATCTCGTGGATCATCGTCATCGGAGCTCGGAGCACACTATCAATCGCTATTTTGGTATAGCCAAGTTGTTTATATTAAGTATGGCATGTATAGGAAGCATTTCATTTTGAGTTATGTTTTAAAATTAGCCAAAGTGTTGGCTATCAAGCTTAGTATTCTTTTTGTATATGGCCAAAGAGATGGGTCATGAATGATTAAGTATATATGTTTTTATTTATCAATGAAGTATGCATCCTTGTTCATGTTAGATGTAATACTTGAGTTATTGAATTGAGTATTGGATTGATCTTGATCTCAGGGTGGCAATTGGCTTGGAAAATAGCCTCTAGGTGCCCATACGGATAGACACACGGGCGTGTGTCTAGGCCGTGTGTCCCCTGCACATTAGTGTTTTAAGTCAGAATAGACCACGGGCTAATCACACAGCTGTATGTTTAGGCCGTGTGTGACACACGGTTAGCACATGGGCGTGTGCCCTGGCCGTGTGAAGTCTGCACCTTGCACTTGTAATTTGAATTGCCACATGGCTGAAGTACACGGGCGTGTGTATGGACCGTGTGGATAAGTCAGAATGCCAAAGTTTAGCACACGGGCCAAAGCCACGGGCGTGTCAAGGCCGTGTGAAATTAGTCAGTGTTGACCACGGGTGGAAGACACGGGCATGTTTTAGGGGTACACGGGCGTGTCCCAAGTCACATGGGCGTGTGACCTTTGTTTTGAGGAAAAGTTCCCGATTGAGTTCCGAAAGTTTCTGGATAGGTGTTTAAGGCCTCGTAGGCCCATGAAACGTATGTTTTGATTAGGAAAGAGAAGTTTCTATTTCGAAACAAAATTTTACAGCCCGTAAGTACATGTTTACTTATGTTCAAGTATGGTAATGTCTCGTATCCAGTCTTAGTCTAGGACTTGGGTATGGGGTGTTACAGAACCCCTTTACGAAACATCTGTAGTACCCCGCTAAACCCAAAAATCTCCTAATCTTAGACACATTCCTCAGTGGTTTTCACTCCACAATAGCCGAGATCTTACTCGGATCAACTCTAATGCCATCACCTGACACAATGTGTCCTAAAAATTCGACCTCTCGGAGCCAAAACTCACTCTTGCTGAATTTAGCATACAACTACTTGTCTCTTAAAGTCTGTAAAACAATTCTTAAGTGCTCTGAATGCTCACTCTCATCCCGGGAATAAATTAATATGTCGTCGATAAAAACAACCACAAACTTATCCAAATACAGTCAGAAGATGCAGTTCATTAGATCCATAAAAATCGCAGGAGCATTCGTTAGGCCAAATGGCATGACAAGAAACTCATAATGGCCATACCTCGTCCGAAATGTAGTTTTCGGTACATTTTGCTCCTTAACCCTCAACTGGTAATAGCCAGACCTTAGGTCTATCTTAGAGAACACCGTAGCTCCCTTCAGTTGATCGAACAAATCATCTATCCTCGGCAAAGGATACTTATTCTTCACTGTCACCTTGTTGAGTTATCTGTAGTCTATGCACAACCTCATCGACCCATCTTTCTTCTTTATAAAAAGTACCGAAGCACCCCACGGTGAATAGCTCGGTCTTGCAAAACCCTTGTCCGTTAACTCTTGCAACTGAACTTTCAATTCTTTCAACTCCAATGGTGCCATCCTATACGGGGCAACCGAAATAGGTGCTGTACCCGGAACTAACTCAATCCCAAACTTGACCTCTCTAATTGGAGGCAATCCGGGTAACTCTTTCGGGAACACATCTAGATACTCGCATACCACCAGCACTGATTCAATCTTTATCTCTGAATCTTGAGTATTTAGCACAAAGGCGAGGTAGGACTTATACCCCTTTCTCAAATATTTCTCAGCTACCATAGATGAAATCACTACAGGCAAACTATCCGATTTACCTGATTCAACCCGAATGACATCTCTATTTACACATCTCAATTCAATAAACTTACTACCACAGTTTACTAAAACATTATGAGCAGTCAACCAATCCATACCAAGAATCAGGTCAAATTCATCAAACGGCAACAACATGAGATTTGCCGGAAAACAATGACCTCTAATTGTCAAAGGACAATTCCTACACACCTTGTCAACTAGCACATGCTTGCCTAACGGGTTTGACACTTTTATTACGAATTTCGTAGACTCAACAATCATACTCATGCTAGATGCCAATTTCATGCAAATGTAAAAATGGGTAGACCCCGGATCAATCAAAGCAACAACAGAGATATCATGGAGAGAGAAAGTACCCATTATTACATCTGGAGACGATGCCTCTTCGTGAGCGCGAATGGCATAAGTCCTTGCAGATGCTCGTCCCTCCGACCTCACAGCAGAGTCTCTAGGTGCACCTCTACTACTAGTCCCACCTCCCGGGTTCTTTTGTGATCTACCCCTTGAAGATACATTGCTTGGTCTTACTTCTTGCTTTCTTTCCTTCTCATCCCTCTCAAGACAGTTCTGAATAAAATGATCGGGTGAACCACACTTGTAACAATTTCGGTTGTTTCCCCAACACTCCCCAGTGTGTTGCCTACCACAATTTGGGCATTCTGGTTTAGTTGACCTTGGATTACCCACACTTGCCATCGAGGTGGCTTGAACTCTTGAGCCCGAGTAGGTATTACCTCGATCTCGATGTGAATATCCAACTGACACAGTCGTCCGAGGGTTCATCTCCTTGGACTTCTTTGACTGAGTTTGGTACGATTTACTCATTGGCCTTTTTCTTGCATCTCGTGCCTCACTCATGGCTTTCCTCTTTTCCTTATTCAGCTCCTCGGCCTTGCATGCCCTATTAACCAACACCACAAATTCTTTCAATTCCAAGATCCCAACAAAAAGTCTGATATCCTCATTCAGCCCATCTTCAAACTTCTTGCACAAGATAGCCTCTAAGGACACACACTCTTGTGCATACTTGCTGAGTCTAACAAACTCGCACTCATATTCTGCCACAGTCATTTTTCCTTGCTTCAGTTCAAGGAATTCTTTCCTTTTCTGATCCACAAATCTCTGACTTATATACTTCTTTCGGAACTCTTCCAAAAAGAATTCCCACGTCACTCTCTCCTTTGAAACTACCGACATTAACGTTTTCCACAACGATATGTCGAGTCCTTCAGCAATGACACGGTGCACTTCAAGTTCTCCTCAGGTGTGCAGGACAGTTCATCAAATACCCTCATCGAGTTCTCAAGCCAGAACTCCGCCCTCTCGGGGTCATCGTCTATGTTAGCCCTAAAATCCTCGGCCCTTGCTTCCAATCTTATCTACCGGGGGTTTGGTCATTCTCACCAAATCTATACCTTGCGGAGCCACAGGGACTAGTTGAGGTATAGAAGTGGGTGGAGGAGGTTGAGCATTAGGATTCGCTCGTACATACTCCGTGTACCAATTACTCATCATGTGGAGAAAGGCTTCCCGAGCCTCTTCTCCTTGACCCATAGTCTCGGGTCTACTCTCTGCAGGCGCAGTCCCTTGCACATGAGCCGGCGCATTACTAGCAGCGTTATCAGCAGCAGTTTGGTCGGGATCCATTTACTATATGGAAACAAAGTTTAAAAATTATCAGAAGTCACCACACGATCAATGTACGTTTATGGCATGTATAGCTAGACTCTTACACACGCTACGGTAGTCCGAGAACTGGCTAAACCATAGCTCTGATACCACTAAATGTAACACCCCTTACCCGTATTCAACACCGGAACCGGGTA
Source organism: Gossypium sturtianum (assembly GCA_025698515.1). NCBI lineage: Eukaryota > Viridiplantae > Streptophyta > Magnoliopsida > Malvales > Malvaceae > Gossypium > Gossypium sturtianum. The sequence goes on along the minus strand of CM046946.1, from coordinate 68,886,348 downwards.
CGAGGCATTACCGAACATAACACACTTGAACATACAACTTTGAGCTATAGAATTTCATTCCAAATTAAAACTTTCCAATTCACATTCATAACATCCTTATTATGGGCCTACGAGGCCTTAAACATGCAAACAAAGGATATTGGAATTAAACCGAGAACTTTGATGTACTTAGGGCCACAAGCCTGTGTGAAATGGTACACGCCCGTGTGGCCAGGCCGTGTGGTCACACATGCCCATGTCCCTGGCCCGTGTGGGATTTATTTTTCTTTTCTAACCTACAGGGGTTTTCACACGGCCAGACACACGCCCGTGTTAATGACTCGTGTCCCTCACATGGCCTAGACACGCCCGCGTCCTCACCCGTGCATGAAAACCTAGGTATTCTGTTTATGACGTCAGCAACCTTATAAGGGGCAGTAATCCTCAGGTGTGTGGTGGCTAGATATACGGGTGGTGTGTAGCGGTTGGATACTAGGTTGGGTTGGGTTAACATATTGCATCATTATGCGTGGTATGTGGTTTGATGTGGATTTGGGGTCAAGCCCATTTGTGGATCATGTGGTTTAATTACGCACTGAGTCGGTTTGACTCACCCTATTTTTCTCAAAAACCATGCTAGTGAGACATGATTCGATGGACCGGGCTAGAGTGGATTCGAGGTGGCCATGCAAAAGCTGTTTATTTCTATTCACATATTAAACTTTGCATTACATTTTGGGACATTTTTATTGTAATAAGGCCGCTTAAAATGTTTCGAGATTTTTATTATGGTTTGAGTTAGAATTATTAGCGGATTAATAATTGGGAATGATTTCGAGACATATACAACTTAAAAATCAAATTAAAGTTTTCAAACCCGGACTACTCACAAGCACTCGTTCTCTCAAATTTTTATACATATAATGATTTAAACTTTACACAACCTTCTAAGTTTTGTTTTCTCGGCAAACTACTATTTTCAGAACGACAAACCCTTTTTTTTAAATGAAGTAACTGTTTTAGAACTTAAAACTGATTCTCTTTCGTCTTCAAAGCCAATTTTTTTTTTTCTTTCAAACATTTTCCCAGTAACATTCCGAATTCAGCCGTAGTGTTTTGGGCTGGGTTTGGGGTGTTACAATTTAGTATCAGAGCCTAGATTTTAAACTCAGCCTATGGGTTTTGAGGCCCACAATGTTTTCAAAGTTGGTATTTCAAAGTTAGTTAAAAGAAATTTTCCGTGGAATGGACTTTTGAAGGCATGGCACTCGAATCTTCCGGCCCAGGTCTGCCAGGTAAGTCCCCTGACTGTATAAATGAATTGAGTGGAAGTGGATATATGATGCATTATTGTGGATATTGTTGTGGATGATAGAATTTAGGGTATTCTCTCTAGAGACTAAAACTTTAAGGATGTGTGCTCTTTACGAAAGAATAACTCGAAATTCTATACCATAAAACTACTCCTTTAATCAATGGGTGGAAAGAAAGCTAATGCATAAAACTTCTTAATTCAGATTAAGACGCGACGTTAGACATGAGTTCTAGGGGACGTGGTCGTAATACCCGTGGGCGTGGTAGAGGTAGGATGGCTATATCGGAACCAATTGGGTCTGGTCAAGGATCAGAGAATGAGGCACCGCCACTGGTCGCGGGAGCAGAGTTTCAGGATCAAACGGGTGGAGATGACGCGGTGTCGCAGGCTATGCTATGGGTTTTGGAAAGAGTTACAGGAGCTAATATGGGTACTGGGACTCGAAAGTCCGTGTCTGAGCGACTTCGAGCGAATGGAGCTGAGATATTTAGAGGTGTCTCTGGGGTAGCTCCGAATGTTACGGAGTATTGGTTAGAGGCGATCGAGAGGATCATAGATGACTTGGACCGCTGCTTTGAGGAGAAGTTGAAGGGCTTTGTTTCGTTACTTCGGGATGAGGCCTACGGTGGTGGTGGCTCACCGTCGAGAGAGGGTACTCGTGCAGATCGAGTGGATTGGGGTTTCTTTAAGATTAAGTTTGAGGGGAAATACGTAGGGGCTAGTTACGTGGATGCACAGAGGAAGGTATTCCTGAACTTAATGCAAGGGGGTAAGACGGTAGCGGAGTACGAGGCAAAATTTTTGTGGCTGAGCCGGTATGCTCGGGGAATTGTTGCTACTGATTACGAGCGCTGTGTTAGATTTGAGGATGGGCTGCGAGATGAGCTGCGAGTGTTGATTGCTCCTCAGCGAGAGAGGGACTTTGCCACTTTGGTAGAAATAGCTAGAATATCGGAAGAGGTTAAGCGTACTGAGAGGCAGAATAGGGATAGGGATAGAGGCAGGAATAAGAGGAGTTTTGGACCGTCAGAATCATTTGGGGGTTTTCAAAAAAAGCCTAGGGTTGAGAGTTCTGCTCGTGTTTCTATGCCGATTCTTTGAGAATCGGTCGGCGAGTGTGTGCCCAGTATAGGAGGTCTCATGTAGGAGAGTGCTGGGGAAGGAACAAAGAGTGTTACAGGTGTGGGTCGAAGGATCACTTGGTTAAGAGCTGTCCTCAGGACATGGATAGGACTCAAACGGTAGGTCAGGTGTATGTGCAGCCTGGAAGGGGTGGTCAACAGGCGTCGAGGGGTCGTGGTCTGAACCATGGAGGGAATGGTTCTGGCCGAGGTCATGGAGCACCGGGTAGAAGTATTGGGAGTGCAGATGCTAGGCATCCAGGGTTGGTTTACGCAGCCAGACGTCGTGAGGAGAGGGATGCACCTGACGTTATAACGGGTACGTTCCTTATTTCTGGGTTACCCTTTACTGCTTTAATTGATGTTGGATCGACACACTCATATATTGCTAGCATAGTGTCTGGAACGTTGAATGTGAGTCCTGAAATTGTCTCTAGGAAGATGACAGTACTTAGTCCTTTAGGGCAATTAGTAGTGGTAGATAAACTTTTTAGAGACGTGCCTTTAGAAGTTCAGGGGTCAGAGTTTTCGGCTAACTTGATGGAGCTGCCGTTCAGAGAATTTGACTTGATACTAGGCATGGACTGGCTAGTGGGGTATCGTGCAAATTTAGACTGTGCTGCTAAGCGCATGTTGTTGAGGACTCCCGAGGACAATGAGGTTGTGGTGATAGGTGAGAGGAGAGACTACTTGTCTAATGTAGTGTCTGCTCTTAAGGCGGAGAAGATGGTGAAGAAGGGGTGTATAGCATTCTTAATGTTTGTGAGTGCTCTGGATGCAAAGGAAGCTGCTGTGGGGGAGGTTAGAACAGTGAGGGAGTTTGTGGGTGTTTTTCCGGAAGAACTTCCAGGGTTGCCTCCGGATCGTGAGGTGGAGTTTGGAATCGACTTGCTGTCGAGTACAGCGCCGGTGTCCATCGCTCCTTATAGGATGGAACCAAAAGAGTTGGTTAAACTGAAGGCCCAAATCCAAGAGTTGCTAGATCGCAGGTTTATCCGACCCAGTGTGTCTCCATGGGGAGCACCGGTTTTATTTGTGAAGAAGAAGGACAGATCTATGCGTATGTGCATAGATTATCGTCAGTTGAATAAACTGACGATCAAGAACAAATATCCGCTGCCAAGGATAGACGACTTGTTGGATTAGCTCGGAGGCTGCGATCTTTCAAGATAGATTTGAGGTCGGGATATCATCAGCTTAAGGTGAAGGAAGCGGATATCCATAAGACGGCTTTCCAGACTCGATACGAGCATTATGAATTCCTAGTAATGTCGTTCGGTTTGACGTACGCCCCAACTGCGTTCATGGATATGATGAACCGGGTTTTCTAACCCTACTTGGACCAGTTCATCGCGGTTTTAGAGGGCATTGCATAAGGCTTTGGGCACCAGATTGGACTTTATACGGCATTTCATCCGTAAGCGGATGGCGATCAAAGGGTAATTCGGTATTGGAAGATATGTTGAGGGGATGTGTTATCGACTTGAGAGGTAGCTGGGAGGAATTTTTACCCTTAGCAGAGTTAGCATACAATAACAGTTATCAAGCTAGTATTAGGATGGCACCGTATGAAGCATTGTATGGACGGAAGTGTCGCACTCCTACGTGTTGGACAGAGTTGGGTGAGCGTCATGTTTTGGGTCCAGAGATAGTGGCGGAATCAGAAGAAAAGGTTAGGGTAATTGAGCTCGATTGAAGGAGGCATCTGATAGACAGAAGTCGTATGCGGATCTTAAGCGAAAATAGATAGAATTTACCATGGGTGATCGGGTGTTTTGTAAAGTTTCACCGTGGAAGAAGGTGATGAGATTTGGACGTAAGGGTAAGCTGAGTCCTAGGTTTATAGGGCCTTATCGGATTTTGAAGCAAGTTGGACCAGTGGCGTATCAGTTAGAGTTGCCTTCAGAATTGAAGCAGATGCATGATGTGTTCCACGTATCAATGCTATGTCGTTACCGATCGGATCCTTCTCACGTGGTGCCAGTTGAGGAAGTTGAATTGAGACCAGACTTGTCCTATGAGGAAGAGCCGATTCAAATTTTGGAGCGGGATGCGAAGGTATTACGGAAGAAATCAGTTCCTCTAGTCAAGGTGTTGTGGCGGAACCATGGATCAGAAGAAGCTTCGTGGGAGCCGGAGGAGGCAATGCTACAGCAATACCCTCACCTATTTTGACCAGGTAATTTCGAGGCCAAAATTTCTTTAAGAGGGGTAGAACTGTAATATCCGGGATTTTGAGGGGTCTTACATTTTAATTCATATCTATGTGTTAGTATGCCCTGTATGCTATTTGAGTATGTTTGGGGGCTTCGGGAAACCTTGGGGCTAGGTAGGAGCCTTAGTAAAATTTTTGGTTCAATGTTGTTAAGAGGAGAGCGAGGGGAGCTAGGCCTTAAGGGATTAAATGTGGTGAGCATGGACACAAGCAGTGAAGGTGGTGGAGTGGCAAGGGGATGCTACTTTGGGTACAGGGGAGTTTGCGTTAAAGGAGTTGCAAGGGAGGAGGAGGTTCGAGTAGCATGGACAGCATTTTGGGTTGCTTTTTGCGTCAAGCAGGGATGAGGTAGTGGATTCGGCTATGGCACTTGGAAGGTGGAAGTTTGAATGGGTCAAACATTTTGAATATGTGGTGGAGAGTGAGGCATGAGGTTTGAATGAGTCAAACTCATTTGAATGGGTGAAGGGGAGAAAATTTAGGAGGAAAAGAAGGGATGAGGAGAGGGGCTTGAGAGTTGGCCGAATGTGGGGTTCTAGGGGTGGCATTTTCGGCCAAGAGAAGAGTGGTTCGATTAGGGGCTTAGGTCTTAGAAATAAGGTGTGTGGTAGAGTGTGTGTGGTCATTTTTCCTTCTTTTGAAATAATTTTTCTCTCTTCTCTAGTCTTGCCGAAAGTGTCAACAAGAGTAATTCATTTTCGATTTTCTTCTTTTACTATAGTCTAAGGCCGAAGGTTATTCTTTCACTCTCTAAAAAGTCGAAATACACCCTCTATCTTCACCATAGCCGAACCTTTTCCTTCACTTTCTCCTATAGCCGAACCTCTTAACCTCAAACTTTCTCTTCTTTTCTTCCATCACTTGTTTCATCATCAAAGCCGAATAGTTTTTCTATACCTTGGCCGAATCTCCCATTCACCATTTCCTTTCTCTTTTTCATTCATACTCTTTCTTCTCTTCTACTATTGTATTTATTTCTCCAGTTATATCTCTTGGCCGAATCTGTCAGAGCCTGTAAAGGGGACGTTGTCGTTCATCTCCTACCAATCTTCACAATCGAAATAGTAGTAGTGGAGTATTAAGGATCTTTCGGGACTTGATCAATCAAGGGATTTCGACAACCTTCAAGTTCAAGTGAGGGCCTTCGGGATTTAGGTCGACTTTGGTAAGAGTGTTCTTTCGATTTTAGCATTCGTTTGGTTTCATTTAGATCTGAATTAACGTATTAACCCGGGTCTTCTAACCAAAGACTTTGTTTGATGGATTCGAATATCAGCCAAGGAGAGAGAGGGGGTTGGACACGTAGTCCCTACCCTTAAGTTCAAGAAACGATCTATTTGGTTCGGGATTAGCCACCGGGTGTGGGGGCGTCGAGAAAGAGACAAGCGGTCATCTGTAGTCTCTTCGAGTGAGGACGTTAGGGAAATCGAGAGTCTAGTGCTTCGGGTTCTCAGTGCGTAGTTAATATAATCGTTTCTTTGTTTAATTAGTCAAATGCTTGCGATATGTGTGGTAGCCGATAAAGTGGTGTGGTGGTATTGTTACCCATATTGGGTAATCCGTGAATCGAGTTAGTACATTTCCTATATTAAAATGTGGATGGATATATGTGGATCTTTGTAAGCATGTTATATATGGATATCTGTTATGTTCACATGATTACATTGTCATTCCATCATGGTATCTTTGTCGCATGCATGGGGTTCGGGATATATTGAATAAGGGGAAGTGTGTACATCTATGTACGTGGATTAGTGATGGCCTCGAGCCTCACCGTGGATTGATGTTGGCCTTGAGTCTCATCGTGGATATTTATGATTTTAATCACGTGGATCGTTGGCTAGACCACTAGGTGGACGGCATTGACCGCCGAAAAGGTGTGTAGCGGATGGAGGGTCAATTTAGTAATCCCAGTGTGTGGTGGTTTGGATATACGGGTGGTGTGTAGCGGTTGGATACTAGGTTGGGTTGGGTTAACATATTGCATCATTATGCGTGGTATGTGGTTTGATGTGGATTTGGGGTCAAGCCCATTTGTGGATCATGTGGTTTAATTACGCGACCGAGTCGGTTTGACTCACCCTATTTTTCTCAAAACCATGCAGTGAGACATGATTCGATAGACCGGGCTGGAGTGGATTCGAGGTGGCCATGCAAAAGCTATTTATTTCTATTCACATATAAAACTTTGCATTACATTTTGGGACATTTTTATTGTAATAAGGCCGCTTAAAATGTTTCGGGATTTTTATTATGGCTTGAGTTAGAATTATTAGCGGATTAATAATTGGGAATGATTTCGAGACATATACAACTTAAAAATCAAATTAAAGTTTTCAAACCCGGACTACTCACAAGCACTCGTTCTCTCAAATTTTTATACATATAATGATTTAAACTTTACACAACCTTCTAAGTTTTGTTTTCTCGGCAAACTACTAGTTTCAGAATGACAAACCCTTTTTTTTAAATGAAGTAATTGTTTTAGAACTTAAAACTGATTCTCTTTCGTCTTCAAAGTCGATTTTTTTTTTCTTTCAAACATTTTCCCCAGTACAATTCCGAATTCGGCCGTGGTGTTTTGGGCTGGGTTTGGGGTGTTACAATTTGGTATCAGAGCCCAGATTTTAAACTCAGCCTATGGGTTTTGAGGCCCACAATGTTTTCAAACTTGGTATTTCAAAGTTAGTTAAAAGAAATTTTCCGTGGAATGGACTTTTGAAGGCATGGCACTCGAATCTTCCGGCCCAGGTCTGCAAGGTAAGTCCCCTGACTGTATAAATGAATTGAGTGGAAGTGGATATATGATGCATTATTGTGGATATTGTTGTGGATGATAGAATTTAGGGTATTCTCTCTAGAGACTGAAACTTTAAGGATGTGTGCTCTTTACGAAAGAATAACTCGAAATTCTATACCATAAAACTACTCCTTTAATCAATGGGTGGAAAGAAAGCTAATGCATAAAACTTCTTAATTCAGATTAAGACGCGACGTTAGACATGAGTTCTAGGGGACGTGGTCGTAATACCCGTGGGCATGGTAGAGGCAGGATGGCTGTATCGGAACCAATTGGGTCTGGTCAGGGATCAGTGAACGAGGCACCACCACTGGTTGCGGAAGCGGAGTTTCAGGATCAAACGGATGGAGATGACGCAGTGTCGCAGGCTATGCTGCGGGTTTTGGAAAGAGTTACGGGAGCTAATATGGGTACTGGGGCTCGAAAGTCCGTGTCTGAGCGACTTCGAGCGAATGGAGCCGAGATATTTAGAGGTGTCTCTGGGGTAGCTCCGAATGTGGCGGAGTATTGGTTAGAGGCATTCGAGAGGATCATGGATGACTTAGACTGCACTGCTGAGGAGAAGTTGAAGGGCGCTGTTTTGTTACTTCGGGATGAGGCCTACCAGTGGTGGCTCACTGTCAGAGAGGGTACTCCGGCAGATCGAGTGGATTGGGGTTTCTTTAAGATTAAGTTTGAGGGGAAATACGTAGGGGCTAGTTACGTGGATGCACAGAGGAAGGCATTCCTGAACTTAGTGCAAGGGGGTAAGACGGTAGCGGAGTACGAGGTAGAATTTTTGCGGCTGAGCCGGTATGCTCGGGAATTTTGCTCACTGACATGAAAGCTACTGTGTTAGATTTGAGGATGGGTGCGAGATGAGTCGGGTGTTAATTGCTCCTCAATGAGAGAGGACTTTGCCATTTTGGTAGAAAAAGCTAGAATAGCGGAAGAGGTTAAAGCGTCTTGAGAGGCGAGAATAGGGATAGGGACAGAGGCAGGAATAAGAGGAGTTTTGGACTGTCAGCATCATCTGGGGGTTTTCAGAAAAAGCCTAGGGTTGAGAGTTCTGCTCGTGTTTCTATGCAGTTGCTGGGAATTAGTTTTGACCGTGTGCCCAGTGTGGGAGGTCTCTTGTAGGAGAGTGCTGGGGAAGGAACAAAGAGTGTTACAGGTGTGGGTCGAAGGATCACTTGGTTAAGAACCATCCTCGGGACATGGATAGGACTCGAACGGTAGGTCGGGGTATGTGCACTGGAAGGGGTGGTCAACAGCGCCGAGGGGTCGTGGTCCGAACCGTGGAGGGAATGGTTCTGGCCGAGGTCGTGGAGCACCGGGTAGAAGTACTGGGAGTGCAGATGCTAGGCATCCAAGGTTGGTTTACGCAGCCGACGTCGTGAGGAGGGGATGCACGACGTTATAACGGGTGCGTTTCCTTATTTACAGGTTACCCTTCTCGCTTTAATTGATGTTGGATCGACACACTCATATATTGCTAGCATGGTGTCCGGAACGTTGAATGTGAGTCTGAAATTGTCTCTAGGAAGATGACAGTATTTAGTCCTTTAGGGCAATCGGTGAGTGGTAGATAAACTTTTAGAGACGTGCCTTTAGAAGTTCGAGGGTCGATGTTTGGCTAACTTGACACCGCCGTTCGGAGAATTTGACTTGATACTAGGCATGGGTGGCTAGTGGGGTATCGTGCGAATTTAGACTGTGCTGCTAAGTGCATGTTGTTGAAGACTCCCGAGGACAATGAGGTTGTGGTGATAGGTGAGAGGAGAGACTACTTGTCTGATGTAGTGTCTGCTCTTAAGGAGAAGAAGATGGTGAAGAAGGGGTGTATAGCATTCTTAATGTTTGTGAGTGCTCTGGATGCAAAGGAAGCTGCTGTGGGGGAGGTTAGAACAGTGAGGGAGTTTGTGGATATTTTTCCGGAAGAACTTTCAGGGTTGCCTCCGGATCGTGAGGTGGAGTTTGGAATCCACTTGCTGTCGGGTACAGCGCCGGTGTCCATCGCTCCTTATAGGATGGCACCAAAGGAGTTGGTTGAACTGAAGGCCCAAATCCAAGAGTTGCTAGATCACGGGTTTATCCGACCCAGTGTGTCTCCATGGGGAGCACCGGTTCTATTTGTGAAGAAGAAGGACGGATCTATGCGTATGTGCATAGATTATCGCCAGTTGAATAAACTGACGATCAAGAACAAATATCCGCTGCCAAGGATAGACGACTTGTTGGATCAGCTCAGAGGGGCTGCAGTCTTCTTGAAGATAGATTTGAGGTCGGGATATCATCAGCTTAAGGTGAAGGAAGCGGATATCCATAAGATGGCTTTCCGGACTCGATACGAATATTATGAATTCCTAGTAATGCCGTTCGGTTTGACGTACACCCCAGCTGCGTTCATGGATATGATGAACCGGGTTTTCCAACCCTACTTGGACCAGTTCGTCGCGGTTTTGGAGGGCATTGCATCAGGCTTTGGGCACCAGATTGGACTTTAGCACGGCATTTCATCCGCAAACGGATGGCCAGTCTGAAAGGGTAATTCAGGTATTGGAAGATATGTTGAGGGGATGTGTTATCGACTTCAGAGGTAGCTAGGAGGAATTTTTACCCTTAGCAGTGTTCGCATACAACAACAGTTATCAAGCTAGTATTAGGATGGCACCCTATGAAGTGTTGTATGGACGGAAGTGTCGCACTCCTACGTGTTGGACAGAGTTGGGTGAGCGTCATGTTTTGGGTCCAGAGATAGTGGCGGAATCAGAAGAAAAGGTTAGGGTAATTCGGGCTCGGTTGAAGGAGGCATCTGATAGACAGAAGTCGTATGCGGATCTTAAGCGAAAAGAGATAGAATTTACCGTGGGTGATCGGGTGTTTCTGAAAGTTTCACCGTGGAAGAAGGTGATGAGATTTGGACGTAAGGGTAAGCTGAGTCCTAGGTTTATAGGGCCTTATCGGATTTTGAAGCAAGTTGGACCAGTGGCATATCAGTTAGAGTTGCCTTCAAAATTGAAGTAGATGCATGATGTGTTCCACGTATCAATGCTATGTCGTTACCGATCGGATCCATCTCACGTGGTGCCAGTTGAGGAAGTTGAATTGAGACCAGACTTGTCCTATGAGGAAGAGCCGATTCAGATTTTGGAGCGGGATGTGAATGTATTATGGAAGAAATCAGTTCCTCTAGTCAAGGTGTTGTGGCCGAACCATGGATTAGAAGAAGCTTCGTGGGAGCCAGAGGAGGCAATGCAACAGCAATACCCTCACCTATTTTGACTATGTAATTTCGAGGCCAAAATTTCTTTAAGAGGGATAGAACTGTAATATCTGGGATTTTGAGGGGTCTTGCATTTTAATTCATATCTATGTGTTAGTATGCTCTGTATGCTATTTGAGTGTGTTTGGGGGCTTCGGGAAACCTTGGGGCTAGGTAGGAGCCTTAGTAAATTTTTTGGTTCAATGTTGTTAAGAGGAGAGCGAGGGAAGCTAGGCCTTAAGGGATTAAATGTGGTGAGCATGGACACAAGCAGCGAGGTGGTGGAGTGGCAAGGGGATGATACTTTGGGTGCAGGGGAGTTTGCGTTAAAGGAGTTGCAAGGGAGGAGGAGGTTCGAGTAGCATGGACAGCATTTTGGGTTGCTTTTTGCGTCAAGCAGGGAGGAGGTAGTGGATTCGGCTATGGCACTTGGAAGGTGGAAGTTTGAATGGGTCAAACATTTCGAATATGTAGTGGAGAGTGAGGCATGAGGTTTGAATGAGTCAAACTCATTTGAATGGGTGAAGGGGAGGAAATTTAGGAGGAAAAGAAGGGATGAGGAGAGGGGCTTGAGAGTTGGCCGAATGTGGGGCTCTAGGGGTGGCATTTTCGGCCAAGAGGAGAGTGGTTCGGTTAGGGGGCTTAAGTGCCGAAATAAGGTGTGTGGTAGAGTGTGTGTGGTCATTTTTCCTTCTTTTGAAATCATTTTTCTCTCTTCTCTAGTCTTGCCGAAAGTGTCAACAAGAGTAATTCATTTTAGGTCTTCTTCTTTTACTATAGTCTAAAGCCGAAGGTTATTCATTCACTCTCTAAAAAGCTGAAAAACACCCTCCATCTTCACCATAGCCGAACCTTTTCCTTCACTTTCTCCTATAGCCGAACCTCTTAACCTCAAACTTTCTCTTCTTTTCTTCCATCACTTGTTTCATCATCAAAGCCGAATAGTTTTTCTATACCTTGGCCGAATCTCCCATTCACCATTTCCTTTCTCTTTTTCGTTCATACTCTTTCTTCTCTTCTACTATTGTATTTATTTCTCCGCTTATATCTCTTGGCCGAATGCTGTGAGCACTCAGAAGGGACGTTGTCGTTCATCTCCTACCAATCTTCTCAATTGGAATAATAGTAGTGGAGTATTAAGGATCTTTCGGGACTTGATCAATCAAGGGATTTCGACAACCTTCAAGTTCAAGTGAGGGCCTTCGGGATTTAGGTCGACTTTGGTAAGAGTGTGCTTTCGATTTTAGCATTCGTTTGGTTTCGTTTAGATCTGAATTAACGTATTAACTCGGGTCTTTTGACCAAAGACTTTGTTTGATGGATTCGAATATCAGCCAAGGAGAGAAAGGGGTTGGACACGTAGTCCCTACCCCTAAGTTCAAGAAACGGTCTATTTCAGTGGTTCAGGATTGGCCACCGGGGTGTGGGGCAACATCGGAAAGAGACAAGCAGATCGCTGTAGTCTCTTCGAGTGAGGACGTTAGGGAAATCAAGAGTCTAGTGCTTCAGGTTCTCAGGTGCGTAGTTAATACACTATTTCTTTGTTTAATTAGTCAAATGCTTGTGATATGTGTGGTAGCCGATAAAGTGGCTGTGGTGGTATTGTTACCCATATTGGGTAATCCGGTAATCAGGTTAGTACATTTCCTATATTAAAATGTGGATGGATATATGTGGATCTTTGTAAGAATCTTATATATGGATATCTGTTATGTTCACATGATTACATTGTCATTCCATCATGGTATGCTGCATGTGCATGGGGTTCGGGATATATTGAATAAGGGGAAGTGTGTACATCTATGTACGTGGATTAGTGATGGCCTCGAGCCTCACTGTGGATTGATGTTGGCCTTGAGTCTCATCGTGGATGTTTGTGATTTTAATCACGTGGATCAGTGGCTAGACCACTAGGTGGACGGCATTGACTGCCGAAAAGGTGTGTAGCGGATGGAGGGTCGATTTAGTAATCCCCAGGTGTGTGGTGGCTGGATATACGGGTGGTGTGTAGCGGTTGGATACTAGGTTGGGTTAGGTTAACATATTGCATCATTATGCGTGGTATGTGGTTTGATATGGATTTGGGGTGTGGATCATGTGGTTTATTTACGCACTGAGTCGGTTTGACTCACCCTATTTTTCTCAAAAACCATGCAGGTGAGACATGATTCGATGGACCGGGCTGGAGTGGATTCGAGGTGGCCATGCAAAAGCTGTTTATTTCTATTCACATATTAAACTTTGCATTACATTTTGGGACATTTTTATTGTAATAAGGCCGCTTAAAATGTTTCGAGATTTTTATTATGTTTTGAGTTAGAATTATTAGCGGATTAATAATTGGGAATGATTTCGAGACATATACAACTTAGAAATCAAATTAAAGTTTTCAAACCCGGACTACTCACAAGCACTCGTTCTCTCAAATTTTTATACATATAATGATTTAAACTTTACACAACCTTCTAAGTTTTGTTTTCTCGGCAAACTACTATTTTCAGAACGACAAACCCTTTTTTTTAAATGAAGTAATTGTTTTAGAACTTAAAACTGATTCTCTTTCGTCTTCAAAGCCAAATTTTTTTTTCTTTCAAACATTTTTCCCAGTAACATTCTGAATTCGGCCGTGGTGTTTTGGGCTGGGTTTGGGGTGTTACACTAGAAGCCGTGGAGGGCACATGGTCTCTTCCCACGGGCGTGTCTCCCCTGTATTCTTAGAAAAGTTTCAAATTTTCATGAAATTTTATATGTGTTTGGGTTTAGTCCCGACTAAGTTTATAAGCTTGTTTAGGGTCTTGATGACTCATTTAAGGGACACTATGATTGAAATTGAATGTGATTGAAGATGATTGACTTTGTGTCAAAAATTCTAGTTGTTAAATGTTCTGATTGATCGGTAATACCTCTTAACCATATTCCGACGACAGTTTCAGGTTAAGGGTGTTACATTTTATTGGTATCAGAGCTACGATTTAGTCGATTGTCAGACTAATGTAGCGCGTGTTAGTCTAGCTATACATGCCATATTATAAAATTGCGATAGTGTGATGAATTCTGACAGTTGAAAATGTGTTTTCATTTTGGTAATGGATCCCGATCGAGCAGTTGCTGACGATGTAGAAAGCAATGCGCCTGCTCCCGCTCAGGGGGGGACACGCCACATCTAGGCCAAACGATAGTAATGAGAGAGGAGAGGCTAAGCAAGCCTTCTTCCGAATGATGAGCGACTGGTTTACGGAGTTCATTCGAACGAATCTAGCTACTCCATAACCTCCACCCCCGCAAGTACCTGTTGTGCCTCCAATTGTAGATCCGAACAGATTGAATAAACCACCTGTAGACAAGATTCGAAAATATGGGGCCGAAGAGTTTAGGGCCATATCTGATGATGATGCTGAGCGAGCTGAGTTTTGGCTTGAGAATACAATTAGAGTATTTGATGAGATGTCGTTGAACCCTAATGAGTGCATTAAGTGTGCAGTTTCCTTGTTGAGAACACGGCTTACAACTGGTGAAAAACGTTGATATCTGTGGTTCCGAGAGAGAGAGAATCACTTGTGATTTCTTTCAAGTTGAGCTCAGAAAGAAGTATATTAGTCAGCGTTTCATTGATCAGAAACGTAAAGAGTTTCTAGAGTTGAAATAGGGTTGTTTTTCTGTTACTGAGTATGAGCGGGAATTTGTAAGACTGAGTCAATACGCGAGGGAATGTGTTTTGACCGAAGCTACTATGTGCAAACGTTTCATAGAGGGATTGAATGAAGATATCAAATTGTTGGTTGGGATACTTGATATAAATGAATTTGACGTGTTAGTCGAAAGAGCATGTAAAGTCGAGGAGCTCAAGAAAGAGAAGAAGAAAGTCGATCGGAGGCTCGTGATGAGAGAAAGAGATCGATGAATAAGTTCTCTCAACCTTCAAAGAAAGAAATATAGAGATGAAAGAAATCATTCAAATGTTTCGTTGGGACATCCAAGTAGAGATCGTTCGAGGCAAAGTACTGGTTTACGAATTCAAACTCAGAATGAACCAAGTGTTGGTAGTGTTAAAAATAACAAACCTGAGTGCATACAGTGTGGAAGATGACATGTGGGAGAGTACTGGCGCAAGTACAACAATAGAGTTTGTTATAAATGTGGATCTTGAGATCATTTCATTCGAGATTGCCGAAGCTGACTGAGGAAGAAAATGTTCCGAATGAAAGACCGAATAATGTGACGGCTAGGGGTAGACCACCCAGAAATGCTGGGAATGTGAGTGGAAGTAAAAAAAGGGATTACTAACACAGCTATAAGGTCAGAGGCGAGAGCACCTACCCGAGCTTATGTTATACGTGCACGAGAGGAAGCATCAACTCTAAACGTCATAACCGGTACTTTTACTTTATTCGATACTGATGTGATTACATTAATAGATTTGGGATCAACTCATTCCTATGTGTGTCTACTGAATTTGTAGTTAGGGTATCGAACCCCTTAGGTAAGTGTGTCTTGATGGATAAAGTATGCAAGAATTGCCCATTGATGTTTCGTGATATATGCTTTCCGGCTAAATTGATGTTGCTACCGTTCGATGAATTGAATATAATTCTGAGTATGGATTGGCTTACTCTGCATAATGTCATTTGGAATTGTAAAAAGGAAGAGTATTGAATTGAAAAGTCTGAATGGTGGGATGGTTCGAGTGGAATCTAGTGATATGAAAGGATTTCCAGCTGTTGTATCAGCAATAAAAGCGTTGAACTATGTGAGAAAGAGTTGCAAAGCTTATATAGCGTATGTGATTGATTATCATTTGGGTAAAGCTAATGTTGTAACCGATGCTTTGAGCCGAATGACTATATGTGCTTTTCAAGCAATGAATGCTCAAAAAGATCTATGTGATAATAGTGCGGTCTTGGTGAGTTGAAAGTAAAGCCGATGCATGTATATGCATGTAATTGTGATGTCCGAAAATTGATGTTGAAATGATGGTTAAACGAACTCAAGCGTGAATTGAATGTTGATTCAGATTTTTGAGTTGATAGTGATGATTGTCTGAAATTTAAAGATCGGATTTGTGTTCCGAGAAAATTTAGAGTTGATCCAGATGATTTTGAATGAAGCTCACAATAGTCGTTTGACTGTTGACCCGAGGAGTAAGAAATTGTACAATGATTTGAAATAGTTTTATTGGTGGCATGGTATGAAACGAGACATCTTTGACTTTGTGTTAAAATGTTTAATTTGTCAACAAGTTAAAAGCTGAACATCGAGCTCGTCTGGATTGTTGCAACCGATTATGATTCCTGAGTGGAAATGAGAGAGAATTACAATGGACTTTGTGTCGAGGTTACCTTTATCTCCGGAAAAGAAAGATGCAATTTGGGTGATAGTGGATAAATTAACGAAATCAACTCATTTTGTTCCGGTGAGAACATATTATACACTGGATAAATTAGTTGAGTTGCATGTTGCTGCAGTGGTAAGATTGCAGGGGTTAATCTAACAAAAGAGTTTGAGTAGAAAGTAATAGTAATTCGTGATAGTTTGAAAACGACCTCAAAACGTTAAAAGTCTTATGCAGACTTAAAAAGGAAGGATATTAAATTTGAGATTAGTAACCAAGTGTTTCTGAAAGTGTCTTCGAGAAAGAAAATACTTTGATTTGGCCAAAAAGGGCAAATTGAGTCCGAGATTCGTCGGACCATATGAGATTATAGTAACGAGTTGGGTCTGTTGCCTATAGATTGAGATTGCCATCTGAGTTGGAAAAGATTCATAATATGTTTCATGTGTCAATGCTTCGACGGTACAGATCAGACCTGTCTCATGTGATTACTCCTACGGAAGTGGAGATTCAATCAAATTTGTCGTATAGTGAAGAACCGATCCGAATTTTGGCAAGAGACCAAAAAGTTGAGAAATAAGAAAATTTCTTTAGTGAAAGTATTGTGGCACAAAAACGGAATTGAAGAGGCTACGTGGGAATCTGAGAACGTTATGAGAGAATAATATCCACACCTATTCACTGGTAAGATTTTCGGGGACGAAAATTTCTAAGGGGGGAGAGTTGTAACAGCCCAGTTTAGACCCTAGTCGGAACAGTGGTTTTGGGACCACAAATCTGAGGTCGTAAAAACATTTTAATGATATTTTCTGTGTGAATAGTACGTGTCATAGCCTGTGTGAAAATTTTGTATGATAATTTGATTGTTGGTGTGTCGAATTAGAAGAACGGACTTAACCGTATAAAGTGTAAAAGCTATGTGTTGATTTATAAGTGCTAAATTGTTGTTGTCTTTATAAAGGGGAGGATTAATGTTGTAGTTAGCCAAAAATTATATGTGGTGGACAGCATTAAATGTTGATATGTGTATATATATATATATGTTTATATATATATTAACTTATAAGTTAAAGTATATTATATATATTATATATATTATAAACTATGATAATAAAAAGAAATGGGGTAGTGGATTGTTCATCCATCTCCACCGAAACAAAAAAAAAAAAGAGAAAGAAATAAGGAAGCTTGGTATTCGACCATGGTTCATGCTTAAATTGGGTATGTATTTTTGATCGGTTTTTGATAATTTCTACGTTTTTGTAATCGTTGCTTTGTGCTCTACAAAACCCATGCATAAATTTTGTAAATTGATGATGTTTGTGTGATATGCCATTGATGATATATTGAGCTTTGTGATGGTTTATGGTGTTAAAAGAAAGATTTGAGCTAGATGAACATACTTTGTTCTTGAATTTTTGATAAATTTAGCTAATTAGGGCTAAATTGTGAAAAGTGTATATTGAAGGGTTAAAATGTGGAATAAATGAAATGTATGAGCTTGTATTAGCATGGGAAGAATTCGGCTAGTATATGTATTTTGAAATTTTGTGTATTTATGATTTTGTGAAATAGGGACTAAAGTGTCAAAATGTGAAAATGTGAGGGCTATTTTGTAAAATACCCTAAATGAGTGAGTGTGGACCAAATTGAATGAGTTGTTGATTGAATGGATTGAAATTGAATGTGTATAGACCAGTAAAGGAGAGGTTCGAATTGAGATCGAGGCAAAGACAAAGTGCTCGATTAATTGACCGTTTCGGTGTTTCAACATCCGAGGAAAGTTCGGACATAGTACATGTAATTAACTATGCTTAATATTATGAAATGATTGGTATGATATATCGAATGGTAAATGCTATGTGAGAGCTTAAGTTATGTAGAACTAAGTTATGCGTGATTCGGAAATGTGACCGAGATGAATAGTCTTTGCGTGTGCGAAATAATATAAGCTTCGGCTTTGTGGTTAGCACTGAGTATGCAATATTGATATAAGTTTGGATATAATTCTTGCTATTAAATTTATATCTATGTGTTGTGAAACGAATGAATGTATATAAATGGAATAAAATGTTTTAAGTATAAGTTAAAGTATTAAGGCACTATGTGTGCGAAATTGAGTTGATACCGAGTTAATTAGCACTGTGTGTGCGAAACTATAGAAGCTACGGCTTTAACAATTAGCACTGTGTGTGCGAAACTATAGAAGCTACGGCTTTAACAATTAGCAATGTGTGTGCGAAACTATAGAAGCTACGGCTTTAACAATTAGCACTGTGTGTGCAAAACTATAGAAGCTACGGCTTTCACAATTAGCACTGTGTGTGCGAAACTATAGAAGCTACGGCTTTAACAATTAGCACTGTGTGTGCGAAACTATAGAAGTTACGACTTTAATAATTAGCACTATGTGTGCGAAAAGATAGAAGCTCCAGCTCATCGAATATGCACTGTGTGTGCGATACCGATAAAAGTTCAGTTTAACATATTGGCACTAAGTGTGTGATGACGATTATGTTTCAGTTATGAAATTGGCACTAAGTGTGCGAATAAGTCAAAGGTATAGCAAAGGTTGAATGAGAAGTAATATCGAGCAAATTGAGTAATACGAATGGTGAGTAGTTATATGTTGATCAAGGTACGTTTGAACCTACGTGGTTGATGATAGATTTAAGAGTTAATTATACATATATATGTTTTAGTATGAGGTAGAGATTAATAAGGTGCCTAGTTGTGCTTTTATCTATGTGATGATATAAATTTATAAGTGTATTAATAAATTAAAAGAATAGTAAAGTTTGATTGAAATGTAAAAACTGGGTAGTTGAGTAGAATGGTTGGATAATAGCTATTTGTTGGAAAAGGTATGTATGATACCTATGTGGTTGGTGAAATTGAAGGTAGATGAATGGAATACTAAGTGAGTTATGAATATAGTTGAATGTGGGTATTATCGGTAAATTATCTGTGTGATAGTTCAATTTGTTCATTGAGTCAATACAATGAATTACTTTTATTATTTTATGAACTTACTAAGCTTTATAAAGCTTACTGTGTGATTTGTTTCTCTGGCTTGCAAGTGTCATAAAGCTAGCTCGGATCTGGGAATCGTCAGCCTCTCAGTCACACTATCAGCAATCTATTTTGGGTATTTTGGAAAGATGTATATGATAAAATATGGCATGTATAGGCTAGTTATTTGAATCATGTTTGAGAGTTGTAAATAGCCATGAGATGTGGCTAGATATGTGCTAGCTTTAACATGAATGATTTTGGTATATGTGATGCATCTTTTGGGCATTTGTGGGTTGAGAAATAGACTTGTGAATGGTAAATTTGTGTTAGTAAAAATACTTGTGTGAAATAGTGAAATTTAGAAGGAGTAATGTTTGGTATTTAATGTATTATTCTTGTGATGAGATAGATTTTGGTATGGAATTTGTTATGGTTGGAATGGGAATTGAATGCATAGATTGAATAGTCATATTGGTAAGTTTTTGGTTGCCTTATGTGCATGATATGTATTGGTGGGTGTTTCTTGTAGGTTTGACCCTAAGTGGGTGGCATGTTGGCCTTGCAAAATGGCCTATAATGTCACACGGTCGAGGCGCACGGGCGTGCCTACAGACCATGGGTGAATTGGCAGAATACAGTTTTGTAGCACACGGCCTCGGCACGGGGGTGTCAGCTAACCGTGGTGTACAAGTCAGTAGCTATCTAAGAGCACACGGCCATGGCACACGGGCGTGCTTGGTGGCCGTGGTGGGGAAGACAGTATAGGACCACGGTCAGGACACACGGACGTGCTTGGTGGCCGTGGGGACCAAATTAGTATATAGACATGGAAGGACACACGGGGGTGTCTAGAAGCCGTGGAGGGCACACGGTCTCCTCCCACGGGCGTGTCTCCCCTGTATTCTTAGAAAAGTTTCAAATTTTCATGAAATTTTATATTTGTTTGGGTTTAGTCCCGACTCGGTTTATAAGCATGCTTAGGGTCTTGATGACTCATTTAAGGGACACTATGATTGAAATTGAATGTGATTGAAGATGATTGACTTTGTGTCGTAAATTCTAGTTGTTAAATGTTCTTATTGATCGGTAATACCTCTTAACCCTATTCCGGCGATGGTTTCGGGTTAGGGGTGTTACACCACCTCCCATTCAAACCATTTCACCAAATCTCCATCCTCCAAGGCAGAGTTTGCTCTCAACTCTGCTTCCTCCTTTCCTGAGCACAAAATAACAGCCCCCCCAAAATGTCACTTGTGAGATTCGAACCTCCAGCCTCTTTACACTCCCCTTGACGCCACACCACCTTGCCACAAGCTCCTCTTGTGCTAGCAAAACACCAACAAATTTCCTTAAGTCTAGCTTCCAACAGTCCTCTCCACTAAAGGGCCAAAAATGAAAATTTTTCCTTTGACTTAACTTGAACCCGGGACTTCATAGTATCCTCTAAACACTCCAAAATCCCATTCCTAATAGGTCCAACTTGCCTTAGTTCCGTTCTCTTGTTCTAAAAAATTTTAAAAGCTCCTACGCCCAAGGCCCAATGGGCCCAGTTCTACTTGGCCCAAATTTGGGTCGTTACACAAAACATAAGCTCTGGTTCAGCCTAAGTTGAAGAAAAAGTTTATGATTTTTAGTCATGCGTCAATGAACGGTTTGAAGTGTGTTCTAATTATAGAATGCACATATATATCTTGTGATTCCATACAGTTAAAGCTGCATGAAAAGAGTTATGTGACATATTTGATGATTACAGGAGTTTAAAATGTTTGATGTTGCAGAGCGAGATCCGAACTTGTCATAGCAAAGGTAGCTCGAATCGTCGAAAAACTTTTGAGTCTGTAAGTAAATATTATTATCCGAGGGAAATGATTGTAGTTTTGAATGATCTAAATAAGAAACTTTTGTGTGCTTTACGAGCGATGTATACGTGATTGATCTTATCAGATGATGATTATAGTTTGTTGCTTTAAGATAGAGTGTATATACTAAGAAGCTCTGAGATTGTATAACCATTGTTGCAGGTGGCTCACAGTGTCAATTAGTCTTTTCATACAGGAGTAACAAGATGCATGATAATCTGAGAAAGTGGTATTGATAAATGAGTATAAAACGTAATATTTCTTACCTTGCGTTTAAATGTCTGAGCTATCAACAGGTTAAAGTTAATTATTAAGCGTCTTCAGGACTATTTCAGCATGTCTTGATATCTGAGTAATGATGAAATAGAATTTTGATGAATTTTGTATCGGGATTATCTCTTATCATTGAAAAAGATAGATGTTATCTGTCTGAATAAGTCTTTCCGTACGCATAGATTTCTCTTTTAATAAATCAGCTGAGTTATTCGTTTCTGAGACTGTCAGTTTGCACATGGTACCAGTCATCATTGTTTCAGACTGAAATCTAAAATTTATATGGTAATTCTAGGAGAAACTACAGTAAGCTGTGAGTACGAGGTTGTTTTGAAAATTCTCGAAATATTTATTAGTCCCTATGTTTTAGAGTTTGAAAGCAACTAAGAAAGACTATTGTTGTTTGATAAGGTATCATGTGATTATAAAAACGACATTGTATGAGGTATCATATGGTTGCAGTTACCAAACTCCGTTGTTTTGGGTCCGAGCTTTGTGAGAAAATGATTCACGGGATTAATGCCATCAGAAAACTTGAGCAAAAGATAAAAGTAATTCAATACAGTTAGAAGCAGTTTCAGCTTGATATGACGTATAGTGAAAGACAGATCGGAATTTTAGTTGTGAGATTAAAGAGATTGAAATCTGAAGCTATGGGTGAATTTGAAATGTACTGTGTGGAAGAAAATCCTTAATCTATTTTTTGGTAAGATTTTCGGGGACGAAAATCCCTAAGGGGGGGAGAGTTGTAACATCCTGGTTTAGACCTAGTCGGAATAGTGGTTTTGGAACCAAAAATCTGTGGTCGTAAAATTATTTTAATATTATTTTTGGTAATTACAGTTTGTTATTTGATATGTGTGAAAATTTCGTGATTTAATTTTACCGATTGGTTGTCTAATTTGATAAAAATGACTTAATCGCGTAAAATGCAAAATTAGCATGCTATAAGTTAAAGTGCTTAATTGCTATGGTTTCTTAATTTTGAAGTACTTAAAGTGAAATTTGGCCATTGAATAATGGCATGGATGGTAATGGACAACCATTATAAATTTTTCATATTAATTTATAAAGGTTAAAAAGGTAAATGATGTATTATTATATAATTAAATAAAACATAAAGTTATGCATGTTCATCTTTCTTGTTGGCCGAATGTAAGGATGAAAAGAAGCCATTTTTCTTGTTTAAAGGTTCGACAATCTCCAAGCTAGATTGAGGTATGTTTTGAGCTCGATTTTTGATAACTTTTACGTTTTTGAGATCGTTGCTCCGTATATTACCTAGCCCATGCTTTAATTTTCGGAATTGATGATGAATTTGAGATTTGCCATTGTTGATGATGTGATGAATTTGTTGTTTGATGATGAAAAATGAATCTTTGATGTTTGGTTATCATGTTTAATTAAGTGATTTATGATAAAAAAAATCCAAATTAGGGATTTATTTGTGAAATTTGAAAATTTAAGGGCTTAAATGTGAAATAAATTGAATAAATGGGCTGCTAAGGACCTAGGGAGCATTCGGCCTAATATGGGCTTATTGAAATTTTGGGTATTTTGTGTTGTTTTGAATTAGGGACTAAATTGAGAAAATGTGAAATGTCAGGGGCTGAAATGCAAAGTGCCCAAATTATGTATTTTTGGATGAAATTGAATGAATATGTTATTAAACAAGCCAAATTTGTATTGAATTAGATCAAGAAAAGAGGAAATAAAATTTGGATTAGGGAAAGTTGAAAGTTGTCAAATAGTCGTTCTGGTCTGTTCGTGTCCGTACGAGGTAAGTTCATAAGTAAATAAATGTTATTAAATTCAATTGTATATGTATTACATGTGCCAAATTGAATTATAATAAGTATATGTATATATGCCAAAATGAATTAAGCATTGGAGAACTAGTTACGAGCTTGAATCGATCGAATTACGACGTCTGAAAGCCCTGTACGAACCATAGGAATAGTATAGGATACATATGTCATGACATAGGAGTCCGATATGTGATTTCGTGTAAGACCACGTCTAGGACGTTGGCATCGATTTGAGATTTACGTGTAAGACCATGTCTGGGACATCAGCATCGTATATGATTTCGTGTAAAACCCTGTCTGGGACAGTGGCATCGATATTTGATTACATGTAGTACCACGTCTGGGACGTTGGCATTGTACGAACCTTTCGAGTTATCCGAGTATCCTTATTGATTCCGAACAGTTCGACGGGCAATATCGAGAAGTGAATGATTATGTAAAAATGTATCCGATTCAGGTACGTGTGGTTTGTTTATGTAATTCAGAAATGAAAAGTGAGTATGTTTCAAATGACTATATGTGAAATACATGACAATGAATGATGAATGTATGCAAATGAATTATGAGTAAGTGAAATAGATGTAATGTATGAGATTGAGATGTGTTTTTGTGCAAGTGAGTATGAACAAATGAGCTAGATGAATTAAGTATGGATGAGATTTATATGTTCATTGAGAAATGAGGTAAGTGAGGTTACTCAGTGTAATCATATGAATTTATGAGTATGATGAATGTATATGTGGTTAAGATTTGTTAAATTCGGCCTAATTAAATTGAATTATGCATATCATTGAGTTGATGTATTTGCTTATGGCTTACTAAGCTTTTAAAGCTTACTCTATGTGTTTTTCCTATGTTTATAGAGTTTCAGAGACTTGCTCGGGTTGGAATTCGTAGGAGACCTCATCACACTATCCAGTTTTCGCTTCGGTAAATAAATGCTTTGAGATTCGGTTATGTGGCACGTATAGGCTAGTTTTGACATATTTGGTTTTGAAATTTATATATATATAGCCATGCGAAAATGGCTTGATCATGATGGTAATGTTGGAATATATATTCGGTCATGTTATAAGCTTAAATTGGGAGGTATGTTTCATGGTAAATATGTTGTGATGTTGGTTATATGATTCGGCAATGAGGAATGGTAAGTAGGATGTTTATTTGGCTTATTAGTTAGCTCATTTTGGAAGCATGAAAAGTGGTATAATTTGGCTTGGTAATAAGGTAAAATGATGATTATATTTTGGGTATGTTTGATGGGCATTTGAATAACTATAAATGATTTATTCTTTTTGATGTTAAGTTATGAAATAGAATGTTTAGCTTAAAATTTGAATGATGAAAATATTAGAACCTATTGAGGTTAAGTTTGATAATTGAGTGGTTGTCTATTTGAATTGTTAGACATATGAGTTATAAATAGATATGCCTATGACGTGTTTTTTTGTGGTTCGATTTAAAAAAAATCAAACTGTTGGTTCAATGAGTGATCATAAAATGTGATGTATATATGTGGTAGTAAATTCGGCTTCGGTATGTGGTTCATGTGGGTGGTTGATTATATTATTTAGCTTGCGAATTAGGTATGGTATGACTTGACATTATGTTAAAAAATGGTATAATTTGATTTGGTAAAATGCGCATAATGTTATAATGTTTAAAATGCTATGTTTTGGTAATTGTATTTAGAAATGGTTCTTGGTTTTAGGGTGTTATGCGAATGGTATGATAATGTTAAAAGTATAGTTGGTTATGTTATATAGTTACCTAATGTTTTATGTGCAAATGAATATTAAGTCGTGAGATATGGCCAAATTGGTTTAACATGCGCATGTATAATGATTATAAAATGTTATGGTTGTTATTTAGCTAAGGATATGGGTTAAAATGGCTTAGTATGTGTTTGTATATAGGTTGATTATGAGTTGGGTATTCGAATGATATGGAAATGGTGGCCATATGGTTCGAATTTTGTAATTATGAAACAAGTACAAATTGGTTTTGATATTTGATAACTTGGTTCGGAATTTTTGAATAGACAAACAGAATTGATGTAACAGCCCGATTTAGGGCATAGTCAGAATAGTGGTTGCGAGACCACAAATTCGAAGTAGAAATATATGGTTTATGGTTTTTATGAGGTCTATGACATGTTTGCATGGTTGTGTGAAAATTTCATGAAGAAATTTTATGATTTAGTGATCAATTTATCTTTTAGGACTAAATTGCAAAAATTAAAAAATATGAGATTCTAGAAGTTTTAAGTATGAGATAGCATTAGAAAAATTATTAGAGGTCCTTATTTAGTAATTAGACCATTATATCTCATGATGGACAAAAATGGACATGGAAGGGAAAAAATCTCAAGGAAGGGCCTTAAGGGCATTTTGGTCATTTAGTTAATAAATTAATAAAAAGGGGAAAAGAAGTCAAAATTTGTGTCCATCTTTTTCCCTAAGTGCCGAAAATTGAAGAGAAGACATAGCTAGGGTTTTGTTCATTTTCAAGCTCAAAGTAAGTGCATCCTAGCCCCGTTTTTAATGTTATTTACCTTTTTGAGATCCTCCTAGCTCGATTTATCTATTTCTAGCTATATTTTAAGCTAGAGTTCATGTTCAAAAACTTACCCATGTATGACATGCATGTATTTTGATGTTTAATGGAGGAATATGGAAGTTTGATGTGTGATGAACATATTTCTCTAAGTGATTTTTCATGGAAACACCTAAAAAGGACCTATTTGTAAAAGTGATAAAATGTGTAGTAGAAATCGATTTTGAAGGAAAATGTGAGCCATTATAAGCTTAAGATAGGTTCGGCTAGGTTTGGGTAACCAAGAAAATTAGTACATTTCACCGTACGAGCCTAGGGACCATTTTGCAAATATGCGAAAGTTTAGGGAAAAATTATAATTTTTGCCAAAGTGTGATTCATGGGCTTTTTTAGTTAATGTGATAATTAAATAAGCGAAATTTTTCGATTATAGATCAAGAAACACGAAGTCCGAACCTAAACCGAGGAAAGAACAAGGTGGTGGATTAAATTGAACAACTATCTATATTTTGGTACCAAGGTAAGTTTGTGCGTAATAAATCAACATTATGTTATTATGTATTTAAATGCTTGATATTACATGAAATTTATATTCTTTTTATGAAATTGGTTAATGAGGTCTCGATGGATAAAATGATGAAGATTTACTATATCGAAGTCCCGGTTGAAACTTAGGGATAGAAAGGATACCCTTGTCACGACATTAGATTAATAAGGTCCCGTATAAGACCGTATCTAGGATATGGCCTCGGCATCGAATTGAGATCCCGTGTAAGACCATATCTGGGATATGGCACCGGTATCGAATAGTGATTCCAGTTAAGACCACGTCTGGGACCTGGCTTCGGTATGAAATCGTGTAAGACCATGTCTGGGACATGGCATCGACATGCGATCTCGTGTAAGACCAAATCTTGGATATGGTTTCGACATCGACATGATATCCCGTATAAGACCATATATGGGATATGGCATCGGCATCGACATGTGATCCCATGTAAGACCATATCTGGGATATGGCATTGGCATCTTACTACGTGTATGACAATTTCTGAGTATTCTTCGATATTGCAAGTGGTTCAACGGGGTAAAGAATTAAGGTTTATGTTAAAGATGGAAAAAGGGCTAAAGTTGTGTGATGGAGTGATACAGGTACTTAAGCGAAACTCACGAGAAATGAGCCCGGTATGTGAAATGTGGTTGGTAAGAGTGATCTTGAGTAAGCCATGTCAATGTTGCTTGAAAATTTTGTGTTAATTCATAACGTATATGTGGATGTTATTACAAGATTTTATGTTGTTATCTATTACATGCAAACTTACTAAGCTTTATGCTTACTCCCCCTCTTTTCCCTTTTCTTGTAGTATCGCCAAGCTAGCTCGGGGATCAATGTAACACCCCTTACCCAAGTTCTATGACGGGAACTGGGCCCGAGGCGTTACCGAACTCAACCCACTTAATCGCCACTTAGGCTCAACGTCATTACTCTCTATAACCTTATTCTCGACTTACGAGGCCTCACTCATACACACGAGGGCTCTCGAGACTAATCCGGAACTTTTACGATCCTTAAAATTTTTCTCTTTTATAAAGGTCTCACACGCCCGTGAAAGATTAGACACGCCCGTGCATGGACACACACACCCATGTCCCCAAACCGTGCCTAAAAACCCAACATTCTGCCAATGCCCCACGGCCAAGGCACACGCCCGTGCTTACCACCCGTGGTGCACACTGACTTCACACACACGGCCTCAAAGCCTAGTCACACGCCCGTGTGGCTAGCCCGTGGACTATCCTGATTTAAAATGTTAACGTGCAGGGGATGCACGGCCACATCACACGCCTGTGGGCTGACCGTGTGTCACACATGGCCTAGACACACGCCCGTGTGTCTATCCACATGGTCAAGAACAAGACTAAGTGTCAAGTTCTTTTCACCCTTCTAACATGCACAACATATACTCATCTAACACCATCATCATCAACTCAAATTCAAGTGCATTCTCACATAGAAAACTACATCTTTCTTTCATATAATGTAATAGCCAACAACCATGGCATTATATAAAATAAGCTATCCATCTAAAGGCCAACACATCTTAGCCATTTACAACCAAAATCCACTAACTTGTCTAGCCCCTATACATGCCATATACAAAACATTAAGTTTCATGTACCAAAGTGTGCTGATATGTGGGCTATCTTCTGATGATCCTCGTATCTCGATTCAACGCTTTTAATCTATAAGACAAGGGAAAAGAAAGAGAGTAAGCTTTGAGCTTAGTAAGTTTACACATAAACAATTAAGCAACATAGTATAAGCTAAGCAACCATTAGCATTATACCAACAAGTAATTCACAACTATGCTTACTCTTTCTATCCCTTACCACATTTCCAACACATCATGAGTCACATACTCATAACCATCAAAATGCACCCCTGCATTCTATGTCACATTTACACAATATACAACACATCATTATTTCTCGTAATACATCCACACAGTTTATCCACATAACTTATCCACACAGACTATCCACACAATTTATCCACATAACTAATCCACACGACTATTCACACAGTTAGTTCACATAACTAATCCACCACGACTATTACACACAGCTAATACACACAGTTAATCCACACAGCCAATATCTCAGTGGTTTCGCACTTAGCACACCACAATTGATTAATAAGGTGGTATCGCACTTAGCCTACCACAAAGGTATTCATAGTGATTCAGCACATAGCTCACCAAACGATATACCTCACGATAGCATCGCACATAGCTAGCTCATCGTCAATATGCATTAGGATGGTATCGCACTTAGCCCACCATCTAGCATTATCACAACACATGCACAAGTCTACTTACTTAATCATTCTCGATCATACATTCATTCCATATTTTCTACTACATTCATCCCACATAGGTTCTCAAATATGCTACACACTAGCTAGCATTAACAAATTGTAAGTATGAATGCATTATTTATGCATAGACTTACCTCGATACTCAAAAGTATAGAAATATGCAATTTAGTCCACCACCTTGCTTTTGCCTCGGTTTGATCCACGGCCGTCTTTCTTGATCTATAATGAATAATTCAGCTTATTCAATACACACATTGACTAAATTGACCCACATTTCATACTTTAGCAAAATTACTATTTTGCCCCTAAACTTCCTTATTTTTACACTTTAGCCCCAAGGCTCGTAAAGTGATTTTTATTCAACTTTCTATCCTTTCATGCTTAGCCGAACCACTTACTCAACTAAAGCATTCATCAAATCTCACTAAATCACACATGTATGACCAAACTAAAGTTTTTCACAATCAAGTCCCTACATGCATTTTCATGGAAAATCACTTAACAAAAGATGTTTCTACTACATCAAGCTTTCATAATCTTCCATAAAACATCAAAATACATGCATGTCATTCATGAAAACATTTTTGAACATCCATTATAGCTCATCAAATAGCTAAAAATAGCTTACTCATGCTACCGGGACTTCAAAAATACAAAGAAGATCAAAATCGGGCTTAAGAGCACTTACTAGCAAGCTTGAAAAATTGAAAGAACCCTAACAATGGCTTCTCAAATTTTTGGCAGCTAATGGGGAAGAAGATGAATGAATTTGTCATCTTTTCACCTATTTTAATCACTTATTTGATAAATGACCAAAATGCCCTTTTTGATAAATTTCAAATTTTGACTCATCCATGCCCATTTTTGTCCAAAAATTAGAATTTGAGTAAATTTCTATTTAAGGACCTCTAATTAATAATCTAAAGCTATTTCACACAAATAGCTTCTAGAAACACACATTTTGCAACTTTTGTAATTTAGTCCTTTTGGACAATTCAACCATAATTTCACAAAATTGTTTCATGAAACTTTCACACTAGCATGCATACATAATATAAACCTCAAAAAACTCATTCATGACCCTCGGATTTGTGGTCTCGAACCACTATTTCGACTAGGCCCTAAATCGGGATGTTACAATCAAAGGACGTCGGAGCTCGATTCATACTATCAAGCTACTCTTTTGGGTATAGTAAAGTTTGATTATTTTGGGTATGGCATGTATTGGAACTTGGTCATTTTGTTATATGTCATATTGGTTAGCCAATGTGTTGGCTTTTAATGTTACTTATTTCATTTAGTAAATGGCCATTGGAATTGACCAATACTAGTTAAGTTATATCTATTCAATGATGATGAAATTCATGAAGTGCAAGCTTGCGCAATTGAAAGAGTAATGTGTGAAATTAAGGTGTGGATGTCTTGATTGTGGATATTAGAGGTGCATTATTGCTATGCTATGTGTTGCTGGAAATTGTATAAGTGTGGTTGTTTTTCAGGGTGGCAAATGGCTTGGTAAATAGCCTTATATTTGTCCACACGGGCGTGTGTCTAAGCCGTGTGTGACACACGGTCAGCACCGTTGGCGTGTCGATAGGCCGTGTGTCCCCTGCATCCAAATTTAGTAAAATAGAATGTCCAGTAGTAAACACACGAGCAGAGACACGGCCGTGTGTCTCAGCCGTGTGAAGGACACAGCCTCAGGACATGGGCATGTGCCCAGGCCATGTAAAGTCTGCACATTAATTGCGAGAATTAAATTCGCCACACGGCCTAGCACACAGGCGTGTGACTCGGCCGTGTGACACTAAATGTTTGCTGACGTCATAAAAAAATGTCAAGGTTTTCACGCACGGGTTATGACACTGGCGTGTCATGGCCGTGTGAGGGACACGGGCCATAGACACGGGCATGTGGCCCTATTTTGAGCAAAAATTTTCTAAGTATTCGTAAGCTTTCAGTTCAGTCCCGAACCACTCTATATGTATGTTTCAGGTCTCGTAGGCCCATAATAGGGACGTTATGATCACGAATGAAAAAGTTTTAAGTTGGAATGAAAATTTATGGCCCGATTTTGCATGATTAAGTATGTTAAGTTCGGTAATCCCTCGTATCCGGTTCCGGCGTCGAATACGGGTAAGGGGTGTTACATTTAGTGGTATCAGAGCTATGGTTTAGTCGTTTCTCAGATTACGGTAGTTTTTGTGAGAGTCTAGCTATACATGCCATGCGTATGTGTATATACATAATGATAGTGTGACGACTCTTGACGATTTAAAATATGTTTTCATATAGTAAATGGATCTCGACAGAGCAGTGGCGGATGACGTAGAAAGTAACGCGTCGACCCCTGCTCAAGGGACTGTGCCAACTGAAAATGAAATAGACCAGTGACTGTGAGTCAAGGAGGAGGAGGAGAGGCCATGGAAGCCTTTCTCCATATGATGAACGCTTAGTATACGGAGTTCATCCGAACGAACCCGACCGCACAACAATAAGCTCCCCCCTCCAAACCCTCAGCCTATCCATGTAGCTCCCTAAGCTATAGAAATGGTAAGAAGGGAAAAGCCCCCGATTGATAGAATTCAGAAACAAGGAGCTGAGGAGTTCCGAGCTAATAAAGATGACGATCTGGAAAGAGCAAAATTCTGGCTTGAAAATACCATCAGGGTATTTAATGAATTGTCTTGCACACCCAAAGAGTGTATGAAATGTGTTGTGTCTCTTTTGAGAGATTTGGCTTATCAGTGGTGGAACACCCTTGTGTCGGTTGTACCAAGGGAGAGAGTTAATTGAGAATTTTTCTTAGAAGAGTTCCGAAAGAAGTATATTAGCCAAAGGTTTATCGATCAGAAAAGAAAGGAATTCCTTGAGCTAAAACATGGTCGAATGACGGAAATCGAATATGAACGTGAGTTTGTAAGGCTCAGTAAATATGCTTGGAAGTGTGTATCCACTGAAGCCATCATGTGTAAGAGGTTTGAGGACGGATTAAATGAGGACATCCGATTGTTTGTTGGTATTCTGGAACTAAAGGAATTTGTTGTGTTAGTAGAAAGAGCTTGCAAGGCCGAGGAATTGGCCAAAGAGAAAAGAAAGGCTGAAATTGAGTTCCGTGACTCGAGGAAGAGACAATTGGGTAAGTCATTTCAATCCTCATCCAAGAAATCAAGAGAGTTCACGACTCGATCAGCCGCTTCAGTTGGGTTCTCAAACAGAAGTAAAGGTAAACAGTACTCGGTTTCTAAAGCTCAGACCACTTTGATTGCTAGTGTTGGTAATACTCGACCAAGTAGACTGGAATGTTCACAGTGTGGTCCCGATGAGTGCCGAGCAAATGAGAGGGCTTGTTTCAAGTGTGGTTCCCAAGATCACTTCATTAGAGACTGTCCCGAGATGGTTGACAAAGATAGAAATCAGAGTGTGAGATCGGGCAACACTGCTAGTAAAGGAAGACCACAGAGAAATTCGGGAAATGGAACGAGTAGTAAGAATACACCTAAAGAGCAAACTGCAAGATCTGAGGGTAGAGCGCATGCGAGGACTTATGCCATTCGCGCTCGCGAAGAGGCATCATCCCCTAATGTGATTACGGGTACATTTTCTCTCTATGATACTCATGTTGTTGCTTTAATTGATCCGGGATCTACCCACTCGTATGTTTGTATAAAATTAGTATCTAGTATGAACATGCCTGTAGATTCTATAGAATTTGTGATAAAGGTGTCAAATCCCCTAGGCAAATGTGTGTTAGTTGACAAGGTATGCAGAGATTGCCCTTTGATGATTAGAGGTCATTATTTTCTGGCTAATCTCATGCTATTGCTGTTTGATGAATTCGATGTAATTCTTGGTATGGATTGGTTAACTGCTCATGATGTGATAGTAAATTGTGGAAGGAAACTTATTGAATTGAAATGTGAAAATGGAGATATTCTTCGTGTTGAATCAGATGAACAGGATAGATTGTCTGTAGTGATTTCTTTTATGTCTGCTCAAAAATACATAAGAAAGGGATATGAAGTGTATCTTGCCTTTGTGATGAATGCCAAAGAGACTGAGTTAAGAATTGAATCAGTGCCAATAGTATGTGAGTATCCACATGTATTCCTGGAAGAATTGCCCGGGTTGCCTCCGGTTAGAGAGATTGAATTTGGTATTGAGTTAGGCCTTGGTACTGCGCCTATTTCGATTGCTCCATACAGGATGGCTCCGACCGAGTTCAAAGAATTGAAGGCTCAGTTACAAGAGTTGACGAATAAAGGTTTCGCAAGACCGAGTTATTCTCCGTGGGGTGCTCCCGTATTATTTGTGAAAAAGAAAGACGGTTCTATGAGGTTATGCATAGATTATCGGCAATTTAATAAGGTAACCGTAAAGAACAAGTATCCCTTGCCAAGGACCGATGATTTTTTTGAAAAATTGAAGGGAGCCACTGTGTTTTCCAAGATAGACTTAAGGTCTAGTTATTACCAGTTGAGAGTCAAAGACTCAGATGTGCCGAAAACCGCATTTCGGACAAGGTATGATCACTATAAATTTCTAGTTATGCCTTTTGGTTTAACAAACGCCCCTGCCGTGTTTATGGATTTAATGAACCGCATCTTTCGGCCATATTTGGATGAATTTTTTGCAGTCTTTATTGATGATATATTGATTTACTCTCGTGATGAGAGCGAGTGGAAACACGAAAATTTACGTGTTTTTACATGCCCTTTTTAACTTAAAATCATGCTATTTCGGTTAAATTCTTGTCAAAAAATAATTAAATACTATAAAATAATTAAATTGTGTTAAAAATATGAACATGATGAATTTTAATTAATTTTATAGTTGATTTTGATTAATTTTGACTATTTTCGACAGATTCGCACAAAGAGCAAAAATTGGCTCGGTAGACACTGCTCGAAGAAAAAACCCGAGAAGCAATTTGAAGTATCTAGGTAAATTTATTTCCAGCCCAAGACGGTCCGATTATGAATATTAAATCATAATATAATTAATTTTAATTTATTCCCAATTTAATTTGGGCTAAATAAATTATTATTAATTAATTATGGAAAAAGGGTCTAGTTAAACCGCACTGGTTGAACCGAATTTAGTGAACCGAACCAGCCACCAATTGGGCTGCCCAGAACCTTCTATATGCTGACCCAAATCAGCTTATTAGCTGATTAATTGAGCTTGCAAAGAGGCCCATGAAGACTTGTCAAAGTTGCATTCAACCCCCTCCACAATTAGTGGCATTGTAGATTTGCCCCAAACCATATTTAGCAAAGTTGAAGCCATCAACTTTGCCACATAGGTGGCCGGCCAATGTGTGGCTCTTTGGCTGCTATTTTTAGACAAATTTCAGCTGCCACATTCAGCTATAAATACCCCCTTGGCTGATCATTCAAAGCATCCCTCATCTCTCATTCACATCTCTTCTCTCACAACTTTTCTCTCCTCTCTCAATTCTTCTTTTATTTTCCTATTTCCTTGCTCTTGTGCCGATTTATCCTCTTGGGAAAGGGGTCTTCTTCAGCCATCATTGAGCAGAAATTAGAGTGTTCATAAGCCACCTTGATAGCCGAGGACAATGGAGGACGAAGAACGGAGCAATCAGTCAAGCCACGGAGAAACACCGGATTTGGTTCTTGTTCCCTATCTCTTTAAATATCGTTGTTGTTTTGAAAAACATGTTTATGAATATTTATGCTATTGTAATGGTTAATTTAATCATCTTAGATTGAATTTAATTCGTGTTGGGTTGATTGCATGACGTCCTTTTAAATTATTAAAATTGTGTTTATGCTGTTGTAGGCCTCGGTAAAATGCTTGATTAAGTAAAATCATGCCTAAGTTATTCTGGTATTATAATTGTTTAGATAACTAACGACTTAATTATTTAAACACATTGAAATTGTAATTAATGGACACAGTACTTAATCAGTGCATGTTTAATTCTTCTAAGGTAGTTGAAGATTAGATTAGCATTGTATTTGGCGATACATATGCCTTGCATAACTTGCAAGATTTTTGTGATTAAACTGTTTCAAGGTAAGGATACTTTGTTACCTCACATAGTCTTTTATATGCTTATTAGGTTGAATTAATCGTTTGAATCGACATAGGAATATGCGAGAGATTGTTTAATTTAATAAGTATGTATGTGCAATAACATGTTTACTTTTATATAAATCTATTTTATCGGTCGAATTGACATAGGAATATGTACAAGAGATGAATGGATATTTGATTTGAAAATATGTTCATAAGTTAGAAAATTATCGAGTTGCCGTGATTTATTCGTAACAACTATAAGCATAAGTTTAATAATTCTAAGGTAAGAAATGTAATAAATCCAACACAATTATATCATCTTGATTAAAATCAGCTTTTGAAATCGTGCATTAGAACTTTATTTTATTTTATTTTACTTTGTTTTTTTTAGTATTTAAATATTTCTTAAATCCAAATATTTTTCCTTCACCAAAGTGTTTGAAATCATTTTCATTAATAATTCTTTTACAGTCCCTGTGGGTACGATAACTCGACATTTACTTGTCACTTTATTACTTGTTACGATTGTGTACACTTGCACATTTCCACCGTTCCAAGTTTTTGGCGCTGTTGCCGGGGATTGTTTTTCAAAGCCATTATTTGTGAATCTGTTTTACATTGTGGTTTATTTATTTTCCTATTGAAATTTTTACTTACTTAATTTTTTTGTGATTATTTTAGGTGTTTATGAGTATTGACCAGATTATTGACTTACTCCCTGCAGACCCTGAGATAGAACGAACCTTTTGACAGTGAAGAAGACAAGCGAACCAGAGAAGGACCGAAGAAATGAACTTCGAGAATATGAATCAAGGAAATGGAGCAAACCCTGCTGAAAATCCTATCCTTATTGCTGATGATAGGGATAGGGCCTTAAGACAATATGTTGTGCCAGTGTTCAATGACCTTAATCCGGGTATTAGAAGAGCCAAAATCGAGGTACAACAATTCGAGCTAAAGCCAATCATGTTCCAGATGCTTCAGACAGTGGGCCAATTTAGTGGAATGCCTACTGAAGATCCTCATCTTCACTTAAGACTATTTATGGAAATGAGCGATTCTTTCAAGTTAGCCGGAGTTCCTGAAGATGCCTTACGATTGAAGCTGTTCCCATATTCACTAAGGGACAGAGCTCGTGCCTGGTTGAACTCATTGCCACTGAACTCCATTTCTACATGGTAAGAATTAGCCGAGAGATTCCTCATGAAGTATTTCCCGCCAAGCAAGAATACTAAGATGAGGAACGAGATCACTGCCTTCCACCAAATGAATGATGAGTCCTTGTATGAGGCATGGGAAAGATTTAAAGAGTTATTACGAAAGTGCCCTCATCATGGAATCCCACATTGCATCCAACTTGAGACGTTTTACAATGGTCTCAGCGCTCACACGAGGATGGTAGTGGACGCTTCTGCTAATGGTGCTCTCCTTTCTAAGTCTTATAATGAGGCTTATGAAATTATCAAGAGGATTGCTAGCAACAATTATCAATGGCCAACCAATGATCGAAAGCGTCGGGAAGGCGAGTTCTTTGGAATACATGAAGTAGACGCTCTTACTTCACTCGCATCTCAGGTATCATCAATATCCTCAATGCTTAAAAATCTTACTACTAATGGGTCTAATAGTTTTGCAGCACAGCAGCCTAATCAATTTGAGAATATAGCCTGTGTCTATTGTGGGGAGGGACATTTGTTTGAAGAATGTCCGTCGAACCTAATCTGTATACTACATGGGTAATCGTAACCAAAAGCGAGGAAGGCAAGGGTTGCAATCAAATTTTTATAACCCATCATGGAGAAACCACCGAATTTCTCTGGAGTAATCAAGAAATTTGGAACCAGTACCACTTACACCCAACCTGACCAACCCAGTGACCTAACTTCCCGCAACAAGTTTAGAAACCGGTTCAAGTGAAGCATCCAATAGCTTGGAGAGTTTCTTTGAAGACATACATGGCAAAGAATGATTCCTTAATCCAGAGCCAAGCAGCTACATTGAAGAATTTGGAGAATCAAGTGGGCCAGCTTGCAACTGAACTTAGGAACTGACCACAGGGTACCTTACCCAGTGATACGGAAAATTCAAGAAATTCGGGAAAGGAGCATTGCAAAGCGTTAACACTGAGGAGTGGAAAGACGATAGAGCCCAATACCATTGAAGCTGGAAAGGAGCCAGCTGACGCTCAAGATTCAGAAGAAGTTCAACCAAGTGTTGAAATCCCAGTTTCACCAGAACCAAAATCTGCAAAACCCGACAAAGTAACCTCAAGACCAGCTAATTCTGATCAACTAACAACTTCATTAGGTGCAGAATTGCCGCTAAAGACAAATAAACCAGAACCAGTTCCAGGAATGAAACCACCACCACCCTACCCTCAAAGACTTCAGAAGCAGAAGCAGAAGCAGGAGATTCAATTCAAGAAGTTCCTTGACATACTCAAGCAACTTCACATCAACATCCCGTTGGTTGAAGTACTTGAGCAAATGCCGAACTACGTCAAGTTCATGAAAGATATCTTGTCTAAGAAATGAAGACTTGGAGAATTTGAGACGGTAGCTCTGACGAAGGAATGCAGTGCATATCTTCAAGATAAACTTCCCCTAAAATTGAAGGATCCTTGATGTTTTACCATACCGTGCAACATTGGAGCAACATATTGTTGTAAGGCATTATGTGACTTAGGTGCAAGTATCAACTTGATGCCTATGTCAATATTTAGGAAGTTGGGGATATGAGAAGTTAGACCAACTACAGTTACGGTTCAACTAGCAGATCGATCCTTAGCACATCTAGAAGGAAAAATCGAGGATGTATTGGTACGTGTAGATAAGTTTATCTTTCCTACTGACTTTATAATTCTAGATTTTGAAGCAGACAAAGAAGTACCAATCATCCTAGGAAGGTCGTTCCTAGCAACTGGAAGGACCCTTATTGATGTGCAGAAGGGCGAGCTCACTATGCGTGTCCAGGATGATCAGGTAACATTTAACATCTTTAAGTCTATGCGATTTCCTGACACAATGGATGATTGTTCTGCAGTATCCAATTTAGAGGAATTAATAGTGGAGAAGGAACTCAACTGTGTTGAGGACCCATTGGAAAGAATTTTGACATCGGATCCTCCAAATGATGAAGAGGAGGATGACTACTTAGCTTTGCTAGAAGCTAATCAAAAGGGATTTAATCCGCAATCCCATCTTGAATCTTTGGAATTAGAGAAAAGGGATTACACCCAGCCAAAAGCATCGATCGAGGAGCCACCTAAATTAGAACTCAAGGTATTACCTTCTCATTTAAAATACGTTTATTTAGGTAACGCTTCTACTCAACCTGTGATTGTTTCAGCAGAGTTGACCACTAAGCAAGAAGAGAAACTTATCTTAGTTTTGAAACAATTCAAGAAGGCCATCGGATGGACCATAGCCGATATTCGCGGTATTAGTCCGTCTGTATGCATGCACAAGATTATCCTGGAAGATGGCGAAAAAGGGACGATCGATGGACAATGGAGATTGAACCCCATCATGAAGGACGTAGTAAAAAAGGAGATCGTCAAGTGGTTAGATGCGGGTATTATCTATCCCATCTCAGACATTTCATGGGTAAGTCCGGTCCAGTGTGTACAAAAAAAAAACAGGTATCACGGTCGTAGAGAATGAGAACAACGAGTTGATACCGACTAGAACGGTTACGGGATGGAGAATCTGCATCGATTATCGAAAGCTGAACAAGGTGACTAGGAAAGATCACTTTCCTTTGCCGTTCTTGGACCAGATGCTGGATAGACTCGCAAGACGAGATTTCTACTGTTTTCTCGATGGGTACTCAGGGTATAATCATATTACAGTAGCACCGGAAGATCAACAGAAGTCGACATTCACTTGCTCGTACGGTACGTTTGCATTTAGACGCATGCCATTTGGTTTATGTAATGAACCTACTACATTTCAAAGATGTATGATGTCTATTTTCACTGACATGGTTGAGAAATATTTGGAAGTTTTTATGGATGATTTTTCGGTATTCGGAGATACTTACGATGATTGCTTAGCCAATCTAGCTATGGTACTAAGGCGATACGAAGAGATGAATCTCGTACTCAACTGGGAAAAGTGCCATTTTATGGTACGAGAAGGAATTTTTTTAGGCCATCGGATAATGAGACATGGGATCGAGGTAGACAAAGCAAAGGTAGACGTTATTGAGAAACTCCCACCTCCAACATCTGTAAAAGGTGTTAGGAGCTTTTTGGGCCACGCCGATTTTTATCGAAGATTTATCAAGGACTTCTCCAAAGTTGCTAAACCCTTATGAAAAATATTGAAGAAGGACGCGATATTCAAGTTTGATGAGGAATGCTTAAAAGCCTTCAACGGTTTGAAGAGTCGATTAGTCACGGCACCCATAATCATCACACCAGACTGGGAATTGCCATTCGTATTGATGTGTGATGCAAGTGACTTCGCAACTGGACCTGTCTTGGGCCAGCGAAGGAACAAAGTTTTTCATCCCATCTACTACGCAAGTCGAACTCTAACCGGAGCTCAACTAAATTATACGATAACAGAAAAAGAGTTACTTGCTATTGTGTTTGCTTTCGACAAGTTTCGATCTTATCTTGTAGGTACCAAAGTGATCGTCTATACAGACCACTCGGTAATTAAATATTTACTGGCCAAGAAAGACGCTAAGCCAAGATTGATCCGGTGGGTACTACTACTTTAAGAGTTCGATCTAGAAATTCAAGATCGAAAGGGAGTAAAGAACCAAGTAGCAGATCACTTGTCTAGATTGGAGCCGCAAGAGGGAAATTATCCACTTGTACCGATCCAGGAGACATTTCCAGATGAACACATATTGAAGGTAAATCATGTCCATAATATTCCTTGGTTTGCTGATATTGCTAACTATTTAGCTTGTGGTTTGATGCCGATTGATAAAACATAGCAACAAAGGAAAAAGTTTATTCACGATGCGAAGTACTATTTCTGGAAAGAGCAATACTTGTTTAAAAAGTGTGTAGATCAGATGATCAGGAGATGTGTGGCAGAAGATGAAATACCGAAGATTTTATACCACTGCCACTCAGCTCCGAGTGGGGGACACTTCAGAGGTACACGTACAGCGGCCAAAGTATTGCAAGCCGGATTCTTTTGGCCCACACTATTAAGGATGCATACACTTACGTAGAGAGCTGTGATCGATGTCAGAGGGTTGGAAATGTCACCAACAGAAATGAGATGCCTCGAACAAATATCATTGAGGTAGAATTGTTCGATGTTTGGGGTATTGACTTTCTTGGTCCTTTCCCTCCGTCTTTTGGTCACAAGTACATATTGGTATGATGAGATTATGTGTCAAAATGGGTCGAGGTGAAGCTTATCCGATTTAACGATGCTAAAGTTGTGATGAAGTTCTTGCAGAAACACGTGTTCACAAGGTTTGGAACCCCAAGAGCTATTATCAGCGATGAAGGGACCCATTTTGTGAACAAGTGGTTAAAATGGTTTTTAGATAAACATGGAGTGAAACACAAGGTTGCTCTGACTTACCATCCATGAGACAAATGGGCAAGTGAAATTTGGTGAATAAGGAGATCAAAGGCATACTTGAGAAGGTAGTTTGCCCGAACCAAGACGAGAGGCTGGTCCAAGAGACTAGATGATGCTTTATGGGCTTACAGAAAAACATACAAGACACCTTTAGGAATGTCACCCTACAGGTTGGTCTTTGGGAAAGCATGTCATCTACCTCTGGAGTTAGAGCACAAAGCTTACTGGGCTCTTCGACGACTCAACTTGGATCTTAAGCTTGCTAGAGAGAAACAAATGCTCCAACTCAATGAGCTAGAGGAATTCCGAATGTTCTCATACGAAAATGCCAAATTACTCAAAGAAAGACTCAAGAAATGTCATGACAAGCACATTTGAGTTAGAGAATTTGAAGCAGGTCAGCAAGTCTTGTTATTTAATTCTAGATTGAAGTTCTTCCCAAGTAAGTTAAAATCACGTTGGTCCGGTCCATTTACGATTCATCGCGTCTATCCATATGGAGTTGTTGAACTCCAAGGTAAGGGAGGTAATTTCCAAGTCAACACTCAACGTTTGAAACATTACTACGAAGAAAAACCTGAACGGGATCAAATCTTGTTCACTTTATCATATATTTAAATTTTTCTTGTTTTTAATAAATTATTTAGGGTATAATTTTTTTTGGGTTTATTATGTTTAAATAAATTCTGTGTAGGAGATTAGAACTTAAGCGGGACCGCTTGTGACCCCTCCAATATTTCCTGAGAATTGATTTTTACATAATTTCCCGAGAAATTAGTCCCTAAATGACAAAATAATTTTTTGGTTTTTCAAATAAAAAGGTCAATTTTGACCCAAGCTTTAAATTGCAACTCAATTTCAAATTTTCATTAAGTTTATGGACTTAATTGAATTATTTTTAAATTTTGGTTGCTATTTTCGTAAATAATAAAAACTAGGTGCCTCTTATTGTAAATATTTCCAAAAGGCATCTAAAATAAATATTTTTACTTAATATATATATTTATGCAAATATGATAAACTTTAATATATAATTATATCTCTTATAATCTATAAATTAATTTTTATCAACTTAGCTTAGAATTAGGATTAATTTTATTTAATTATATTTCATGTTTATCTTAATAATTTAATAGCAATTGATAATTTCATATGCATATTATTAATTGTAGTTAACTTTGAGTAGGATTAGAATTAGAATATTTTAATTATTAAATTACTCTAAGAGTTTTACTCTAATTCCTATTACTCTCACTATAAATTCCATCCATGCCTCTTCCCATTCATTCATCACTCAAAAACAAAAACCCAAGTGTCGAAACCTCCTAGCTGAAGCACCTAGCCGCACGCCCAAGCGTTGACTCGCGCACTGAGCGCGCCGATGGCCTCCCGTGCAGCTACACTTGCTGCTCCCACCCATTTGCCCGGGCCGTGTCACGCTTCACGTGTGTGCGCACCCCACGCACGCCCGTGGCCTGCTTGCCGCAAGGCTTTGCCCGCTGCTACTTGCGCTCAGCCCCTACCACGCGTTGCAGCTTGCTTTCGCACCCATCCACCCGCGCACCTAGCAACCTTCCAACACCCGACTAGCACATCTCTTTCACCCACACATCAAGCCCTTAAGCCTTCAACCTTCCTTTTAAATTTCCATCTTTTTTTTCATAAGTATATTTTAGTTTAGGAGTTCTTAATTTTTACAAGGAAGGTGGTAAGAACAATTTTTTTCTTAAGTTTTAATTTTATTCAATTATTTAATTTTTCAATTTATTGAAATATTAGTAATTTTTATTAATTAAATTTTTAAAAAAACATTTTCCCTTCTTATGTTCAGGTCAATCATGCCTCGTAAGAGAACTCGTGCTTACATTCAAATCGATGAAAGCATAAAATAAGTTCCTTTGTGAAGAAGCCAAAGTAAGATAATGAAAGTATCTTCAAAAATCAACAGATGCATCCAGAGAAAGGCTTCACATTGAAGGAAAGCAACTACAGAGACTTTATGGCACGTATTCGTCAAGTTGCTGAAGCCTTCAATTGGGAATTATTTTCTGAAAAGAGACCAAGTGTGGATGAGGAACTAGTTTGTGAATTTTATGCGAACTTAACCTCAAGCAAATTGACCGAAGTTCCAGTTCGCGGAATCAAGGTACCAATAAATTCAAATGCTATTAATGAGTTCTTTGAATTACCTGATTTCGAAAACGATGAATATTCTTATCTGTTGAGCAACATTAAGCCTGAAAATTTGCAAGAAACTCTCGAGGAACTTACAGTTCCAGGTTCTAAGTGGACTGTGTCAAAGCAAGGAATCCACACGTGTCGAAGAGAGTATTTGACACCAATTGCTAAGGTATGGTTCTATTTCATCTGTTTCAGCCTTATGCCTAGTTCGCATGGGACTATAATCTCATTAGAGCGAATGGTCTTATTATACTCGATTCTAACTGGAAAGACCATTGATGTGAAAATCATCCTAAGAGAAATGTGAAATTGTGCCGTTAGACGTTCTGGCCCAGCCTATTTCCCCTTTACGATAACAATTTTGTGCTTAAAAGAAAAAATCCTTGCGGACGTGAAGAAGACAGGGTATAGTCAAGGCACAATCACCGATTGGGACCTCTACCGAGTAGTTGGAGATTCTGTTCTACAGCAACGAGTTGAAGAGAGTGAGGATCCCGAAGAAGCAGAAGATGATCCCACAGAGATCCTGCTAGAGCAATCAACTGAAGTCACTAGTGAGGCAGAACCAATGGAACCCGAAGCTGAACCTGATATCGAGACCTCAATGTTTGGAGCTCCACCGCCTAGCCCAGATCTTCGTGATGAGCTGTTAAAGCTGATGGACTTAATGCAACACATGCAATGGCAGCAACAAGCCTACTGGAGATACTCAAAAATAAGGGATGACTCGATGAGGAGTGCCCTCAAGAAAATTTATAATGACCCATTTATTTTTGTGCCTGAGTTTCCAGATTTCATATTTGAACCATGGATTTCATTATCGAATAGGGAGCAAGGTGATTCATGCAAAGGCAATACTGATGGAGCAAAAGATGAGTCGAATTCAGAAGGATCGGCAAACAAATAAAAAAAAAAGGGAGGACTTCAACTTTAGTTTATTTTTATTCTTAAGTTATTTTAGGGTTCGGTTAATTAGGAATTTTTATTTTTGCACAATAAAACAAGAGATAGGAATCATGAATAAAATCTGAACAAGTCACAAAGGCTAAAGTGTGGAAATAGGTATATACATGTCTAGGATTGGATTTTAGAGAGAGCTTGGTACTTAAGCAGTCAATTTGACTCACCTCCTATTTTCTAAAATCCTACCTGGTGTATAGTATCTATTCACTTTAAACAATGAGAACATTGTTCACTTTAAGTAGGGGGGACCGAAAATTTGAATTAATCCCACTCAGAATAAAATTTTCTTTTAATTATGATTAGGATATATTTTTTTTTCAAAAAGTTGAAATTTTGTTAAGTATGCTAAACTTCAGTATTAATAAAGTTCTATTATTTCAATAAGTTATTATGTTAGCTTAATAATGATATGAATGTATTTTTAATAAAACATGCAAATTCGTACCATAAAATTTTTAGTTCCCTACGAAAAAATTAGGCATGCATGAAAGTTTAAGTCTTTAGAATTGACTTAGTAATTTCTTGAGGCGAAATCCTAGGAAGCATGGAATATTGAAAATGATTTAGGAAACTATTGTTTGGACCGTTTGAGCCTTTCAAGCCAACCCTAATAAAATTATCCTTTGAAACCCAACTTTGAGACTATATGGACTAGTTTTATTTGGGCCTTTTCAATATTTAGCCATCACTTTTCTCTTCATTATCTTTAAAATTGTCCCAAACACTAGACTCAGTACTATTCAGAATATCGTTTGAAAATAAGTTTGGGGGAATTGAAAAGAAATATCAATTGCTCGAAAGTTGTAGTACATGAAGCAAGTGCTAGAATTTGATTTGAATTTAAAAAAAATGTACTCGAAAGAAAATAGATGTATAAAAGAGCATGTGAAAGTATAATAAGTTGGTGTATCAATGGTAAAAATTCTGAAGGTTCGATTTACGCTGAGTCTAGGGTTTTAAGCAAAAATTTATCTATCTTTTACCTACCCATAGCCTAGCCACGTTACAACCTTAATAAAGACCTATTGATTCAAATTTCTATGCTACCTACATTAGTGGAGAGAAGTTGCTAAGATCAACATATGAAGACATAAGTTAAACTCAATGATTGCAGCTTAGTCTTGAATAAGGGAATAAAAAATCAAATTGGTAAGGGTTAGCATGTCTTTGTTAAAGAAGCATTTAGTCAAATTTTGCTATTATAATAGTTGTTGGATGTAATTTGAACGATATGTATTCTTAAGTGGCATAATTATCAAATTTCTTATTTTTGAGCATCAATATATTGATTTCATGATTTTGGGAAGAATGTTGTTCTGAAGGAGTAATTCAGAAGTGTTTCCGAGAAAATTCTTTTCAAATTTGTGCATTACTCGGGACGAGTAATGAATTAAGTTTGGGGGTGTGGAAACATGAAAATTTACGTGTTTTTACATGCCCTTTTTAACTTAAAATCA
Source organism: Gossypium sturtianum (assembly GCA_025698515.1). Classification (NCBI taxonomy): domain Eukaryota; kingdom Viridiplantae; phylum Streptophyta; class Magnoliopsida; order Malvales; family Malvaceae; genus Gossypium; species Gossypium sturtianum. The sequence goes on along the minus strand of CM046946.1, from coordinate 68,841,755 downwards.
TGCTATTTCGGTTAAATTCTTGATGAAAAATAATTCAATACTATAAAATAATTAAATTGTGTTAAAAATATGAACATGATGTATTTTAATTAATTTTATAGTTAATTTTGATTAATTTTGACTATTTTCGACAAATTCGCACAAAGAGCGAAAATTGGCTCGGCAGACACTGCTCGAAGAATAAACCCGAGAAGCAATTTGAAGTATCAAGGCAAATTTATTTCCAGCCCAAGACGGTCCGATTATGAATATTAAATAATAATATAAATAATTTTAATTTATTCCATATTTAATTTGGGCTAAATAAATTATTGTTAATTAATTATGGAAAAAGGGTTTAGTTAAACCGCACTGGTTGAACCAAATTCAGTGAACCGAACCAGCCACCAATTGGGCTGCCCAGAACTGTCCATATGCTGACCCAAATCAGCTTATTATCTAATTAATTGAGCTTGAAAAGAGACCCTTGAAGACTTGTCAAAGTTGCATTCAACCCCCTCCACAAGTAGTGGCTTTGTAGATTTGCCCCAAGCCATATTTAGCAAAGTTGAAGCCATCAACTTTGCCACATAGGTGGCCGGCCAAGGTGTGGCTCTTTGGCTTCTATTTTTAGCAAATTTCAGCTACCACATTCAGCTATAAATACCCCTTTGGCTGATCATTCAAAGCATCCCTCATCTCTCATTCACATCTCTTCTCTCACAACTTTTCTCTCCTCTCTCAATTCTTCTTTCATTTTCCTATTTCCTTGCTCTTGTACCGATTTCTCCCCTTGGGAAAGGGGTCTTCTTCAGCCATCATTGAGCAGCAATTAGAATGTTCATAATCCACCATAATAGCCGAGGACAACGGAGGACGAAGAACGAAGCAATCAGTCAAGCCACGAAGAAACACCGGATTTGCTTCTTGTTCCCTATCTCTTTAAATTTTGTTTTTGTTTTGACAAACATGTTTATGAATATTTATGCTATTGGAATGGTTAATTTAATCAACTTAGCTTGAATTTAATTATTGTTGGGTTGATTGCATGACGTCCTTTTAAATTATTAAAATTGTGTTTATGGTGTTATATGCCTCGGTAAAATGCTTAATTAAGTAAAATCATGCCTAAGTTATTCTGGCATTATAATTGTTTAGATAACTAAAGAAATAATTATTTAAACGCATTGAAATTGTAATTAATGGACACAGTACTTAATCAGTGCATGTTTAATTCTTCTAAGGTAGTTGAAGATTAGATTAGCAGTGTATTTGGCGATACATATGCCTTGCATAACTTGCAAGATTTTTGTGATTAAACTGTTTCAAGGTAAGGATACTTTGTTACCTCACATAGTCTTTTATATGCTTATTAGGTTGAATTAATCGTTTGAATCGCCATAGGAATATGCGAGAGATTGTTTAATTTAATAAGTATGTATGTGCAATAACATGTTTAGTTTTATATAAATATGTTTTATCGGTCGAATTGACATAGGAATATGTACAAGAGATGAATGGATTTTTTATTTGTAAATATGTTCATAAGTTTGCAAATTACCGAGTTGCCGTGATTTATTCGTAACAAGTATAAGCATAAGTTTAATAATTCAAAGGTAAGAAATGTAATTAATCCAACACAATTATATCATCTTGATTAAAATCAGCTTTTGAAATCATGCATTAGAACTTTATATTATTTTATTTCACTTTTTTTTTAGTTTTTAAATTTTTCTTAAATCCAAATATTTTCCCTTCACCAAAGTGTTTGAAATCATTTTCATAAATAATTCTTTTATAGTCCCTGTGGGTACGATAACTCGACATTTACTTGTCACTTTATTACTTGTTGCGATTGTGTACACTTGCACATTTCCACCGTTCCAACGAGCATGCTGAGCACTTGAGGACGGTTTTACAAATTTTACGGGATAAACAGTTATATGCCAAGTTTAGTAAAAGTGAATTTTGGCTTAAAGAAGTTGGATTTTTGGGCCACATTGTTTCGGGTGATGGCATTAGAGTTGACCTGGGAAATATTTTGACCATTGTTGAATGGAAACCGCTGAAGAACGTATCAGTGGTTAGAAGTTTTCTAGGCCTAGCTGGTTATTACAGACGGTTTGTCAAAGGATTTTCCATGATAGCTACTCCGATGACGAGGTTGTTACAAAAAGATGTTAAGTTCGAATGGACAGAAAAGTGCCAACAGAGTTTTGAAAAATTAAAGGCATTGTTGACTGAGGCTCCAGATTTAGTACAACCTGAACCGGGAAAAGAATTTGTTGTTTATAGTGATGTATCCTTAAATGGATATGGTTGCGTGCTTATGCAAGAGGGTAAGGTGATAGCTTATGCCTCGAGATAGCTGGAACCACACGAGAAAAATTATCCGACACATGATCTGGAGTTAGCCGCCATTGTGTTTACGTTGAAGATTTGGAGACATCATTTGTATGGCAAGAAATGTTGGGTATTCACTGATCATAAAAGTCTAAAGTACTTGATGACTCAAAAGGATTTGAATTTACGGCAAAGGAGATGGTTGGAGTTGTTAAAAGATTACGAATTAATGATTGACTACCATCCGGGAAAGGAAAACGTAGTCGTCGATGCTTTGAGTAGGAAATCTTTGTTTGCATTGAGAGCTATGAATACACGGTTGGTGTAATATCCCGGGTTAGGGGCTATTTTTAGTATGGCATGTTTTGCATGTGTTGGCTTGCTATGTGGCTATTTTGGTGTCTTAGGGGCTTAATTGTAGACTAGGGGTATGTCTGAGTAGGTGGGAAACTTTTTGTTTTTAGGCTTAAGTAAGAGGAGTTGATGAAGCTGGGATATATGAATATTATTTGGTGTTCTTGAGCACAAAAGAAAAGCTAGTGGAGTGGCAAGGCATGCGTCACTTGGGGGCTTGAGTGTGGCGTCATCATGCGGGGGAGAGGTCTTGTGTTCAAGCTGCGGAGTGGCCACTTTTGGCACTCATTTTGACGGCATGGAGGGAGGAGTTTGTGGCAGTTCAAACTCTGCCTAAGACTAAGTCTTCCCTTTTGAATGGAGAGTGGAGAGTGATTTTAGGAGGAAGACTTGGTCAACTAAATTGAATGTGAGGATGTGAGTGAATGGGGGGATATGGCCGAATATTGAGGAGTGGTTGAGGTGTTGGCCGAAACTTGGATGCTTCATGGGGGAGTGACGGCATAGTAGTGTGATGTTGGAGGTGTTGTGCCGAAATTCATTTTTGGAATTTTGGTTGTTTCGGTCAAGGCTTAGCAAGCTAGTGTCTTCTCATTTTGACATTGGTAGCCGAATTCTCTAGTGTATTCTTTTTCGTTTTTCTTTCTTTGTAAACCGAAAATCAAAACCTCTCTAAGGCTTGCCAAATTTTTGTGTTGTTTTCTCAATATTCTTTGCTAAGCCGAATGTCCCTTACATGTCTCTATTCTTGTTCATTTGAGTAAATCGAAACTAGCCATCATTTTCCTCTCATATTTTCTTTATTTCTACAACCCTTGTGCCGAATTTGCATTTTTCTCTTAGCCAAAACTTTTGTTTCTTTTTCTTTGAGCATAGGCCGAATATCACCCTCTTCCTTCCATCTCTTTTTGGTGTTTTCCTTCCTTGGGGTTAGACCGAATCTTTCCTTTTTCCCTTCTAAACTTTTATTACCGAATTCTTTCTCTTCTTGAATCGCATCTCCTCTGTTTCTACTTCCAAAACTTTAGCCGTTTTCCTCTTTCTCTTGGGTGGTTGAAGCCGAATTTCCCTTCTCTCCTAGGGGTTTCTTGTGGCGAATTCTTGGTGGTTGGTGTTGGGGTAAGTGGTTGGCCGAATGGCCATCTCTCTCTTCTCGAAGTATTATATTGATTGCGGTTTGTTCAAAGCCTATGATGGTTGTAGATGGAAGTGAGTTAATCACTTGTTTAACCTTTTCATATAGGGTCTTTGGATAGTAACCAAGAGGTGTTCTACTCTAGTAACCGATTGGTAAAGCGATGAGTGGTGGTAAGTGATTGGTATTGGCATTAATCGTTCAATCTTTCGGTTTCGATTGAGTCAAGATTATTAAGGTTTAAGCTGTTCATCTTTTATGGTGTAGCCGATTGCTAAAGGAGAATCATTGTTTGATTCGGATTTGGTAGGAAACCAAATCATCTTAAAAGGTAAGGGTTGGTATTAACCCTTTGGTTAATTGATGATGGCGAATGTTATAGATGTCTAACTCCTATTTGGCCGATTGTAGGAGCGGTATTCAAGGAGCCTAGATCGTTTCTTTTAGTATTAGAGGTTGCGCTTTAGCGGTGTGTAACTAACACACCCATACTTAGTGATATTGTTATTAAACCTGTTTGCCTATTAAAATCATGTGATATGATGGATTATTGGATACCCAAGCGGGGTATGTGTGCGTATCGGGTAAGTCGGTATTGTTACTAGATTCTTGATGATCTATATGGTATCATGACTATGTATGTATGTGATATGGGGCATGAGTCAAACATATTAGCATGATATGCATAATTTGTATGATATGCATGATTACATGAGTATGGTATGTTGATGGGTGATATGAGTGGAGGAGCATGATATTTTGTCTTGACGAGCACCGGTGTTTAGTAACACACTTTGTGACTTTGGGTCACCAGTGCTTTGGTAGCACATTTGTGTCTTTGGGACACGGAGGTTGGGCACCTCATTGCGACTTGTCCACGTGGTTAACACCACCGTGGGTTGGCCCCACTTTGAGATATGGGATCGTCGCTAGTGATTGGGTATCACCACGATGGGTTGGCCCCATCATCCGATTATTGTGACTACGGTCACCGGTGCTTTGGTAGCACATTTGTGTCTTTGGGACACGGAGGTTGGGCACCTCATTGCGACTTGTCACGTGGGTAACACCACCGTGGGTTGGCCCCACATGAGATATGGGATCGTCTTCTAGTGATTGGGTATCACACGATGGGTTGGCCCCATCATTCGATTATCGTGACTACGGTCACCGGTGCTTAGGTAGCACATTGTGTCTTTGGGACACCGGTGTTTTAGTAACACATTGTGACTATATGTCACCGGTGGTTTGGCACCACCAGTGGTTTGGTACCACACGGGGTAGAAAAAGGAGATACGGATGGTTAGGATCGGGTTGCATTAATTATGTTGCTATGTATGATGTGTGTTAGCATGTTGTTTCATCGGGAGCGGGATTTATGCCTTTGAGTCACTCGACTCACCCTCTCCTTTGACATTTCAGGTGACTCGTGAGACGCGGACATGGGTAGGGATGGACTCGGGGTGCTCATGCCATGCTTACTAAAGTTTTATTCCAACTCTATCATTTGGGTACTTTAGTTTAATTCTCATTATTTGGGTTTTTAATTTGGATTTGTAAAAGGCCTTTAAATTATGTTTTATGATGGGTATGTTTTAATTAGATTCTCAACCGCTTAACAAATAACTTGGCATGAAATTTTACTAAAACTTGGAAAGACAACGTTTTCAAAATTATATCGAAATGTGTTTTAAACTATACCATCGGGTATCTCGCTATGTGTTGTTATTCAATAAACTCAAATGATTTTCAAATCAAACCCGATTTGCTACTAAGTCTAAAATGTTTCAAAATGGCACTAAGAAACTATTGGAAGTCCTAAATGAAATCAACTCGTTTTAACTATATACTTGGATAAGTTTTCAAAATCTAATCAAACAAGCCTACTCAAACTTTCCTCAAAATCACTATGTTTTCACCCCACTTCTAAGCGAAGAAAAAATCGATCACTCAAAGAGCGTTTTCCCGTAACATACCAGATTCGGGCGTGGTGTCTTGTCAGAGTTTGGGGTGTTACAATTGTGATATCGAGCCGAGTTCAAAAGCTTTGTGGGCACGAGGCCCAAAATGTTTTCAAAGGGTTGTTTGTTAGTTTTTATTCTTAAAGTATGGTTTGAAAGGCATGGCACCGAGTCTCCGGCACCAGTTCGCCCAGGTAAGTACCCTTACTATTGCTTGTGGATTGATTGGATGTGATATGATTGGATGAATAGCAATAGTATATTACTTTAGAGATTGGCCGATAAATTGCGTGAACTCATGAGAACAAATCCTCTTAAAATATTCATAAGACTTGCTCTTAAACAAGTGGAATAATTCTCGATGCATAAAAATTCTTAATCGAATCGTAGGAAGTTTAGTCATGAGCGCTAGAGGTGGGCGTGGTCGTGGACGCAGGTCGTGGTAGGATGACGGTTTACGAGCCGTAGGATCAGTCGGGTTTGAGAAAATGAGATACCGGCCCGCCACCCGGTGGAGGTGGTGAGTTCCAAAGACGGTAGGGGACGACGCAGTGTCACTGAGCGATCTTTGCGAGTGTTGGAAAAAGTAGGCTGGTGTTGGTGGTAATGCGAGAGTTAGGAAATCTGTTCTGGCGACCGGGCCAATGGGGTCGAATTCTTAGGGGTGTTTCGGTGTTGCTCCGGCATTGCGGAATATTGGTGGAGGCAACCAAAGGCGGATCATGAACGATCCGGACGACTTGGTGAAGAGAAGTGAAGGGCATCGTATTGCTTCTCGGGATGAGGCATATCGGTGGTGGCTCACGGTTCGAGACGAGTGTGGGCGAGAGGATCTAACATGGGATTATTTCAGGTGCATATCAAAAGAAGTACATCGGAGCTAGTTATATTGACTCCCAGTGGAAGGCTTTTACGAGGCTTGTTCAGGGGAGTAAATCATTCGAGAAGTCAGGTGAGTTCTGGTGAGTAGGTATGCCGGGGGCATTGTGGCCATGAGCATGAGAGGTGTGTTCGTTTCGAGGATGGTGTGCGAGGACGACTTTGAGTGCGATTGCTCCTCAGTGAGAGCGAGTTTCTTTGTCTTAGTTGAGAAGGCTAAGGTAGCCGAGGGTGTTAAGGAGTCGGTGAGGCGGGGTATGGACGAGAAATAGGCATAAAAGGAGCTTTGGGTCTTACGGATCGTCAGTAATCCATGAGAAAGAGAGCTAGGCAAAGTGGGCGAACCGACCGCTAGGTTTGTCATTTGCCAGCGGGGGACCGTCATGATGTGATCGGTGTGGGAAATCTCATTGGGGTGGTTCTTTGGGTGGAGGGAAAGGTTGCTTGAGTGTGGTTCTACGGAGCATCGTGTGAGGATTGTCCGCGTAGGTTGGCTAGGATTCGATCCCGAGAGGCGGCCGTGTCGGTTCAGAGGTAATGGACCGCCACCGCAGAGGGCCATGGTAATGGCGAGAGGTGGTAATGGTTACAGTGGGGGGCCGTGGAGCACCGGGCGAGAGGTGCGAGTAGTTACGATGCTAGACGACTGGATTAGTGTATCTTTGCGGCGGCGAGAGAGGAGGGCGACGCACGGACGTCATAACCGAGACGTTTTTGATTTTTGGTTCTCCTTATCTTGCTTTGATTGATGTTGGTTCAACGCACTCTTATGTTGCCGTAGTATAGTAGAGACCATGGATTTAGACTCGAGATATCTTCTAGGCGGATGACCGTGATTAGCCCTCTAGGTCACTCTGTAGTAGTAGATAAAGCCCATTTAGAGAGGTACCCTTAGAACTCCAAGGGGTAGTGTTCTTTGGCGATCCGATGGAAGCGCCATTTGGGAGTTCGATCCGATTCTTGGGATGGATTGGTTGGTCAAGTATCAGGCGAGGTTGGATTGCGCGCCAAGCGCATGGTTCTTAAGGCGGTCGAGGGTGAAGAGGTGGCTATGATAGGTAATAGGAGAGATTACTTATCAAATGTGGTATCCGCTTTGAAAGCGAGAGAAGATGGTCGAGGAAGGGCGTGTGAAGCGTATGTAGTTCATGTGTATGCCTTGGAGGCTAAGGAGTCTCATTGTGGAGAAGGTTAAATGCCGTTAAGGAGTTTCATCGATGTTTTTCCGAGGAGCTTCGGGTTTGCCGCCGATCGCGAGGTGGAGTTCGGGATTGATCTGTTATTGGAGGCGCGCGCGGTGTCTATTGCTCCGTATAGGATGGCGCCAAAGGAATTGGTGGAGCTTAAGGCTCGAGATCCGGGAGTTATTGGATCGAGGTTTTATTAGGCCAAGTGTTTGCCAGTGGTAAGTGCGCGGTACTCTTTGTCAAGAAGAAAGATGGCACGATGCGGATGTGTATAGACTCGCTTGATTGAACAAAGCGGCGATTAAAAACAAGTATCCGTTGCCACGGATAGGCGATTTGTTTGATCACGGGTGAAGGGGCTGCGGTATTTTCGAAGATCGACTTGAGATCCGGGTATCACCGATTAAAGGTTAAGGAGGCGATATCCATAAAGCAGCGTTTGGACTCGGTATGGGCACTACAATTTTACGTAATGCCGTTCGGGTTGACTAACGCACCCGCCGCGGCGTTATGGACATGATGAATAGGGTGTTTGTGATATCTGGATCGATTCGTCGTGGTTTTCATGAACGACATCTTGGTGTACTCAAGGGCGAGAGGAAGAGCATGATAAGCATTTGCGAGTGGTGTTGCGATTTTGAGGGAAGCGACTCTATGCTAAGTTCGGTAAGTGTGAGTTCGGCCAGAAGTGACTTTCTTGGGTCATGTAGTGTGGTGAGGGGATTGAGTAGATCCTCGTAAGATTGAGGCGATTTTGGATTGAAGCCGCCTAAGTCGATGGTGAGATTCGGAGTTTTCAGGTTTGGCGGATACTACCGAAGGTTTGTTGAGGGCTTCTCGTTGATAGTGTGTAGATGACCAAGTTCTTTGAGGAAAGAAGTTCCGTTTGTATGGACCGAGAAGCGCAAGAAAGCCGACAAGTTAAAGAAGATTTTGACCGAGGCTCGGTTCTAATTCAACTTTGAGGTGGTAAGGAATTCACGATCTATTGCGACGCATCACATACGGGCTTGGGTTGTGTCTTTGATGCAAGAAGGTAAGGTTGTGGCTTACGCTTCTCGGCGGTGAGGCCACATGAGGTCAATTATTCGACGCTTACGATTTGGAGCTAGCGGTTTGTAGTCTTCGCTTTAAAGATTTAGAGGCACTACTTATACGGGAGAGATCGATAGTCTACACAGATCACAAGAGTCGAAGTATCTTCCGACTCGAAGGATTTGAATTTGAGGCGCGTATGAGATGGGTTGAGTTCTTTGAAAGATTACGGTATTCGATTGAGTACCATCGGGCAAGGCTAACGTGGTGGCGTGTGACGCGTTGAGCCGTAAGGTTGTTTCGGATTTAAGAGCATTGTTTGCCCACTTGAGCTTGTATGGCGATGGGAGTATTACGCGAGTTGCGAGTTAAGCCTACTTGGGTTGAGCGATCGAGAGAAAAAGCGATTATTGGATGAGGTTACGAGTGCGCGAAGGTTGCGAGTGAGGATGGTGGTTTGGAGGTTACTGACTTATGCAGTGATGGGGTTCTGTGTTTTCAAGGTAAGGCTTGTATGCCTAAAGATGTTGAGTCGAGGCGAGAAGATTCTTCAGACGCACATAACATGATCCTTATGCTATGCATCACGGAGGTAGTAAGATGTATAGGGATCTTAGAGAGCGATTTTGGTGGCTTTGGCTTGAAGAAGGAGGTAGCGAGTTTGTTGGGAAGTGTCCGACTTGCAAGCAGAGTCAAGAAATTCGAACATCGATTGCCGTCGGGTTTGCTTGACTGTGAAGATTCCTCGATGGAAGTGGGAAAGGATAACCATGGATTTCGTCGGTGGGTTACCGCTTACGCCAAGCAAGAAAGATTCGATTTGGGTAGTGGTGGATCGGTGACTAAATCACTCACTTTATTCGGTGAGGGTTGACTACTCACTTCGAAGCTAAGCGAAGTCTGTATGTGTCGAGATAGTGAGGTTGCACGGTGTGCCGCCGATAATCTCGGATAGGGATCCTAGATTCACGTCAAGGTTACGGAAAGCACGCATCGGGCTCTGGGTACTCGTTTGGATTTCAAGACGGCTTTTCACCCGCATGATCGGCGGTCAATCGAGAAGGGTCATTCAGTCTTAGAGGATATCTTTGAGAGGTTGTATCTTGGATTTCGAGAGGTAGTTGGGAGGAGTTTCTACCATTAGTGAGAGTTTGCCTACAACAACGATTACCAAGCGAGCATCAAGATGGCACCGTATGAGGCGTTGTATGGTAGGAAGTGTCGCTCACCTACGTGTTGGGCGGAGTTAGGTGAGCGTCCGTTGTTGGGACCCGAGTTGGTTCTTTGAGACCGAAGACAAGGTTAAGGCGATTGATCTAGATTGAAGGAAGCTTGGACCGAGAAGTCTTATGCCGATCTTAAGCGAAGAGATATAGAGTTATTTGTGGGGATCGAGTGTTCTGAAGGTCTCGCCTTGGAAGAAGGTGTTGAGGTTCGGGAAGAAAGGCAAGCTAAGTCCGAGGTTTATTGGGCGTATAAGGTATTGAGGCGAGTTGGACGATGAGCGTATCGGCTTGAGTTGCGGTAGAGCTTAGTCGATTCACGATGTTTTCCATGTTTCGATGCTTCGTAGGTATCGTTCGGATCCGTCGCATGTGGTAGCAATGGAAGAGATCGAGGTAAATCGATTTGACCATGGAAGAGGAACACGTGCAGATTCTAGATCGGGATGTGAAAGTTCTGCGTAAGAAGTGCGTGCCTTTGGTTAAGGTTCTTTGGCGGAATCATGGCGTGGAAGAAGCGGCGTGGGAACCCGAGGATATGATGAGACAAAGCAATACCCGCAACTCTTTTGATCGGGTAATTTCGAGTCGAAATTATTTTAAGTGGGGTAGAAGCGTAATATCCGGGTTAGGGGCTATTTTTAGTATGGCATGTTTTGCATGTGTTGGCTTGCTATGTGGCTATTTTGGTGTCTTAGGGGCTTAATTGTAGACTAGGGGTATGTCCGAGTAGGTGGGAAACTTTTTGTTTTTAGGCTTAAGTAAGAGGAGTTGATGAAGTGGGATATATGAATATTATTTGGTGTTCTTGAGCACAAAAGAAAAGCTAGTGGAGTGGCAAGGCATGCGTCACTTGGGGGCTTGAGTGTGGCGTCATCTGCGGGGAGAGGTCTTGTGTTCAAGGCTGCGGAGTGGCCACTTTTTGGCACTCATTTTGACGGCATGGAGGGAGGAGTTTGTGGCAGTTCAAACTCTGCCTAAGACTAAGTCTTCCCTTTTGAATGGAGAGTGGAGAGTGATTTTAGGAGGAAGACTTGGTCAACTAAATTGAATGTGAGGATGTGAGTGAATGGGGGGATATGGCGAATATTGAGGAGTGGTTGAGGTGTTGGCGAAACTTGGATGCTTCATGGGGGAGTGACGGCATAGTAGTGTGATGTTGGAGGTGTTGTGCCGAAATTCATTTTTGGAATTTTGGTTGTTTCGGTCAAGGCTTAGCAAGCTAGTGTCTTCTCATTTTGACATTGGTAGCCGAATTCTCTAGTGTATTCTTTTTCGTTTTTCTTTCTTTGTAAACCAGAAAATCAAAACCTCTCTAAGGCTTGCCGAATTTTTGTGTTGTTTTCTCAATATTCTTTGCTAAGTCGAATGTCCCTTACATGTCTCTCTTCTTGTTCATTTGAGTAAATCGAAACTAGCCATCATTTTCCTCTCATATTTTCTTTATTTCTACAACCCTTGTGCGAATTTGCATTTTCTCTTAGCCAAAACTTTTGTTTCTTTTTCTTTGAGCATAGGCCGAATATCACCCTCTTCCTTCCATCTCTTTTTGGTGTTTTCCTTCCTTGGGGTTAGACCAGAATCTTTCCTTTTTCCCTTCTAAACTTTTATTACCGAATTCTTTCTCTTCTTGAATCGCATCTCCTCTGTTTCTACTTCCAAAACTTTACCCGTTTTCCTCTTTCTCTTGGGTGGTTGAAGCCGAATTTCCCTTCTCTCCTAGGGGGTTTCTTGTGGCGAATTCTTGGTGGTTGGTGTTGGGGTAAGTGGTTGGCCGAATGGCCATCTCTCTCTTCTCGAAGTATTATATTGATTGCGGTTTGTTCAAAGCCTATGATGGTTGTAGATGGAAGTGAGTTAATCACTTGTTTAACCTTTTCATATAGGGTCTTTGGATAGTAACCAAGAGGTGTTCTACTCTAGTAACCGATTGGTAGCGAGTGGTGGTGGTAAGTGATTGGTATTGGCATTAATCGTTCAATCTTTTGGTTTCGATTGAGTCAAGATTATTAAGGTTTAACTGTTCATCTTTTATGGTGTAGCCGATTGCTAAAGGAGAATCATTGTTTGATTCGGATTTGGTAGAAACCAAATCATCTTAAAAGGTAAGGGTTCGTATTAACCCTTTGGTTAATTGATGATGGCCGAATGTTATAGATGTCTAACTCCTATTTGGCGATTGTAGGAGCAGTATTCAAGGAGCCTAGATCGTTTCTTTTAGTATTAGAGGTTGCGCTTTGCTTGGTGTGTAACTAACACACCCATACTTAGTGATATTGTTATTAAACCTGTTTGCCTATTAAAATCATGACAGTATGATGGATTATTGGATACCCAAACGGGGTATGTGTACGTATCCGGGTAAGTCAGTATTGTTACTAGATTACTGATGATCTATATGGTATCATGACTATGTATGTATGTGATATGGGGCATGAGTCAAACATATTAGCATGATATGCATAATTTGTATGATATGCATGATTACATGAGTATGGTATGTTGATGGGTGATATGAGTGGAGGAGCATGATATTTTGTCTTGTGAGCACCGGTGTTTTAGTAACACACTTTGTGACTTTGGGTCACCGGTGCTTTGGTAGCACATTTGTGTCTTTGGGACACGAGAGGTTGGGCACCTCATTGCGACTTGTCCCTGTGGTTAACACCACCGTGGGTTGGCCCCACTTTGAGATATGGGATCGTCGCTAGTGATTGGGTATCACACGATGGGTTGGCCCCATCATCCGATTATTGTGACTACGGTCACGGTGCTTTGGTAGCACATTTGTGTCTTTGGGACACCAGAGGTTGGGCACCTCATTGCGACTTGTCCACGTGGGTAACACCACCGTGGGTTGGCCCCACATGAGATATGGGATCGTCGCTAGTGATTGGGTATCACACGATGGGTTGGCCCCATCATTCGATTATCGTGACTACGGTCACGGTGCTTGGGTAGCACATTGTGTCTTTGGGACACCGGTGTTTTGGTAACACATTGTGACTATATGTCACCGGTGGTTTGGCACCACCGGTGGTTTGGTACCACGGGGTAGAAAAAGGAGATACGGATGGTTAGGATCGGGTTGCATTAATTATGTTGCTATGTATGATGTGTGTTAGCATGTTGTTTCATCGGGAGTGGGATTTATGCCTTTGAGTCACTCGACTCACCCTCTCCTTTGACATTTCGGGTGACTCGTGAGAAGCGCGGACATGGAGTAAAGGATGGACTCGGGGTGCTCATGCCATGCTTACTAAAGTTTTACTCCAACTCTATCATTTGGGTACTTTAGTTTAATTACTGTTATTTGGGTTTTTAATTTGGATTTGTAAAAGGCCTTTAAATTATGTTTTATGATGGGTATGTTTTAATTAGATTCTCAACCTGCTTAACAAATAACTTGGCATGAAATTTTACTAAAACTTGGAAAGACAACGTTTTCAAAATTATATCGAAATGTGTTTTAAACTATACCATCGGGTATCTCGCTATGTGTTGTTATTCAATAAACTCAAATGATTTTCAAATCAAACCCGATTTGCTACTAAGTCTAAAATGTTTCAAAATGGCACTAAGAAACTATTGGAAGTCCTAAATGAAATCAACTCGTTTTAACTATATACTTGGATAAGTTTTCAAAATCTAATCAAACAAGCCTACTCAAACTTTCCTCAAAATCACTATGTTTTCACCCCACTTCTAAACGAAGAAAAAAATCTGATCACTCAAAGACGTTTTTCCCCGTAACATACCAGATTCGGGCGTGGTGTCTTGTCCGAGTTTGGGGTGTTACAGTTGGCTTTATCAGATGATGGTTCTATACTAGCTGAGTTGAGAGCTAGACCGATGTTTCTCCAAGAGATTTGTGAAGCTCAGAAAGGCGACAGTGATTTGCAAGCCAAAAGCGTTCAATGTGAATCGGGTATGGAGTCAGACTTTTGGATTAGCTTTGATGGATGTTTGATGTTCCTAGATAGGGTCTGTGTACCAAGAGATGATGAGTTTATTCGAAAAATTTTGCACGAAGCCCATAGTGGATGTCTATCTATTCATTCAGCCAGTACAAAGCTGTATAATGACTTGAAGAAATGGTATTGGTGGCCGAATATGAAGAAAGATATTTCTGAGTTCGTATCGAGATGCTTGGTTTGTCAGTAAGTGAAAGCCGAACATCAAGTACCTTCGGGTTTACTTCAGCCGATGATGGTTCTCAAATGGAAATGGGACAGAATTACTATGGATATTGTGACGGGTTTGCCTTTGACACCGAAAAAGAAGGATACCGTTTGGGTTGTGGTTGATAGGCCTACGAAATCGGCTCATTTTATTCCGGTACGTACTGACTACTCACTTGATAAATTAGTCGAATTGTATATTTCTGAAATTGTGAGATTGCACAGAGTGCCTTTGTCGATTATATCAGACAGAGATCCGAGGTTCACTTCGCGGTTTTGGAAAAAGTTACAAGAAGCGTTGGGTACGAAATCAAATTTTAGTATCGCTTTTCATCCACAAACTGATGGTCAGTCTGAACGAGTAATTCAAACTCTTGAAGATATGCTGCGGTGTTGTGTTCTCGAGTTCCAAGGTAGTTGGGAAAAGTATTTACTGTTGGTGGAATTTGCCTACAACAATAGTTTTCAGTCGAGTTTGAAAATGGCGACTTATGAGGCATTATATGGGCATAAGTGCCGAACACCCTTGTATTGGACCAAACTCAGAGAAAATCAAATTCATGGGGTTGATTTGGTTAGAGAAACTGAAGAAAAAGTAAAAGTAATTCGTGATTGTTTGAAAGTTGCTTCAGATAAACAGAAATCCTACGCAAATTTGAAATGAAAAGAGATTGAATTTCAGGTCGGTGATAAGGTATTCCTGAAAGTATCTCCATGGAAGAAAGTTTTGAGGTTTGGCCGGAAAGGCAAATTAAGTCCACGCTTTATTGGACCGTATGAGATTATTGAGAGAATAGGGCCGGTAGCATATCGGTTGGCTTTGCCATCTGAGTTGGAAAAGATCCATGATGTGTTCCACGTGTCTATGTTGCGCTGTTACTGATCAGACCCTTTACATGTGATTGTACCGACAGAGGTTGAAATTCAATCGGACATGACTTATGGTGAAGAGCTGGTTAAGATTTTGGCTCGAGAAGTCAAACAGTTAAGAAATAAAAGTATAGCTCTTGTAAAAGTATTGTGGCAAACACACGGGGTAGAAGAGGCTACATGGGAGCCTGAGGAGGCTATAAGAAACCAATATCCAAACCTTTTTACCGGTAAGATTTCGGGGACGAAAATCCCTAAGGGGGAGAATTGTAATAGCCCGATTTAGGGCCTAGTCAGAATAGTGGTTGCGAGACCACAAATTTGAATTAGAAATATATGTTATATGGTTTTTATGAGGTCTATGACATGTTTGCATGGTTGTGTGAAAATTTCATGAAGATATTTTATGATTTAGTGATCAATTTATCCTTTAGGACTAAATTGCAAAAATTGAAAAATATGAGATTCTAGAAGTTTTAAGTATGAGATAGCATTAGGAAAATTATTAGAGGTCCTTATTTAGTATTTAGACCATTATATCTCATGATGGACAAAAATAGACATGGAAGGGAAAAAATCTCAAGGAAGGGCCTTAAGGGTATTTTGGTCATTTAGTTAATAAATTAATATAAAGGGGAAAAGAAGTCAAAATTTGTGTCCATCTTCTTCCCTAAGTGCCAAAAATTGAAGAGAAGACATACCTAGGGTTTTGTTTATTTTCAAGCTCAAAGTAAGTGCATCCTAGCCCCATTTTTAATGTTCTTTACATTTTTTAGATCCTCGTAGCTCGATTTATCTATTTCTAGCTATATTTTAAGCTAGAGTTCATGTCCAAAAACTTACCCATGTATGACATGCATGTATTTTGATGTTTAATGGAGGAATATGGAAGTTTGATGTGTGATGAACATATTTCTCTAAGTGATTTTTCATGGAAACACCTAAAAAGGACCTATTTATAAAAGTGATAAAATGTGTAGTAAAAATCAATTTTGAAGGAAAATACGAGCCATTATAAGCTTAATATAGGTTTGGCTAGGTTTGGGTAAGCAAGAAAATGAGTACATTTCACCATACAAGCCTAGGGACCATTTTGTAAATATACGAAAGTTTAGGGAAAAATTATAATTTTTGCCAAAGTGTGATTCATGAACTGTTTTAGTTAATGTGATAATTAAATAAGCAAAATTTTTCATTATAGATCAAGAAACACGAATTCCAGACCTAAACCGAGGAAAGAACAAGGTGCTGGACTAAATTGAACAACTACCTATATTTTGGTACCGAGGTAAGTTTGTGTATAATAAATCAACATTATGTTATTATGTATTTAAATGCTTGATATTACATGAAATTTATATTCTTTTTATGAAATTGGTTAATGAGGTCTCGATGAATAAAATGATGAAGATTTACTATATCGAAGTCCCGATTGAACCTTAGGAATAGAAAGGATACCCTTGTCACGACATTAGATTAATAAGGTCCCATATAAGACCGTATTTGGGATATGGCCTCGGCACCGAATTGAGATCCCGTGTAAGACCATATCTGGGATATGGCACCGGCATCGAATAGTGATTACGTAAGACCACGTCGGGACACGGCGGTATGAAATCGTGTAAGACCATGTCTAGGACATGGCATCGACATGCGATCTCGTGTAAGACCAAATCTGGGATATGGCGTCGACATCGATATGAGATCCCGTATAAGATCATATCTGGGATATGGCATCGGCATCGACATGTGATCCCATGTAAGACCATATCTGGGATATGGCATTGGCATCTTACTACGTGTATGACAATTTCTGAGTATTCTTCGATATTCCAAGTGGTTCAACGGGGTAAATAATTAAGGTTTATGTTAAAGATGGAGAAAGGGCTAAAGTTTTGTGATGGAGTGATATAGGTACTTATGCGAAACTCACGAGAAATGAGTCCGGTATGTGATATGTGGTTGGTAAGAGTGATCATGAGTAAGCCATGTCAATGTTGCCTGAAAATTTTGTGTTAATTCATAACGTATATGTGGATGTTATCACAAGATTTTATGTTGTTATCTATTACATGCAAACTTACTAAGCTTTATGCTTACTCCCTCTCTTTTCCCTTTTCTTGTAGTATCGCCAAGCTAGCTCGGGGATCGAAGGACGTCGGATCTCAATTCACACTATCAAGCTACTCTTTTGGGTATAGTAAAGTTTGATTATTTTGGGTATGAAATTTATAGGAACTTGGTCATTTTGTTATATGTCATATTGGTTAGCCAATGTGTTGGCTTTTAATGTTACTTATTTCATTTTGTAAATGGCCATTGGAATTGGCCAATACTAGTTAAGTTATATCTATTCAATGATGATGAAATTCATGAAGTGCAAGCTTGCGCAATTGAATGAGTAATGTGTGAAATTAAGGTGTGGATGTCTTGATTGTGTATATTAGAGGTGCATTATTGCTATGCTATGTGTTGCTAGAAATGGTATAACTATCTTTGTTTTTCAGGGTGGCAAATGGCTTGGTAAATAGCCTTATATTTGTCCACACGGGTAGACACACGGGCGTGTGTCTAAGCCGTGTGTGACACATGGTCAGCCCCGTGGGCGTGTCGATAGGCCGTGTGTCCCCTGCATCCAAATTTAGTAAAACAAAATGCCCAATAGTAAACACACGGGCAAAGACATGGCCGTGTGTCTCAACCGTGTAAAGGACACGGCCTCAGAACATGGGCGTGTGCCCAGGCCGTGTGAAGTCTGCACATTAATTGCGAGAATTAAATTCGCCACACGGCCTAGAACACGGGCGTGTGACTTGGCCGTGTGACCCTAAATGTTAGCTGACGTCATAAACAGAATGTCAAGGTTTTCATGCAGGGGTTAAGACACGGGCGTGTCATGGCCGTGTGAGGGACACAGGCCATAGACACAGGCGTGTGGCCCTATTTTGAGCAAAAATTTTCTAAGTATTCGCATGCTTTTGGTTCAGTCCCGAACCACTCTATATGTATGTTTCGGGTCTCGTAGGCCCATAACAGGGACGTTATGATCACGAATGAAAAGTTTTAAGTTGGAATGAAAATTTAGGGTTCGATTTTGCATGATTAAGTATGTTAAGTCTGGTAATCCCTCGTATCCGGTTTCGGCATCGAATACGGGTAAGGGGTGTTACAATTGAAATGGTTAAATATTGAAACATAGTAAGTATAAGAGAATGTTGGATAAAGCATGATTTTTGTGGTTGGCTATGTGATTCAAATTTGCGAATTTGACTTGTATGAAAAAGAGGTTGGTTATTAATTTATTTCGGAAATAAAAAATTTTGTTAAGTTTTTTAGTTTTCGAAAAAAAATTGTATGTGTTCGATTTAGTCCCGACCTCTTCCTAATGCATGTATCAGGTCTCGTTGACCTAAGAAAGGGACTTTATGTTGTTATTTGACTATGATATGACGATGTATGACTTTTTATTATGAAGTGATCGCGAAATGTTCCGATATGTCCGGTAATGCCTCTTAACCCTAGTTCGGCGACAGATACAGGTTAGGGGTGTTACAGATTTAGCCTGGACTGGTAATCCTATTATACGATATGTGGCTCGAGAGTGTTTTCCTTGATTAAGTGTCCTAATGGGTACTCTTGAAAAAGAATTGACGGGTTATTGAATCGTACACCTCAAGTGTATCACTTGAGTATCCATTGGAATTTCAATGATTCAACGGACATAAAACTCTTGACATGGTATGAGAATTTTGAGATGAAATGATAATGACTTGAAAGAATATTGCATGATGAGCTCATCTATCCTTACTTGATGTATATGTAAAGTTTGTGACTAACATGTTTGATTGGATGCATGTGTTTAGGCAATTTTGCCAAATGGATGGAAAACATGATATTGTATGCTTAGATTTAGTAAACGGGATTAGTAAGTTTAGTTTCCGTTATACGAACTTACTAAGCATGTAATGCTTACTCCGTCTTATTTTCCCCTATTTTATAGTGCTCGGAAGCTCGCGAAGGTTGGATATCATTGGAGCATCGTCACACTATCAACTAGCTTATTTTGGTATATGTAGTAAAACCATTTTGGTATAATGGCATGTATAGGACAACTTGGCCTTTAGTGGCTTGATAATGATGTTTATAATCTAGCCACTGGAATGGCTAGTAATGGTTGTTTTGATATACTTGTAATGTCATGCTATGGTAGCTATATATATGTTAAGTAGTTGATCAAATCATGTTTAACACATGGATTGAACCAAAGTAAGATAGTAAACATGTATGCAAGCAATGATATGCCATGTTGAATGATGGAAATTGCTTAATTTGAATGCTTGAAATGGTTGGAATGTGTTCGGTATGTTTTAGTGCAGGAAAATGGTAACTTTGGGTGACAAATGAGGCTGGGAAATGGCTTTATTTTATCCATACGGACAGGCACACGGGCATGTGTCTAGACCGTGTGTGACACACGGCCGGGTACATGGGCATGTAGTTGGGTCGTGTGTCCCCTGCACCTTAATTTTGAGAAACAGAATGCTCAGAATTGAGCACACGGGCAGAGACATGGGCGTGTGTCTCAGCCGTGTGTGCTACACGGCCTAGAACACGGGCGTGTGTCTTGGTCGTGTGAAACCTACACCTATTTTTGAAATGAATTAATTAACCACACGGCCTAGCACACGGGCGTGTGGCATGGCCTTGTGCACAAGTCAGAGAGTTACACGGGGTTGAACACGACCTACAGTATAGGCGTGTCCCAGGGTCACACTGGCGTGTCCCCTGGACCACACGGGCGTGTGAGCCCTGCAACTTGGAAAATTTTTGAAATTTCACGAGAAATTCTTAGAGGTTTCGATTAAGTCCTGACTCGATTCTAATGCTCGTATTGGGCCTCGAGGGTCCATTTAAGGGATGTTACGAACGATTTCAGAATTATCTGTAAATTTTTCTGAATGTTTCGATAATGCTCCATATGTAACAACCCAATTTTAGGGCTAGTCGGAGCAGTGGTTTCGAGACAAGTAATCCGGGGTTGAAGAAAAATATTTTGGTATTATTTTATGTGTTATGGCATAAATATATGGTTATATGAAAATTTTGATGCTTTAATTTTTGCAATTGTATGCTTAATTGTGAAAAAGGACCAAATCGCATAAAGTGCGAAAGTTCTATTTTGCAAAATAGAGGTGTCTAATAGTCATAGAATATTAAATTGGAGGTCCTTAAAGTGCAATTAGGCCATTAAGGGTGTGTTGGCCGGCCTTATAGACTAGGGAGACAAGATCATTAAATTTTTGGTCAATTTGGTGGAATTGGGTGATGAAAGAATTAACAAAATAAGATAAAAAGAAGAAATATCATCTTTTACTATTCATGCTTCTTCTCCACCAAAAATTGAAGAGAATTAGAGGATTTAGAGCTCAAAACTTTCAGCCAAGCTATCTCCTTACAAGTAAGTGATTTTTGTAACACCCCAAACTCGGACAGGACACCACGTCCGAATCTGGTATGTTACGGGGAAAACGTACTTGAGAGGTTTAGGTTTTTCGTTTAAAGATAGGATGTAAACACTTCACTATCTAGTGTATTTGAGGAAAATTGGAGTAGGCTTGTTTGATTAGATTTTGAAAACTTATCCAAAGTATATAGTTAAAAACGAGTTGGTTTCATTTAGTAATTCCAATAGTTTCTTAGTGCTATTTTAAAACATTTTTGACTTAGTAGAAAATCGAGTTTGATTTGAAAATCATTTGAGTTTACTTTATAACAAAACATAGTGAGATACCCGATGGTATAGTTTAAAACACATTGCGTTATAGTTTGAAAACGTTATCCTTCCAAATTTTTTCGTAAAATTTCATACCAAGTTATTTGTTAAGCAGGTTAAGAATCTAATTAAACCATAACCATCACAAAACATAAATCAAAGGCCTTTTACAAATCCAAACTAAAACCCAACTAAAAGTAAATAAGTTAAAGTACCCAAATTGAATAGTCTGAGCAAAACTTTTATTAAAGCATGGCATGTGCACCCGAGTCCATCCAGGCTCCATGTCGCGTCTCGAGTCACTGAAATTTCAAAGGAGAGGGTGAGTCGAATGACTCGATGTATAAATCCCACTCCGATAACACAACATGCTAACACACATCATACATAGCAACATAATTAATGCAACGATCCTAACCATCCGTATCGCCTTTTCTACCGTGTGGTACCAAACCCTTTGGTGGTGCCAAACCACCGGTGACATATAGTCACAATGTGTTACCAAAAACTTTGGTGTCCCAAAGACACAATATCCATCAATGTGGTGCCAAACCCTTTGGTGTCCCAAAGACACGTTTGTGCTACCAAAGCAGCGGTGACCGAAGTCACAAATCCAATGATGGGGCCAACCCATCGTGTGATACCAATCACTAGCGAGCGATCCCGTATCTCAAGTGGGGCCAACCCACGGTGGTGTCAAACCACGGGGGCGAGTCGCAATGAGGTGCCCAACCTGCGGTGTCCCAAAGACACAAATGTGGTACCAAACCACTTGGTGACCGTAGTCACAATAATCGAATGATGGGGCCAACCCATCGTGTGATACCCAATCACTAGCGAGGCGATCCCATATCTCATGTGGGGCCAACCCGCGGTGGTGTTAACCACGGGGACGAGTCGCAATGAGGTGCCAAACCTCTGGAGGTGCCAAACCTCACGGTGACCCAAAGTCACAAAGTGTGTTACAAAAAACTTTGGTGCTCGTCGGCACAAGATATCACTTTGCTCCCTCCACTCATATCACCCATCAACATACCATACTCATGTAATCATGCATATCATACAAATCATGCATATCATGCTAATATGCCTAACCTCATATCCCATGTCACATATATCCATAGCCATGGTATCATATAGATCATTAGTAAACTCATAACAATAACAATCTTGACTTACAGGAGTCAAGATCATACCCATTAGGGTATCATATCAATCATCAACTGTTTCATTAATTATCACGGGTTATCAATCATATTACTAAGCGGAAGTGTGTTAGTTTACACACCTGGTAATCTGAGTCTAAAATCCCAACGAAACGATCTAAATCCCTCGAGTACTAGCTCCTACAATCGGCCAAACATAAGGGTTAGGCATCCCTAACATTCGGCCAACATCAATTAACCAAAGGGGTAATATCGAACCCTTACCTTGCTATTGGTTTGATTTCTTATCAAACCCGAACCACGATAGTTCTCTTTCCAACAATCGGCCAACCCCTAAAAGAAACAGTTAAACCTTAATAACCTTGACTTAATCGAAACCAAAAGATTGAGCGATCAATGCCAATACCAATTACTTACCACAACCACTACTTGCCAATCGATCGAGTTCTTGTGAGAAGGCTTTGTTATTGCTTGAATCCGAATGCCCTATCAAGCATTAAGTTCCAAAATAAGAGGTTAACTCCTTTCATCATCCAAAATCGACATAGCACTAGAGAGAAAAAGGAATGGCCATTCGGCCAAAAACTTACCAACACCCAAAATTTGGCCAAAAGGGGACTTCTAGGAGAGAAAATGGATTCGGCTAACACCTTTAATGAGGAGAAGGATTCGCCACAGTGTTTTAACACACACCCCCAAATTTGGTTTCAGAGAAAGGATATAAAGAAAATGTTGATGAAAGTCTAGGTTCGGCACAAAAGAAATAAGAAGAACAATTGGAGAAATCGGCTAAGGGTTTTGGAAAGAAGAAACAAAAGATGGATAGAGGGTAGAAACTTTTGGTTTGAACAAGAAAAGAAAAGATGAAGGTGCTTGAGAAGGTGAGTGTTTGGCTACAAGAGGTTAAGAGAAGAAAAGAGAGGAAGGTGGGATCTTTGGATTCGGCTTAGCTCAAATGAAGAAGAAGAAGAAGAATGTAGGGGCTGGTTCGGCTAATAAAATAAAAGAAGAGATGCAACCCAGAAGATGTGCCTTCAAAATGACATTCGGCCACCCAATTCAAAAGGCAAAATAATTTCGGCAAGATGAGAGCTTGACTTTTCTGTTTCAAAAGGAAGAAAAACAAAGAAACACTCTTGAAAATTCGGCTAAAAGCCTGACAAAATGAGAGCTTTCTTTGTTTACCAAAGCTTGACCGAAAATGTACCAAAATGCAAGAGTACATTCGGCCTCCCCTAACCCACACTATGCCGTCCACTCCCCCAACACACACCCCAACAAATTCGGCCAAATCCCCCATGCACTCACATCCTCACGTTCCAACAACAAGACCAAGTCTTTCTCCTAAAGTTCCTCTCCACCACACGTTTGAATGTGAAGACTTGGTCCAAGTAGAATCAAATTGCTCTCAACCTCTTCCTCCATGCCGTCCAAAATGAGCCAATAAAAATGGAGACTCTGTGGCTCGAACACTAGACCTCCACCACATGTAGTTGGCCACACCAAGCTCCCCATGTACAGCATGCTTGCCACCTTGCCGACTCACTTTTTGTGCAACAAAACAACAAGTAAAATTCTTAAACCTGACTTCCTCGGCTCCCTTCACTTAACACCCAAAACCAAAATTTTCCCATTCACTCGGGCATACTCCCGGACTACAATTAAGCCCCGATACAACACAAACAACAACCACGACACACCAAACACATGCAATATCATGCAACAACAAAATAGCCCCTAACCGGGATATTACGGTTCTACCCCCCTTAAAAATAATTTCGACCTCGAAATTACGATCGAAGAGTTGCGGGTATTCTTTGTCTCATCATATCTCGGGGTCCCCGTAGCTTCTTCTACGCCATGATTCCGCCAAAGTACCTTAACCAAGGCACACGGACTTCTTACACGCGGAACCTTCACATCTCGATCAAGAATGCGCATGCGGGTTCCTCCTCCATGGTCAAATCGGATTTACCTCGATCTCTTCACTTTGCTACCATGTGTGGCGGATCGAGCGATACCTCGAAGCATCGAAGCGTGGAATACGTCGTGAATCGACTAAGCTCTGGCGGCAACTCAAGCTGATCGCATGCTGGTCCAACTCGTCTACGAACCTTATACGGCCCAATGAACCTCGGACTTAGCTTGCCTTTCTTCCGAATCTCAACACCTTTTTCCAATGTGAGACCTTCGGAAAACTTCGATCCCCACGGCAAACTCTATATCTCTTCGTTTAAGATCGGCATAAGACTTACGCGGTCGAAGCTTCCTTCAATCGAGTGAATCAACAACCTTGTCTTGGTCTCGACCAACCAACTCGGGTCCCAACAAGCGGCGTTCACCTAACTCCGTCCAACACGTAGGTGGCGACACTTCCTACCATACAACGCCTCATACGGTGCCATCTTGATGCTCGCAGTAGCTGTTGTTGTAGGCAAACTCGACTAATGGTAGAAAATCCTCCCAACTACCTCACGAAATCCAAGATACAACCTCTCGGCATATCCTCTAAGACACTGAATGACCGCTACGATTGGCCGTCGATTTGCGGGTGAAAAGCCGTCTTTGAAATCCAAGCGAGTGCCCGAGCTTGATGCAATGCTTTCGAGAACCAGCGTAAACACAGGATCCCTATCCGAGATTATCGAAAGCGGCACACCGTGCAACCTCACTATCTCGACACATACGGAGCTTAGCTAACAAGGCGAATAATCAACCTCACCCGGAATGAAGTGGTGATTTAGTCGATCGATCCACCACTACCCAAAGCGAATCTTTCTTGCTTGGCGTAGCGATAAACCTTGCGAAATCCATGGTTATCCTTTCCCACTTCCATCGAGGAATCTTCACAGTGAAGCAAACCCGGCGGCAGCGATGCTCGGCCTTGACACATTGACAAGTCGGACACTTCCCAACAAACTCTGTCACCTCTTTCTTCAAGCCAGGCCACCAAAGCGCTCTCTAAGATCCCTATACATCTTGCTACCTCCGGGATGCATAGCATAAGGACTGCTATGTGCGTCTGAAGAATCTTTGCCTCGACTCAACATCTTTAGGCATACAAGCTTTACCTTGAAAACCACAGAACCCCTTCACGGACAATTTGTAACCCTCCAAACCACCATCACTGCACTTGCAACCTTGGCGCACTCAGAACCTCATCCAATAAGCTGTTTCTCTACGATCTGCTCCAACCCGGTAAGCAACTGCAACTCTGCGAGAATACTCCCATCGTCATACAAACTCAAGTGGGCAAACAAAGCTCTTAAGTGCTGAAACAACCTTGCGGCTCAACGCGTCAGCCACCACGTTAGCCTTGCCGGATGATACTCAATCGAGCGATCGTAATCTTTCGGCAACTCAACCCATCTGCGCTGCCTCAAATTCAAATCTTACGAGTGCGAAGATACTTTAGACTCTTGTGATCTAATGTAGACTATCGATCTTTCTCCATACAAGTAGTGCCTCCAAATCTTTAAAGCGAAGACTACGGTTTGCTAGCTCCAAATCGTGCGTCGGATAGTTGACCTCATGTGGTCTCATTTGCAGAGAAGCGTAAGCCACAACCTTACCTTCTTGCATCGGCACACAACCCAAGCCCGTATGTGATGCGTCGCAAAAAGGCGTGAATTCCTTACGGCCTCGGGTTGAATCAAAACCGGAGCCTCGGTCAAAATCTTCTTTAACTTATCGAAGCTTTCTCTTTGTTTCTCGGTCCATACAAAGCGGAACTTCTTTCCTCAAACAACTTGGTCATCGGTGTTTGCTATCAACGAAAAACCCTCAACAAACCTTCGGTAGTATCGGCCAAACCAGAAAACTCCGAATCTCAGCCCGCGACTTAGGCGGCTTCCAATCCAAAACTGCCTCAATCTTACGAGGATCTACTCGAATCCCCTCAGCCGACACTACATGACCCAAGAAAGTCACTTCCCTAAGCCGAACTCACACTTACCGAACTTAGCATAGATTTGCTCTTCCTCAAAATCGCAACACCACTGCAAATGCTTATCATGCTCTTCCTCCGTCGCTTGAGTACACCAAGATGTCGTCTATGAAAACCACGACGGGCGATCCGGATCTTTGTTGAAACACCTATTCATCATATCCATAAACGGCTGTAGGTGCGTTAGTCAACCCGAACGGCATTACGAGAAATTCGTAGTGCCCATACCGAGTCGAAGCGCTGTTTTATGGATATCGACCTCCTTAACTCTTAAGCGGTGATACGGACCTCAAGTCGATCTTGAAAATACCGCGACACCCTTGGTGATCAAACAAGTCATCTACCTAGAAGATATCTCGAGTCTAAATCCATGGTCTCTACTATACTCTCGGCAACATAAGAGTGCGTTGAACCCACATCAATCAAAGCGGTATAAGGAGAACCAAAAATAAAAACGTCACGGTTATGACGTCCGGTGCGTGCGCCCTCCTCTCGGCGCCTCGCGGCATACACTAATCGGTATGCGGCATCGAACTACCGCACCTGCGCCGGTGCTCCACGGCCCGAGCAGAACCATTACCACGGCCCCTCTGCGGTGGCGGTCTATTACCTCTACGAGGCGATTGCGGCGACGACTCTCGGGCCGAATCTGGCCAACCTCACGCGGATAGTCCCTCACACGGTGCTCAGAGAACCACACTCAAAGCAACCCTTTCCTCCGGTCCGGCAACCACCCCAATGAGATTTCCCCCGCGATTACACTGCGGCGGTCCACGCTAGCAAACAACAAACCTAGCGATGATTCGGCCCACTCGGTCTAGCTCTCTTCTGCGGATTGCGACGATCCGGAAGACCCAAAGCTCCTCTTATGCCTATTTACGTCCATGCCTGTCTCGCGACTCCTTAACACCTCGGCTACCTTAGCCTTCTCAACTAAGACGACAAACTCGCGCTCCTGGCGAGGAGCAATCGGATGACCTCAACTCGTCTCGCGAGACCATCCTCGAAAGCGAACACACCTCTCATGCTCGGTGGCCATAATGCCCACTGGCATACCTACTCAACCGGGAACTCACCTCGTACTCGAAATAGATTTACTCCCTGAACAAGCCTCGAAATGCCTTCCATTGAGTCAATATAACTAGCTCCGATGTATTTCTTTTGATATGCGACCACGAAATAATCCCATGTCGGATCCTCTGCGCCGCCACCTTTATCTCGAACCGTGAGCCACCACCGATATGACTCATCCCGAAGAAGCGATACGATGCCTTTGGCTTCTCTTCAGCAGATTAAGTCGGATCATCCATGATCCCGCTCGGTTGCCTCTAGCCGATATCGCGGTGCTAGGAGCAACACGATACACCTCGAAAGAATTCGGCCCCATTTGCCCGAAGTCGCTCGGAGCAACGATTTCTAACTCTGCACCACCACTTACACCGGCTACTCTTTCCAACACTCGCGGCATCGCTTTGTGACACTGCGTCATCCCCGGTGCGATCTTGGAACTCACCACCTCCGGTGGTGGCGGAAAGCAGTATCTCATTTTACGAACCACGACCCGGATCCTACGGGCTCGAAGCGTCATCCTACCCCTACCTCTACCACGAGTATTACGACCACGTCCGCCTCGAGTGCTCATGACTAATCTTTCTACGTATCTCGATTTAAGAGTTTTATGCATCAGCATATATATTCCACTATTTTAAGGCAAATCTTATGAATATTTAAGGAGATTTGTTCTCATGAGTTCACGAGAATCCTATCGGTTTCAATCTCTAAAGTAGTATACTATTGCTATTCATCAAATCATATCACATCCAATCAATTCACAAGCAATAGTAAGGGTACTTACAGGCAACCGGTGTGCCGGAGACTCGGTGCCATGCCTTTCAAACCATACAAACACTTAAAATAAACTCTTAAAAACTTTTTGGGCCTCGGGCCCGCAGTAGAAGTCTTTGAACTTGGCTCTGATACCACAATTGTAACACCCCAAACTCGGACAGGACACCACGTCCGAATCTGGTATGTTACGGGGAAAACGTACTTGAGAGGTTTAGGTTTTTCGTTTAAAGACAGGATGTAAACACTTCATTATCTAGTGTATTTGAGGAAAATTGGAGTAGGCTTGTTTGATTAGATTTTGAAAACTTATCCAAAGTATATAGTTAAAAACGAGTTGGTTTCATTTAGTAATTCCAATAGTTTCTTAGTGCTATTTTAAAACATTTTTGACTTAGTAGAAAATCGAGTTTGATTTGAAAATCATTTGAGTTTACTTTATAACAAAACATAGTGAGATACCCGATGGTATAGTTTAAAACACATTGCGTTATAGTTTGAAAACGTTATCCTTCCAAATTTTTTCGTAAAATTTCATACCAAGTTATTTGTTAAGCAGGTTAAGAATCTAATTAAACCATAACCATCACAAAATATAAA
This sequence comes from Gossypium sturtianum, assembly GCA_025698515.1. Taxonomy (NCBI): domain Eukaryota; kingdom Viridiplantae; phylum Streptophyta; class Magnoliopsida; order Malvales; family Malvaceae; genus Gossypium; species Gossypium sturtianum. The sequence continues at coordinate 68,813,278 of CM046946.1, read as the reverse complement.
TCAAAGGCCTTTTACAAATCCAAACTAAAACCCAACTAAAAGTAAATAAGTTAAAGTACCCAAATTGAATAGTCCCGAGCAAAACTTTTATTAAAGCATGGCATGTGCACCCGAGTCCATCCGGCTCCATGTCCGCGTCTCACGAGTCACCTGAAATTTCAAAGGAGAGGGTGAGCCGAATGACTCGGTGTATAAATCCGCTCCCGATAACACAACATGCTAACACACATCATACATAGCAACATAATTAATGCAACCCGATCCTAACCATCAGTATCGCCTTTTCTACCCCGTGTGGTACCAAACCACTTTGGTGGTGCCAAACCACGGTGACATATAGTCACAATGTGTTACCAAAACACTGGTGTCCCAAAGACACAATATCCATCAATGTGGTGCCAAACCACTGGTGTCCCAAAGACACGTTTGTGCTACCAAAGCACTGGTGACCGAAGTCACAAATCCAATGATGGGGCCAACCCATCGTGTGATACCCAATCACTAGCAGACGATCCCGTATCTCAAGTGGGGCCAACCCACGGTGGTGTCAAACCACGAGGACGAGTCGCAATGAGGTGCCCAACCTCTGGTGTCCCAAAGACACAAATGTGGTACCAAACCACTGGTGACCGTAGTCACAATAATCGAATGATGGGGCCAACCCATCGTGTGATACCCAATCACTAGCAGACGATCCCATATCTCATGTGGGGCCAACCCACGGTGGTGTTAACCACAGGGACGAGTCGCAATGAGGTGCCAAACCTCTGGAGGTGCCAAACCTCTGGTGACCCAAAGTCACAAAGTGTGTTACCAAAACACTGGTGCTCGTCAGCACAAGATATCACTGCTCCCTCCACTCATATCACCCATCAACATACCATACTCATGTAATCATGCATATCATACAAATCATGCATATCATGCTAATATGCCTAACCTCATATCCCATGTCACATATATCCATAGCCATGGTATCATATAGATCATTAGTAAACTCATAACAATAACAATCTTGACTTACCGAGTCAAGATCATACCCATTAGGGTATCATATCAATCATCAACTGTTTCATTAATTATCACACGGGTTATCAATCATATTACTAAGCGGAAGTGTGTTAGTTTACACACACTGTAATCTGAGTCTAAAATCCCAACGAAATGATCTAAATCCCTCGAGTACTAGCTCCTACAATCGGCCAAACATAAGGGTTAGGCATCCCTAACATTCGGCCAACATCAATTAACCAAAGGGGGTAATATCGAACCCTTACCTTGCTATTGGTTTGATTTCTTATCAAACCGAACCACAGTAGTTCTCTTTCCAACAATCGGCCAACCCCTAAAAGAGAACAGTTAAACCTTAATAACCTTGACTTAATCGAAACCAAAAGATTGAACGATCAATGCCAATACCAATTACTTACCACAACCACTACTTGCCAATCGATCGAGTTCTTGTGAGAAGGCTTTGTTGACTGCTTGAATCCCGAATGCCCTATCAAGCATTAAGTTCCAAAATAAGAGGTTAACTCCTTTCATCATCCAAAATCGACATAGCACTAGAGAGAAAAGGAATGGCCATTCGGCCAAAAACTTACCAACACCCAAAATTCGGCCAAAAGGGGACTTCTAGGAGAGAAAATGGATTCGGCTAACACCTTTAACGAGGAGAAGGATTCAGCCCACAGTGTTTTAACACACACCCCAAATTCGGTTTCAAGAGAAAGGATATAAAGAAAATGTTGATGAAAGTCTAGGTTCGGCACAAAAGAAATAAGAAGAACAATTGGAGAAATCGGCTAAGGGTTTTGGAAAGAAGAAACAAAAGATGGATAGAGGGTAGAAACTTTGGTTTCGAACAAGAAAAGAAAAGATGAAGGTGCTTGAGAAGGTGAGTGTTTTGGCTACAAGAGGTTAAGAGAAGAAAAGAGAGGAAGGTGGGATCTTTGGATTCGGCTTAGCTCAAATGAAGAAGAAGAAAAATGTAGGGGAAATGGTTGGCTAATAAAATAAAAGAAGAGATGCAACCGAAGATGTGCCTTCAAAATGACATTCGGCCACCCAATTCAAAAGGCAAAATAATTTGGCAAGATGAGAGCTTGACTTTCTGTTTCAAAAGGAAGAAAAACAAAGAAACACTCTTGAAAATTCGGCTAAAGCCCGACAAAATGAGAGCTTTCTTTGTTTACCAAAGCAATGAAAATGTACCAAAATTCAAGAGTACATTCGGCCTCCCCTAACCCACACTATGCCGTCCACTCCCCCAACACACACCCCAACAAATTCGGCCAAATCCCCCCATGCACTCACATCCTCACGTTCCAACAACAAGACCAAGTCTTTCTCCTAAAGTTCCTCTCCACCATACGTTTGAATGTGAAGACTTGGTCCAAGTAGAATCCAAATTGCTCTCAACCTCTTCCTCCATGCCGTCCAAAATGAGCCAATATAAAATGGAGACTCTGCAGCTCGAACACTAGACCTCCACCACATGTAGTTGACGCCACACCAAGCTCCCCATGTAACGCATGCTTGCCACCTTGCCAGCTCACTTTTTGTGCAACAAAACAACAAGTAAAATTCTTAAACCCCAGCTTCCTCAGCTCCCTTCACTTAACACCCAAAAACCAAAATTTTCCCATTCACTCAGGCATACTCCCAGACTACAATTAAGCCCCGATACAACACAAACAACAACACAGCACACCAAACACATGCAATATCATGCAACAACAAAATAGCCCCTAACCCGGGATATTACAATTTTAGAGGTCTTTCTTGAGAATTTTTGTACTTTCGGAGTCCCCAAAACTTAAGCTAGCTAATGAGGGGAATAATTTATTATATGGTTGAAAGTTTAGGGACTTGCCATGAGAGTGTTCATGTTGTTTGCTGAGTTTTTATGGAAGAAAATGAATGTTAGTGAGTCAAGGAACAACTTTTGTGAAAGGTGTTACCATGAAAACACCTAAATGGGACTTAGTTGTAAAGATTGTAAATGTGTAATAAAAGCATGAAATAAATGGTTTTGTGAGTTTTTGTAAGAGGAATAATGTTTAGCTAGGCTTGTTTAATGAGAAAATGTAATGAAAGATGAATTACAAGCCTAGGGGCAAAATCGTAATTTTACCATAGTGTAAGGGCAAAATGGTCATTTTTGCCTAAGTAGAGATTTTGATGTATTATGATATATAAAGTGATGGAATGAGTGAATTTCATTATTATAGATCAAGAAGAGCGCGGAAACAACCTTGACCGGGGAAAAGGAAAGGTTACGGATTAAACCGTTGATTAACACATTTTGCACCGAGGTAACTTTATGTGTAAACGATTCATTTTGAGTATACATGTTGCTATTAAATGGTGCATTGTATGAATGAAATTATTTATGATTTAGATGGATTGAATTCAATAGATATTGAGTAATCTCCGTGTTAGTCTAATTATAGATTAATGGTGGGCTATGTGCGATACCACCGTAAATATTCTTAATAGTGGGCTAAGTGCGACACCACCTTACTAATCATTCACGATGGGCTGTGTGCGATACCATCGTTTATATTATCATTTGGTGGGCTATGTGCGATTCCACCATAAATACTCTTGTTGGTGTGCTATGTGCGATACCACCCTAAATATAGATTGATGGTGGGCTATGTGCGATACCACCGAGTGTGTGGTATTATTTCAATGGTTCATTGAGAAATTGTTTAAGTGTTTGTTTCATGTGACCTTGTGGTGATAAGTGCGGGGAATTTAAGCTATTAAATGTGAGCATTATGCTTATTATATGGTTGGAATGTGGTAAGAGATGAAATGAGTAAGCATAACTGTGGAATGTGGATAGTTCTTGCTTAGTATGTAATGCTATTTATGGATTAGCACATGTTATGATGTTTATTGTTTACACGTAAACTTACTAAGCTTAAAGCTTGCTCCCTTTCTTTTTCCTTGTTTTATAGAGTCAAAGAGGTAGTTCGGGATTCGAAGATTATCGGAAGATCACCCACACTATCGACTCATCTCGGTACATTTAGACTATGCATTTTGAGTATGGCATGTATAGGGGTAAGGCTTAATGAAATTTTTTGTTGTTTTGGCCAAGTGTATTGGCTCTTTTAGAGACGAACTCTTTTGTATATTGCCATAGTTGATGGCTCATTAATGCTAATCTATGAAAGGACGAGGTTATTCATGAGTGTGTGTGAGGTACATGATGGGGTTGCTTGGATAAAACATGTATGAATGGGTTGATATTTGAATGTGACTATGTTTGTATGAGCTGGGGTGATAAAAAGAGCTTGGCAAATAGCCTTGTTCTTGTCCACACGGTAGGCACACAAGCGAGTGTCTAGGCCATGTGTGACACACGATCAGCCCCATGGGTGTGTGGCTAGGCCGTGTGTCCCCTGGATCTTAGTTTTACAAGTCAGTAAGCTCAGTAGTAAACACATCGGTAGAGACACGGCCGTGTGTCTCAGCCGTGTGGAAGGCACGGCAAGGGACATGGGCGTGTGCTCAGGCCGTGTGAAGTCTGCACCTAAATTTGGAATTTAATTTGCCATACGGTCGAAGGACATGGGCGTGTGACTGGCCGTGTGATGCAAGTCAGAGGCGGCCACGGGCCAGACACATGGGCGTGTGATAGGCCGTGTGATGCAAGTCAGTGTCGACCACGGGTGTCGAACACGGGCATGTAATATGTGACACGGGCGTGCCCTCCCTCCACACGGGCGTGTGGACTATTTTGAAAGAATTTTCCAAGGTCTTCCGGAAAGCTTCAAAGGAATTCGATTTGACTCCGAACTATTCCTAAACCATAAATTAGACCTTGCAGGCTTGTTTAAGATGTGCTATCAAAAGTTTTAATTGGGAATAGAAATTCAGGTTTTGATGGGATTGACTGTTTCCGTATAAGTTTAGTAATGCCTCGACCCCTATTCTGGCATTGAATACGGGTAAGGGGTGTTACATTTAGTGGTATCAGAGCTATGGTTTAGTCCGTTCTCGGACTACCGTAGCGTGCGTAAGGGTCTAGCTATATATGCCATAGAATACAATGATAGTGGGGTGACTTCTGACTATATTTAACTATGTTTTTGTATAGTAAATGGATCCCGACCGAGCAGCTGCTGATGACGCTGCTAGTAATGCGCCGGCTCTCGCGTAAGGGACCGCGCCTGTAGAAAGTAGACCCGAGACTATGGGTCAAGGTGAAGAGGCTTGGGAAGCCTTTCTTCACATGATGAGTAATTGGTACACGGTGTATGTGCGAGCGATTCCTAATGCTCAACCTCCTCCACCCCCCCTATACCTCAGCCAGTTCCTGTGGCTCCTCAAAGTATAGAATTGGTGAGGATGACCAAACCCCCGGTAGATAAGATTCGAAAGCAAGGGGCCAAAGAATTTAGAGCTAACATAAACGATGACCTCGAGAGGGCGGAGTTCTGGCTTGAGAGGAGAGCTTAAAATGTGCCGTGTCATTGCTGAAGGACTCAGCCTATCATTGGTGGAAGACGATAACTTCAGTGGTTCCAAGAGAGAGGGTGACGTGGGACTTCTTTTTGGAAGAATTCCAAAAGAAGTATATAAGTCAAAGGTTTGTGGACCAAAAACGGAAAGAATTCCTTGAATTGAAGCAAGGGAAAATGACTGTGGCGGAATATGAGCACGAATTTGTTAGGCTCAGAAAGTATGCACAAGAATGTGTGTCTATAGAAGCTATCTTGTGCAAAAGGTTTGAAGATGGGCTGAATGAGGATATCAGACTTCTAGTTGGAATTTTGGAGCTAAAAGAATTTATGGTGTTGGTTGACAGGGCATGTAAGGCCGAGGAACTGAATAAGGAAAAGAGGAAAGCCATGAGTGAGGCCCGAGATGCAAGAAAAAGGCCAATAAGTAAGTCATACCAAGCTCAATCAAAGAAGTCCAAGGAGATGAACCCTCGGACGACTGAATCAGTTGGATATTCACATCGGGATCGAGGTAATACATACTTGGGCTCGAGAGTTCAAGCCACCTCGATGGCAAGTGTGGGCAATCCAAAGTCCAAACCGGAGTGTCCAAATTGTGGAAGGCAACACACTGGGGAGTGTTGGGGGAATAACCGAAACTGTTACAAGTGTGGTTCACCCGATCATTTCATCTGGAATTGTCCTGAGAGGGATGATGGGCTCGAAACTAACTAATATTTCGACAAAGGCAAGCGCACCTATCAAACAATAGTATAGCTTTGATGAGTCCAGAATATCGTATCCTCAAGGACTAAAATTACTAGTAATAACTATCTTTCTATTATTTAGCCTAATAATTAAGGAGATTTATTTTAATCTAAATTTTAACTAACTAATTAACTATGAACACGACAGAGAGTGAAGAAAGTAATCGAAATAAACCAATGAATAAAGACAATACCCAGGGAAGAATCCACCTAGACTTCACTTATTATTCTGACTCTGAATTAAATGATTTATTCACTTGACTTGATCCATAGAAATCCCTAAATTATGTTAATATCTCTTTCAAGACTAGAAACAACTGACTCTAGGTTGATTAATTTAAATCTCTTTCTATTTAAACCCCTATCATCGCATTAACTCGATCTATGGATTTCCTTATTAGATTTGACTCTAATCCGGTAGATTTATGTCATCCTATTTCTAGGGTTGCAATCAACTCCGCTTAATTATGCTAGATCTTCTCTTAAACAGGGACTTTTGCTCCACTAAATAAGCACATCAATCTTGAATTAATATTCCTGAAAACATTAAAACAAGGATTAAGAACACATAATTAAGAACAAGAATAAGTATTTATCACGTAATTCAGATTTATTAAATAATAAGATTCATCTAGGTTTCATCCTCCCTAGGTATTTAGGGAGTTTAGTTCATAACGTAAAAGGAAAACATCATAGAATTAAGAAAACAACAAGATATAAAGAACCCAAAAACTTTTAAAGAACTTGATGGAGATCTTCAGTCTTGGAGTGAATCTGCTTTTGAGATGATTCTGACGGCTTCCTTTCAGTAATTCCTTCAATCTACTCTCCATCCTTCCATTAGGTCTTCCTCTGATGTGTATTTATAGACTTTAGAAGGCTCAGAAACCCTAAAAATTGGCTTTTTCCGTGTGAAAATAAAGTAGGGTGTGACAGGGACACGGGCGTGTGATCAACCCGTGCGAGGAGGCCCAGGCCGTGTGAGAATTTGCATGGCTCTCAATCGACACGGGCTGGCACACGGGCGTGTGTCCAGCCCGTGTGGTTCACACGGGCATGTGTTCAGCTCGTGTGGTTTACACGGGCATGTGTTAAGCCCGTGTGGTGTGGGCTTTGGCCGTGTGGATCTTTAAGATGGCCCGTTTTGTCCGATTTTGGCCCGTTTTTCATTCCTTTCGCTCCCCTATGTTCTTTTAAGTATAGAAACATGAATTTAAAGGATTAGGAGCATCGAATTCACTAAATTCTATAAATAAACATCGAAAAACACGCTAAGCATGGGATTAAAATGTGTTACTTTTATGATTTATCAAGGGATGATAATGAAAGGAAGCAAGAGATAAGATCAAGCAATGTATCTTCGAGGGGTAGACCGTAAAAGAACCCGGGAGGAGGGACTAGTAGTAGAGGTGCACCTCGAGATTCTATTGTGAGATCGGAGGGTCGAGCACCTGTAAAGACTGATGCCATTCGCGCTCGCAAAGAGGCATCATCCCCAGATGTAATAACGGGTACTTTTTCTCTTCATGATACCTCTATTATTGCTTTGATTGATCCGTGGTCTACCTATTCTTACATTTGCATGATATTGGCATCTAGTATGAGTATGATTGTTGAGTCTACGGAATTTGTGGTAAAGGTGTCAAACCCGTTAGGCAAACATGTGCTAATTAACAAGGTGTGTAGGAATTGTCCTTTGATAATTAGAGGTCAATATTTTCCAGCAAATCTTATGTTGTTGCCATTTGATGAATTTGATTTGATTCTTAGTATGGATTAGTTGACTACCCATAGAGTTTTAGTGAACTGTGGTAGTAAATTTATTGAATTGAAATGTAAAAATGGGGATGTTATTCAGGTTGAATCAGGTAGGTCAGATAGTTTTCCTGTGATAATTTCATCTATGGTAGCTGAGACATACTTGAGGAAAGGATATGAGTCCTATCTCGCCTTTGTGTTGAATGTTCAAGAATCAGAGGTAAAGATTGAATCAGTGCCGGTGGTATGTGAGTATTCAAATGTATTTCCAGAAGAGTTACCCGGATTACCTCCAGTTAGAGAGGTCGAGTTTGGGATTGAATTAATTCCGGGTACGGCACCTATTTCGGTTGCTCCGTATAGGATGGCACCACTGGAGTTGAAAGAATTGAAAGTTCAGTTGCAAGAGTAACGGACAAGGGTTTTGTAAGACCAAGTTATTCACCGTGGGGTGCTCCAATACTTTTTGTAAAGAAGAAGGATGGGTCGTTGAGATTGTGCACAGCCTACAGACAACTCAACAAGGTGACAGTGAAGAATAAGTATCCTTTTCCAAGGATAGATGATTTATTTGACCAATTGAAGGGAGCTACGGTGTTCTCCAAGATAGACCTAAGGTCTGGCTATTACCAGTTGAGGGTTAAGGAGCAAGATGTGCCGAAAATTGCATTTCAGACGAGGTATGGCCATTACGAATTTCTTGTCATGCTATTTGGTTTAACGAATGCTCCTGCGATTTTCATGGATTTAATGAATCGTGTCTTTCAACCGTATTTGGATAAATTTGTGGTTGTTTTTATTGATGACATACTAATTTATTCTCGAGATGAGAGTGAGCATGCAGAGCATTTAAGAATCATTTTACAGACCTTAAGAGACAAGCAGTTATAAGCTAAATTCAGCAAGAGCGAGTTTTGGCTCCGTGAGGTCAGATTTCTAGGATAGATTGTGTCGGGTGACGGTATAAGAGTTGACCCGAGTAAGATCTCGGCTATTGTGGAGTGGAAGCCGCCAATGAATGTGTCTGAGATTAGGAGCTTTTTGGGTTTGGTGGGGAACTACAGACGGTTTGTCAAAGGGTTTTCCATGATTGCTACCCCGATGACAAAACTGTTGCAAAAAGAATTCAAGTTTGAATGGACTGAGAAATGCCAACAAAGTTTCGAGAGATTGAAAGCATTGTTGACTGAGGCACTGATTTTGGTACAACCTGAGTCGGGGAAAGAGTTTGTACTCCACAGTGATGCGTCATTAAATGGTCTCGGCTGTGTGTTGATGCAAAAGGGTAAGGTAGTAGCTTCTGCCTCTAGACAATTAAAACCGCATGAGAAGAATTATCCGACTCATGATTTGGAGTTGGCTACAATTGCCTTTGCTTTGAAGATTTGGCGTCATTATTTATATGGCGAGAAGTGCCGAATCTTCACCGATCACAAGAGTTTTAAGTACTTAATGGACCAAAAGGATTTGAATTTGCGACAACGACGGTGGCTTGAATTATTAAAGGATTATGAGTTAGTAATCGATTACCATCCGGGGAAGCGAATGTGGTTGCGGATGTCTTGAGCAGAAAATTCCTATATGCTTTGAGAGCTATGAGTACGAGCTTAGCATTGTCTGATGACGGTGCTAAATTGGCCGAGCTGAGGACTAGACCATTATTTATTCAGCAGATATGTGAAGATCAAAAGAATGATAGTGAGATACAAGTTAAGAGAGCTCAGTGCGAATCGGGAGATGACTTTGATTTTCGGGTTAGTTCAGATGGTTGTTTGATGTTTCATGACAGGATTTGTGTGCTAAAGAATGACGAGTTAATCCAGAAAATTTTACATGAAGCACACAGTGGTCGTTTGTCAGTACATCCGGGCAGCACAAAAATGTACAATGATTTGAAGGAATTTGTATTGGTGGCCGGGCATGAAAAAAGACATCTCTGAGTTTGTTACGAAATGTTTAGTTTGTCAACAAGTGAAAGCCGAGCACCAAGTGCCCTCGGGATAACTTCAACCGGTGATGGTTCCCGAGTGGAAATGGGATCGAATCACTATGGATTTTGTAACGGGGTTGCCTATGACTCCGAGAAAGAAAGATGCTGTGTGGGTCATTATTGATAGATTAACAAAGTCGGCTCACTTTATACCAATACGTGTGGATTACTCACTTGATAAGTTGGCTGAGTTGTATATTGTTAAGGTGGTGAGATTGCATGGGGTGCCTATATCTATTATATTGGATAGAGATCCAAGATTTACTTCGAGATTTTGGAAGAAGTTACAGAAAGCTTTGGGTACGAGACTGAATTTTAGTACCGCGTTCCATCCCCAAACCGACGGCCAATCTGAAAGAGTGATTCAAATTCTTGAGGATATGCTCCGATGCTGTGTGTAAGAATTTGAAGGTAGTTGAAAAAGATACCTACCTTTGGTCGAATTTACCTACAACAACAGTTACCAGTCGAGTATACGGATGGCACCGTACGAGGCTTTATATGGTCGCAAGTGTTGGACTCCCTTGTATTGGACCGAGCTTAGCGAGAAGTAAATTCATGGGGTCGATCTAGTTAAAGAGACCGAGGAGAAAGTGAAGGTAATCCGTGATAGTCTGAAAGCTACTTCGGACCGACAAAAGTCGTATGCAGATTTAAAAAGGAAAGAAATTGAGTTTCAAGTGGGCGACAAAGTATTTCTGAAAGTATCCCCATGGAAGAAAATATTGAGATTTGGTCGAAAGGGCAAATTGAGTCCACGCTTCATTGGGCCGTATGAGATTACCGAAAGGATGGGGCTAGTGGCATACCGGTTGGCTTTGCCGGTAGAGTTAGAGAAAATACACAATGTGTTTCAGGTATCAATGTTACGGCGATATCGTTTCGATCCTTCGCATGTGATCCCTCTAACAAAAATTGAGATATGATCGGATATGACTTATGAAGAGGAGCCAATTAAGATATTGGCTCGGGAAGTTAAACAGTTGAGGAATAAGAGCATAGCTTTTGTAAAGGTGTTATGGAAAAAACACGGAGTGGAAGAAGCTACATGGGAACCGGAAGAAGCCATGAGAGAACAATATCCAAATCTCTTTACCGGTATGATTTTCGAGGACGAAAATCTCTAAAGGAGGGGAGAGTTGTAACAACCCGATTTTGGGGCTAGTCAAAGCAGTGGTTTCGGGACAACTAATCTGGGGTTGAAGAAAATTATTTTGGTATTATTTTATGTGTTATGGCATAAATATATGGTTATATGAAAATTTTGATGCTTTAATTTTAGCAATTGTATGCTTAATTGTGAAAAAAGACTAAATAACATAAAGTGTGAAAGTTCTATTTTGCAAGGTAGAGGTGTCTAATAATCATAGAATATTAAATTGGAGGTCCTTAAAGTGCAATTAGGCCATTAAGGGTGTGTTGGCCGGCCATATAGACTAGGGAGACAAGAGTATTAAATTTTTGGTCAATTTGGTGGAATTAGGTGATGAAAGAATGAATAAAATAAGATAAAAAGAAGAAATATCATCTTTTACTATTCATGCTTCTTCTCTACCAAACATTGAAGAGAATTAGAGGATTTTGAGCTCAAAACTTTCAGCCAAGCTATCTCCTTACAAGTAAGTGATTTTAGAGGTCTTTCTTGAGAATTTTTGTACTTTTGGAGTCCCCAAAGCTTAAGCTAGCTAATTAGGGGACTAATTTATTATATGGTTGAAAGTTTAGGGACTTGCCATGAGAGTGTTCATGTTGTTTGCTGAGTTTTTATGGAAGAAAATGAATGTTAGTGAGTCAAGGAACAACTTTTGTGAAAGGTGTTACCATGAAAACACCTAAATGGGACTTAGTTGTAAAGATTGTAAATGTGTAATAAACGCATGAAATAAATGGTTTTGTGAGTTGTTGTAAGAGGAATAAGTGTTTAGCTAGGCTTGTTTAATGAGAAAATGTAATTAAGGATGATTTACGAGCCTATGGGCAAAATCGTAATTTTACCATAGTGTAAGGGCAAAATGGTCATTTTTGCCTAAGTAGAGATTTTGATGTTTTATGATTTATAAAGTGATGGAATGAGTGAATTTCATTATTATAGATCAAGAAGAGCGCGAAAACAACCTTGACCGGGGAAAAGGCACGATTACGGATTAAACCGTTCATTAACACATTTTGCACCGAGGTAAGTTTATGTGTAAACGATTCATTTTGAGTATACATGTTGCTATTAAATGGTGCATTGTATGAAAGAAATTATTTATGATTGAGATGGATTGAATTCAATAGATATTGAGTAATCTCCGTGTTAGTCTAATTATAGATTAATGGTGGGCCATGTGCAATACCATCGTAAATATTCTTAATGGTGGGCTAAGTGCGACACCACCTTACTAATCATTCACGATGGGCTGTGTCCGATACCATCATTTATATTGTCATTTGGTGGGCTATGTGCGATTCCACCATAAATACTCTTGTTGGTGGGCTATGTGCGATACCACCCTAAATATAGATTGATGGTGGGCTATTTGCGAAACCACAGAGTGTATGGTATTATTTCAATGGTTCATTGAGAAATTGTTTAAGTGTTTGTTTTATGTGACCTTGTGGTGATAAGTGCATGGAATGTAAGCTATTAAATGTGAACATTATGCTTATTATATGGTTGGAATGTGGTAAGAGATGAAATGAGTGGTTTGTTCTTGCTTAGTATGTAATGCTATTTATTGATTAGCACATGTTATGATGTTTATTGTTTACACGTAAACCTTCTAAGCTTAAAGCTTACTCCCTTTCTTTTCCCTTGTTTTATAGAGTCAAAGAGCTAGTTCGGTATTCGAAGATAATCGGAAGATCACCCACACTGTCGACTCATCTCGGTATATTTAGACTTAGCATTTTGAGTATGGCATGTATAAGGGTAAGGCTTAATGAAATGTTTTGTTGTTTTGGCCAAGTGTATTGGATCTTTTAGAGATGAACTCTTTTGTATATTGCCATAGTTGATGGCTCATTAATGCTAATCTATGAAAGGACGAGGTTATTCATGAGTGTGTGTGAGGTACATGATGGGGTTGCTTGGTTAAAACATGTATGAATGGGTTGATATTTGAATGTGACTATGTTTGTATGAGCCGGGGTGATAAAAAAAGCTTGGCAAATAGCCTTGTTCTTGTCCACATGGTAATTACGATAATTGGTAGCGCATAATCTCTTAAAGTACGTTCTTCTCGAACCATTTGTGGGTCTTACGGTAATTGTGGCGGTGGTGGTAAGCCTTGTAGGTTAGGTTCATTGAAGAGAGGATTGTCTCATGGTGTTTCCCACAACAGGTGCGTTATTTTGCATCTGTTGTTGTTGTTGTCGATAATTTTTGCGAATTATTCTTTCTGAATCAATAGCTGGCTCTATAGGTGTGCCCCTACTCTGAGTCATACACTGAAACCATAAAGAAAAATAAAAACGTTAGTAGAGAGAAAAAAAACTAAAACTAAAACTAAAACCGTATCTATAATTTAAAAATTTCCTAATTCTTTTATTAAACGTAAAAATTAAAACTAATTTAGTAGCATTGCCTCCCCGGCAACGGCGCCAAAAACTTGACCGCCTCTAGACTTCATATAGATGTTAGGCAGTTTCCGCAAGTATACGGGTTAGGTTGTAATATAGTTTATATAATGAAGTACGGAAGTACTCCGAGGATCGTACCCAAGGGAGGCGAAACTAAATTAATTCTAACTTCGACGTTAATAGATCTAATTAGTACTTTAACTAAATTATATTACGATAAATCATCAAGTGAAGAAAAATTATATTTTATATAAAAAAATAAATTGCATTAAAATAAAGATGGAAAACTAATTTGTAATTTGAATCAATTCAAAGAACAGAAGACTAACTCACTTCGATGGTTGTAACTAATTCCTATTTCGGGTTCTATTCAATCAGCTAGTCATTAACCTAGCAGGATCTCTCGATCTTCCACTAAACTAATGAGTCAACAAGAACTACTTATCTGTCAAACTCACATTCCAGACCAAATTGGGGTAAGGTGTTCACAGATAAGCAATACCAATTTTGGGTTCATTCCCACCTAGATGACTTCCTAGGGTTGTAAGGCCTAGGGTTTTAAGTTCTTCCTATCCCAACCAGCTGGTCCGCTAAGAAACCCTACATAGAAACTAATTGCTTCCATGTCCACTCGCTAATCTCCCATAAAAGGATTAATTCCTCATGGATTTCATAAACAATATAAACTTGATTAAAAAGATGAACATAAAGAATTAATCAAGAATAGAGTTTAAAGAGAGATCTTGATATATATATATATATATTGATAAGCATGAGAACAATTCTCCACAAAGAGTTGGTAAATTATCCAAATCAAATTCTCCGAAGAACAAGAAGAAAACTAGAACTAAATTACAAATAGAAATAACCTAAGTACAAAAGAATCTAAAGAAATTGAAAACTAAAACTAAATGAAATTCGTAACCTAAAACTAGAATAATCGTCCCCTATGACGTGTTTAGAAAGGTCTATTTATAGATTTAGGGTTGCTTGTCGTCCATTGACCTAATTCAATTGACGTTTTTATGTTAAAGTTTTTTGTGCGGGCCAAAATGCCCTTGGCTCATTAATTCTCCACGTTGAGGCGGTGTCGCAACATCCTCTGGCTGTTCGCGACACTGAAGGCAGATTGCTCTTTTGGGTGCTCTGCTCACAATGTTGCGATATTGACTGTAACAGTCTGATTTTGACCCTAGTCGGGATAGTGGTTTTGGGACCAGAAATTCAAGTCAAGAAAATATTTTAATATTATTTTCTGTGTTTGCGGTACGTGATTAAGCATGTGTGAAATTTCTGTGAATTAATTTATCCGTTTGAGTGCTTAATTTGAGAAAAGGACTAGATTGCAGAAAATGCAAAAGTGACTTGCCATTTGTTAAAGGGTTATATTGACATGGTTTTATAAATATGGGGTCCTTATAATGCAATTGGACCATTTGAATTATGGATGGACATTAATGTGCATATGTTAGTGGAATTTATAAGTTAATTATTAAAGGTTAAAATTGTAAATTAGTTAATAAGGTTAATATAATAAAAACAAAGTTAAAAATGGTGGACATTTAAGTGTTCATCCACCGAAAATGCAAAGAAAAGATAAAGAAAAAGCTTGTTAGGTATTCGGCCCTTGCTCAAGCAAATTAAGGTATGTTTTGGTTTCGGTTTTTGATAATTTCTACGTTTTTATAATCGTTGCTTCATGTTCTTCAAAACCCATGCTTCAATTTTGTGAATTGATGAAGATTTTGAAAAGTGCCATGGATGAATTCATGAGTTTTGTGATGTTTGAGGATGAAATATGAAATATATGTGTTAGATTAACATAGTTTGTCTTTGGATTTTTAATGAATTTGAGTAATTTGGACTAAATTGAGAAAATAATATTTTGAGGGACTAAATTGTGAAATAAATGAAATATATGGACTTGTATGAGAATGGGTAATATTCGGCCTAAGCATGGTGTATGCAAATTTGGTGTATTTTGTGATTTTATGAAATAGGGACTAAAATGTCAAAATGTGAAAATATGATGGCTAAATTGTAAATTACCCTAAATATGTGTTTTTGGATTGAATTGAATGATTTGGTGAATAAATGGATTAAATTTGAATGTGTATAGATCAAGAACTGAAGAAAACGGATTTAGATCGAGGAAAGTCAAAAATAGTTGAATAGCCATCCGTTTCTGTTTACACGAATCCGAGGTAAGTCTATATACAAATAAATGTATTTGTATTGATTTATGTATGTTCATATGAAATTTCATTGTGATGAATGTGTACGAGATGATAACTATATGAAATCCGAGGAAGTATCGACAATGTATCAAAGTTCGGGAAGTCCCGTACGAACCTAGGAATAAATAGGATTACATATGTCATGACATAGGTTTCCGATGTGTGATATCGTGTAAGACCACGTCTGGGACATTTGCATCGATTTAAGATTTACGTGTAAGACCATGTCTGGGACATTGGCATCGTATTTGATTCGTGTAAGACCCTGTCTGGGATAGTGGCATCGATATTTGGTTACATGTAAGATCACGGGCAATTCCGAGTGTCCTATTTAGTTCCGAATGGTTCAACGGGAAATTCCGAGAAATGAAAGGCTATGTGGAATGTAAAATCGAATCAGGTATGTTTGAAATGTACACATTGAATTTGTATTAAAGGTAAGTGTATATATGAACTTACCAAGGTGAATTATGTGCATAGATTTGATGAAATAAAATGTGATATATGCATGATTTGTGTTTTGAGCAAAAGTGATACTTTGAGCTATGAATTGTGGGTAAGAATTGGCTAAACAAATGAGCCAAAGAAAATATTATGAATTTGCAATTGAGAAACATTAATAACTTGTATTAATATGATTACATACATGATATGTTAAGTTTATTTGTATATGGCTTACTAAGCTTTTGGAAAGCTTACTTTGTGTGCGTTTACTATGTTTTATAGATCGTTAAAGCTACGGAAGGCTCGGGGATCGTCGAGGATCATCATCACACTACTCAATCCTATTTTGGTACCTTTTGAAAGTGTATATACTAAAGTATGGCATGTATAGGCTAGTCACTTTGGATTATGTTTGAGATATGTACATAGCCATGTGATATGGCTAGATAAATGGTTGTGATATGAATGAGTAGTCACATTATATGATGCTTTGGTTGGTATGGTTTAATGACTAATGTAATGGTTAAAGTAAGGGTAAGCTTATTGATGCAAAGTTGGTATATCATTGATGAGAAGATGTCTTATTATTATGGTAAGTTGTGGATGAATCATGCTCGGTTATGCTTGTGATTTAGTTGGGCTAATTAGCATATAAGATGTTGTGATGAAATGTTCTTGAATGAGCAAAATAGATGGTCAATTGGGTATGTTTTTGGTTGCCATAAGTGTTGGGAATGATGCTTGTATATGCTTATAGGGATGACCCAAGGTGTGGGTGGCATTTTGGCCTTGCAAATGGCCTATATTTGCCCACACGGTTGAGCACATGGGCGTGTGGCTCGACCGTGTCTCTCGTAGTTGCATTTCAAAACAAGTCAGACTCGACCACAGGCTGGACACACGGACGTGTGACTGGCCGTGTGTTGCAAGTCAGGCTCGACCACGAGTGAGGCATACGGGCGTGTCTCAGGCCGTGTGGTCAAGTCAGTATGTATGCCCTGTTTTGACACGGTTCGGGCACATGTGCGTGTCTGAGGCCGTGGGAGGCACACGGCCTGCCCACACGGGCGTGTGACCTCTGTATCTTTGAAAAATGTTTGATTTTTGAAAAAAATTTGTATGATCCCGGTTTAGTCCCGACCCATTTCTAAGGCATGTTTAAGGTCTTGTAGACCTATTTAAGGGACACTTTGATTTAATTCGTTGAGTTGTATTATGAAAAGTCTGTAAAAAGTTTCGTTTTTTCTGGTAATGCCTTTAACCCTAGACCGGCGATGGTTACGGGTTAGGGGTGTTACATTAATGCTCCATGTTGCAACATTGCAACAAATCTCGTGTTCTAATGCCTCCGAGTGATGTCCTGCACACTCACCGAATACGTTAGCCTTCCTTTAAGCTTATTCCCTAAGGTCATATAAATAGCACAAATCACACTTTTTATTAATTATGAACTAAAAGTGAAAATTAAGTAAAATGTAACGAAATAGCTTTTATACAAGCTCCTTAATACGAAAAATGGTTTAATATACTACAACGAATTGTGGTAGATCAAACTTCCCCACACTTAAGTCTTTGCTTGTCATCAAACATGAAAACATAAAAATGAAAAATAAAAGTTGACTCTTGATCAAGCATAATACAAAGACGAGTTTTGGAACATATAACTAGGAATAATCATACAAACACGTAATTTTGGCATGATAGGCAAATGACTTACCATTCTCAACCTCAAACATCTAAGTTCAGTATATTAAAAAGTATATAAGCAACAACGTTCTCAAAGATATTAATCCATCGATAAATCATACAGGTAATTTGATTATCATAGCAGAATACAAATAATTATTATCGCAATTACTCAATACAATGTTCATTCACGAATAGATTTACCTAAGTCACATAGGACTTTTCCACTTGTAATGTAATGAGGCTTAAGTTTGGTATGGAGTTCAAGAACAAGGAGCGTCAAAACAGTTTCAAGCATGAAAGTAGTTTGATACATCATATTGTCCCCTATTCTCCCCCTTAATGACCCTTTCTCGCTCATCGCCTTATTTCTCATTCTCTCACATTTCTTATTTCTCCATGTTGGAAGACACAACATGATAAAGTAACTACGGTCAGCTCATGAGTTTTTGTGCACTAATGATTGAGTTTTCTAATTTCGTGACTTTTTTTTGAGTCACTTTTGACTTTTTCAATATATCTCACTCACAAATTTTTTTTTCATTATTCAAGCATTTTTTCTACTCATTTTGACTTTTTCTAAATTTTTCTTTCGTTTTGCACATTTTAGCTAGACCCATAATCACTATATCACATTGCTCCTTCCTATTTCTCTCTAATTTTACAAAACCATCGTTATGTCTCTACCTATCCCTTAATACATATGGGCAGACATCTAAACTCATGCATTTCAGGGACTAAAGAAAAATGGTAAGTACAAATTTGCATCTCGGCTTAGGTTTTGTATAAAGGTTCATCAAGAAGAGATTTTTGGCTCATATATAAGTATTAAAGATCAATAAATAAGGTAGGCTTTTTGGCTCTAGGTTGTACCAAACAATAGCTTAGGTCATCCCTAGTTATCTCAATATTCACAAAATTGATCAATTAAGTAATCACAATTCTAACCATTTATCATTCATACTAACATGCTCGTTTCCCTATATTTTCTTTTTCATTCGGTATATTCAATTATTTAATGCTGATTTAAAGTGTAATATATAGAACTTAGTAGTTTAATAGCTGGAAATTTAAAATAATTCACTATCATGCCAAATTTACAATAAATACAATCAAACTGTATACATGCTCCTAACCAATCAGTTGTACTTCTACAAGCTCAAGCACACTTTTGACACAAAAAATAAAAGAAAATGCATGAAAATAAAAATGAATTTCCCTATATATGTTACCCCTACACTTTAGATAGCACATTGTTTCTAATGTGCATTCCCTAAGTAGGTAAGGAACGAAGTTACCCGATTGATTGTGACATTGTCGTTGTCTTATGGTGGTTAGTTTCTTCCTTGCTTGTGCAAAGCTCGTAAATATAGTTCTTTCTTCATATGGGGTTCCTGCATAGAAAATTAATATATATATACAATTGTTAATTAAATCCTAATCTAGAATGAAAAAAAAATAAAATCATCCTAATTAATTATTTTACAAGTCCAAAAAAAAACGTCTTTCAATCATAAAAATAGGGTGATTTCCCTCCTCCATTGGTGCTTTCCCGCAGCCCAAGATATGGCCTTGAGAGGAGCCTCTGCCCAACGAATGTGGATATCGAGTTGGGTTACGGATGATGGCCCCTTCTCTACTTAAATCGTTGCGATTGAAATGCTGCCTCATAGTCGTCATCCTCCTTCTCTTTTTCTCTCTTGCTTCCTTCTTCTTCTTCGCTCCAATGCTCCTCGGATCTATGGTGGGATTGCATGGGGCCATATTTCTTTGGCTGTAAATTTGGTATTATTATACCGTTTTTCCGTGCAAACTCATGTCCAACTGAGCCCATCTCATGCATCCACCTTATTATCCACTATGTGTCCTAGGTTTCACTTCTTGTAGTTCCTTTTCGAGATTTTTATATTTCTTTCCTTTTCATAGATGTCGGGACATCCATCTTCTGCTTCCTTCACTGGTTCCAATCCTTGACTTGTTTTCAATTAAGCTCGACGTACTGGGTATATCACATATTAAGCTCTTCCTCAGCCTCATGAAATGCTCATTTTCTTCCATCGGAACCCCAACCTTTTTGCATAATGTCATCACTAGGTGAAGGAAGAAAACCTCAACCTTTTGGATGCTGATGCAACTGTTTGTGCTATGATAGATCCATTGCCTGATGCATATATGTTTTTTATGAAAAATGAAATATAACAAAATAGCTCGAAAAGTATTTATGTTAGAAACATTCATAGCATGCATAATTCTAGTGCACAGAAATTGCATCCACACCTTAGCTACGAGAAGCATGATTGCTTGATTAAAATTGGTTGGTAGTTCGATATCCGATCGGTGATTCCATTCACCCCTCCATTCGGTCAAGTAATTTACAATGTTATCCATATCTATGTCATTAAAATTTGTTAAATCAGTGTTTTCAAGAATATTAGTTTCTTAATATGGAGCATTGTAAAATTCATAAATTTCACGGGAGGTGACGTGCACCTTTTTGCCCCTCACTGTTATATCTTCTCAAATTTCATCCTCAAATGGTCTCTTATATTCTTGATCCCTAAAGGATGCATAGAACTCTTGGACTACGAGGATAACAACATGCAACAACCCATTTTTCAGTGGTGTCAGAAATAGTGGTTTCGGGGCCACCAAATCCAACGAGTAAGTTTGTAAATATTATTATTTAATATTTATGAGTCAAATATGGTTTTAAAAAGGTTTTCGATTTTATAATTTATCTTATATAAGCGACTTATTAAGTTCAAGTGGTAAGACCCTAAGGTCAAGTGGTTTTAGAAAATGAGGTATCAGGACCTCGTTTCTATAAACCGAGCTGTAAATATTTTTATAAATATTTATAGAATATCATTAAGGTGGTATTAAAGTTTCATTGGAAAACTTTAACGTTTCGATAGTTAATTAAGCGAAAAGGACTAAATCGTAAAAGTTGAAAAAGTCAATCGCTATTAATTTAAAGGTGTTAATTGATTAAAGAATCATAATTGGATGACCTTAATGTGTAAATTACCCATTATTAAGATAGTGGACGGTTTAATTTTTAATTTCCTTTAATTTTACATGTTCTATACATTATTTTTAATATTAAAATAATATAATAATGTTAAAATAAGAAAACATAAGGTTTTCTTCTTCATTTTGGTTTTGTTCACCACCGAATTCACCATGGAAGTGCTTCAAGGTTCGGCTATGGCTATACCTTTTCATGATAAGCCATTTTTCATTCATTTCTTTTAATTTTTATGTTTTTGAGATCGTTACAACTAGGTCTAGCTAGCCCGTACCTTCGTTTTTGATTCTGTAAAAAATTTGGAAGTTTCCATTGATGAATATTGAATGTTTTTGATGAATACCATGTATTTGGAGCTTTGATTATGCAATTTGATGAATTTGTAAAGTGATTTTTGTTAGATTTTGATTTTAGGATTAAAATGTGAAAATGTCAAAATTTTAGGGTTTAATAGTGAATTTTTTGTTTATTAGGGAGTTTTTGAGGGCCTAGTATATTTGGATAAAATATTGGCTTGATAAAAATGGTAATTTGATGAATTTTGAGTTAAGGGACTAAATTGTAAGAATTGTAAAAGTTTAGGGTAATTGTGTAAATTTGAAAAATTAAAGGGTATTAATTGTAAAATGGATTGGAATATGAAATGTATGCTAATAAGTGAATAATTTTACATTTTAGATCAAGATACTGTAGATATTCGTGGAAAAGGAAAAATAGCGGAATAGTCCTTGAACTTCTATAATTTCTACAATTCAGTTTAGGTAAGTTCGTACAGTTTAGAATTTAATATCAATATGAATTATTGAGTAGATTACTATTGAACAAATTATATATTTATTTTAATTGTGGATAATGAATAGTAAATTGAGATATATTATTAATTCTGATACTTAGTTTGGATTGAACGTGGGATTAGAGTACATTCGTGCTTTGGTATATTAAGGGGATTTGGAGTGGAGATGGTATTGGAGGGAGATATCAGTATATTACCTAAGTAAATCGAGGTTCAACATTTGTTGCAAACTCTCGTGTTATACTTTTTGTTTGGTGAGATTCGTGTGGATCAGCTCTTTTGAGCTTCTGTTTAGCTTGTATAAGCTTTTGTTGGCGTGTTCGGGAGGACCAGCTCTTATGAGCTTCAGTTGAAGATGTACTCTTATCCGTAATTTTTTCTTCAAATGGGAAATCTCGATAAGATAATTTGTTTAATGAATTTGAAAGATTATTTTATTTATTGAATATTGATCTGAACATAAATAAATTCATCAATTGAGATTGTGGATGATGCTTAGGTTCGTGCTAAGCTTATGGTTGCATTATGTCATGTTTAATATTAATGATATACATTGAAATGGTAAGTGGCCAAATGGAAATATGCTTATGTTCATGAAAAGGTGGTAAGATTCAAAGGTGTATTTTCTTATAAAATGGTTAATCATGTGATTGACCCCAAATGAGTTATATACATAAATGCACTAACTTGTGTATTGATTATGGTGATTAGGCTTATGTCAAGCTTGAGATTATGATTGATGTTTATGCTTATGTCTGGTATTATAAAAATGAAAGGGTAAGAAAAGGTAATGAAACGGTATGTTCATTATTGAAATGTGATGTGATGAAAAAGTTAATGATGATGTATAATGACTTATAAAATCCTATCATGTTATGAAGGATAAATATATGTGACATTAATGAAGTTACTCATTTGTGAGTTGATGATCATATCGATTTATGAATCTTATGGCATTGGCATTGATTTATGTTTATTCTATAAAGTTTATTATTGAAATGGAATATTATGTTTAAAGTTTATACGAGCTTACTAAGCATACATTGCTTACGTAGACATTTTCCTTTACTTTACAGATTATCAAAAGCTCGATCGGGTTGGAAGCTAGTTGGAGATCCATCACACTATCTATCGATTTTATCGGTAGATTTTGATTTTTTGGTCGTGGTTATAATGGCATCTATAGGTGGACTATGTCTAATGTTTAAATAATGATATTTGCATGTAATGTTGCTTTGAATTTGTGAAACTTATGCACTTTGATGTTTAATGGTTGGTGTTTATATAATCAAATTGATGCATAGTTTTATGGCCAAAGTGGTAAGTGTTGACACATTTGCAAAATGATCATTTAAGGTATGATTTGATACGGAATTTAATCAAGTATAATTGGTTGAATTATGACCCATTTGGTATGTTTGAATGTGAATTTGGCTTGTGGTCAATTATGGAATACCTTGGTATGGAATTAAGCTAAATATATATGGATGAAATATGGTCCAATATATATAAGTTAGATATATATGTATTTGGGATGGATGAAAACAATGGTTCAAATGATTACTTCTAATGACAAGGTATAAGTTAAGTATGGTATGTTTTAAAATGGTAGCAAGGTGATCGATTATGCTTATGTGTTGTTAAGTTGAGTGCTTGCTTTTGAGGTGCCATTTGGGCATATTGGTTATATGGATAAATACCATATTGATCCAGCTTTATTATGCATGTTTTAGGTACATTTTGAATGCTTGAAATAGGTGCAAATGGCTTGTACGTAAGAGCATATTTTGGGTGAAAGAAATGGCTTGAAAATGGCTTGTTTCTTGTCCACACGACTGTGTGACCCCTGTAGTATGAATTTTTCTATCTTTTTCCATAAAGTTCTAAATGTTTTCGTTTTAGTCCCGAATTGTTTATAAAGTCTTTCTAAGGTCCCGAGGGCTCGACAAAGGGACGTTACGCATGTTTTTGATTGGATTTTGTAATGATTATGAAGTCTTGTAAATGAATGATTTAAGTTCAAATTTTTTATGGTAAT
This sequence comes from Gossypium sturtianum, assembly GCA_025698515.1. Lineage (NCBI taxonomy): Eukaryota > Viridiplantae > Streptophyta > Magnoliopsida > Malvales > Malvaceae > Gossypium > Gossypium sturtianum. Next base: position 68,789,514 of record CM046946.1, on the reverse strand, counting down.
GCTCTATAACCCTATTCTGACGATGGATACGGGTTAAGGGTGTTACATTTAGTGGTATCAGAGCTACAGTTTAGTCGATTCTTAGACTGAACGTAGCGTGTATGAAGTCTAGAAATACATGCCATTATATAACCTATGATAGTGTGATATCTGCTGACGCTGATGAGATTTGTTTCATTTTAGACAGAGATGCTTTCCAACCGAGCTAATTCTGATAATGCTAGAAGCAATATTCATGTGTATAAGTAAAAGTTGCTTTGAATGAGTAGAACTCATAAAGGTAAGAGAAAAAGTTCATAATGTTATGTTATGTGTATATATGAGAGTCAAATTTGGATGATTTACAATCTCCATTCCCTCACCCTCAAAATTTCATACAACGGAATTCATAAGATTTATGTTAATAAGGCCACAAGTATGAAATCGAAGAGTTTAATGGCTGAATGAATAATAATGCGGTCAGAGTCGAGAATGTGTTAGCAAGTAAAGTGAGCTCTAGATGAGATATTATATTTTTCTGAAGATCATTCGGGATAGGCAACGTCGCTATTAAAGAAGAAGTTAATCATAGGTAATTAACTTATTCAGGTATGGTATCTAAAGAATTGGTTAATCGGGATTTCTTGTGAAATGATTTCCTTAGTGAAACGGGATAATGTAAGATCATCGATGACTTTAGTAGTCAGTGGAATAGTGTTTGAGCTACAATGATATTTTAATGCAATTGTTATGGCCGAGTAACTTATAACGATCGTTTCTGGGTATTTTACGAGTTCTTTTATCCTTAGAGGCATATGCAATTGTTTATCTTCAGATGTGATTTTTATCGTAAGAGAATGTTAGTTAATCATAACATTAGAATGAGGTATTGTTAGTCTTGTAGATTATGATTGGAATTGCTCTATCTTTCGTTGGCATTCTATTCTATTATGTTCGGTAGAAGATTCAATGATAAGACTTATATGATGTAATTTTATTTCTTCTACTGGTTGATGCTCTGAAATGTGTACATGCAATTCATGTGGTCTCTGTCATAACTGATTCCAGTGTGTATGAGCGATATTCTTCTTCTGGATATTCTCTGGGGTACCATCAATCTCTTTATCATTCAATATGGGTTGTATTCTTGGAAATTCAGTACAGCTCCACGTCTTGGATTTCATTATCTCGATTTTCTTCTCGTTCTTATTGTTTAATCTATTAAACATGGTTCATCTGTAAGGAATTGTAACGCCCCAAAAATCTAAGTATTTATTTTTATATGTTTGTAACAAAAATATCTTCCTGTCTTAGGGGTTAAGTGATTTGGGTGTGTTTGGGAGTGTCTGAGAAGTCTTGGGTTCAAGCCTGGGCATGTGCAAAAAAATTTTTTTTTAAGGAATAAACCCTTGCCTATAGTTAGTAGGCTTTTAAATTATTGTGGGTAAAGCAAGACATAAAAAGTCTACTGGTCTTGGGGGTAAGTGGCGTGTTACCTATGCCAGTGGACTGAGGTTCGAATCTTGATGGGAGCAGTGGAGTATTTATTTTGCTGCTGTGCCGTGGGGGGTGTTGTGGTTTGATTGAAACACTGAAGTGGTTGAGTAGAATTCAAATTAGGTTGTTGAGGGAAGGTGAGATCGGGTGGAGAGACTTGAGGAGGGATTTTTGGAGAAAATCAAGGGAAGAGAGGGGAGAGGGAGTGTTGTGCCGAAATGGGACTCTGGGGCACTTAAGAATTTGGCCAGAGGGGTATGCTCTTCATTTTCGGGTTTTTCCTTTGTATGTGATTTTCTCTCTTTCTGCTTGAAGGCCGAATGTGGTAGGGGTTTTCGTGTATTCTTCTCCTTGTTTCACTTCTTTCATATTTGGCAACCTTTTCTTTGGCCGAACATTTCCTCTTCCGATTGTCCCTTCTATTTCTGTTGTTGGCCGAATATACCATCTTCCCCTCCTTCGTTTCTCTTCTCTTTTCTCCCCTAAATCGTTTCTCTTCTTTCTCTCCCTCAAGTCTTGTGCTGCCGATTTCCCAATTCTGGTCACTGCTGAAAGTTGCCAAAAAGTTCCTTTTCACTTCTCATTTGTTTCAAAAATCCATTCCTCTTCCTTTGCTGATTGACTTTGCTCCTTTCTTCTCTCAAGCGTTCTGAGCCTCCATCTTGTTCAGCGATTTACCACACATTTTCTGTAAGTGATTATGGTACTTGAAGTTTCGGCTTTTGAGTTGCTAAATTGGGGTTATGTTTAACTATTTTTAACAGCTATAAATCGAGGGTGAGGGGCTGTGCCAGTGCCGAATCCTTCCACTATTCGGTTCTCTTGCTCTCTTTCGGTAAGTGCTATAGATGAAATCATTTTTCCTTTTCTTCTTCGGTCCTTAAGTTGATAACTGATGGCAATTGTATGGTAGTTAAGGAAGGATTTAGGAAACTCCTAATCAATCGCTAGAGACTAAGATTCATGGGAATCAAATTGGTTCGATTGAAGGTTGGTGAGGGCTTGAGCCACTGTTCGTGACGAATCGAAACAAGGTGTGTAAACACTGCATAAATCGTAAATCGGTAAAAGCCGAAAAATATGAAAATTGATGCTACACGAGCGTGCACTCGCTCGTGTGGTAATCCGAACGCATAAAATGTGGGCGTTTGACTATTGAGGCCACCATGAGCGATTTCATGGTTTTGGGCCATGTTGGGCCGAAATGGGCCGTGTGGGCCCAATAGGCTTGTAGGCCCCACACGGGTAAACTACACGAACGTGTGGAGAATATTGGTCCAAGCTGTGTAATTTACATGACTGAGACCAATTCTGGGCTATGTGGGCCACATGAGCGTGTGGGCCCACATGGGTTCGAATTATGGGCCTTGGGCCCATTTTCACTGTTTGACTGTTAGGGTTGCACGGGTCGCCCGAGACGACTGTGGACCTACTGATGGGTCGGCAAGTATACCTAGACCCCAAACTGATAAAATGACTGTTATGCCCCTATGATATAAAATGACTGTATGCCTTATGTTATGTATGACTGTATGTGTGCATGCCATGATATATATATATATATATATGTTGCATACATGTGTGATATGTTGCATGGGGATGGGATTATTATGATTGGAGGAAGTGTATTGTACTGGCAGCTCTGCTGTAAATACTGTTTAGTGCCGCAACCGGTGCTAATTTTTTGAGTGTAGGGATGGGTGGGTTGATTTTATCCCCACATAGAGTAGAAATTTGGATGGAGTGGAGTGTAGAGGCTGGTTGGGTAGGATTTACGATTGCATGCCCGAATCGTTATCATCATCGAAATGGGCTATGGCCCCACGTGATCTCGATCATCAGTAATGGGCTAAGGCCTGGCCGAATTGAACTGTTATTGATTTGGGCTTAGGCCCAGACTGTGCTTGCCTACGGCATGATTGGCTAATTTCTTATATGGGATTACACACTAAGTTTTCATAAACTCACCCCTCTGTTTATCTGTACAGGTAATCCCCAGTCTTATGCAGATCGGTGCTGTGAGGGATTCGGAGGTGGCCACACAATCGCACCTGCTTGTATATTTGACTTTTTATTTACAAGATATTTAATTTGGGTATTTGTTTTTGTAATAAGTCCTCTTAAAGTTTTAAACTTTTAATATGGGATTTTACTTATTTTAATTCATATCTGAGAGTAGTAGGACACGGATTTTCAAAAGATAAGTGCTTTTCAAAACACCACGTTTTCGTAACATACTATAAAAGCTTCCGCATCAAACATTGTTTTAAATTATAGTAACAAACTAATATGATCAACATTTTTCTAAAAATAACTTAAGCTTTCAAATGAACAGGATAACCTAAAATTACCGCTAAGATCGTAAACGAGAATTAATATAGAACGAGTTTTCCAATGAAACTATGTTTAAAAAAAACACTTCAATGTGATACTGCCAGATTCGGCCATAACGTCTAGGCCGGGTTTGGGGTGATACATTTATTGGTATCAGAGCCTGGTTCCAAAACTTGGCTGTGGTTTTTGGGTTTCTTCTAAAAACTCAGAATTTTCAAAAAGAACTATTCCAAACGATTTGGAAGTATTTTGAATTTTTTTTACCGAATGTGTGGTACACCGAATCTCCAGCGCCGATTTGGTAAGTCCTCTGAAACTTCTATTTTGTTTAAAGTGAAATATTGAGACTACTATAGGTAGTAGACTGTACCGAAATATTCTGGTTAGGGAAAACTAAAATTGTAGTAAGACTGCATTCTGCGAAAACACACTCTTAAATACTGATATTACTTCCATAAGATATCTGTTAATCAACACTGTAACTGTAAACTGATGCATAAAATTGTTAAAAATAGATAATATTCAAATTTATAATGAACACCAGAGGTACTCGTGGAAGGGGTACAAGAGGCCGTGGCGGAGGCCGTAGAGGTGCTCGGGCTGGGTCTTCGTCATCGGGCCACATGTCTAACGCTGAGGCTAGGGAGGCACCGGCTTCACGTGTGACTAAGACTGGGTCTCTCGAATGAGCAGCTAGGGACGACGCATTGTCCCAAGCTATGTTGCGAATTCTGGAGAGGGTCGCTTGGCCCAATATTGGTACTGGGGGTCGAGGGTCGGTTACGGAATGACTCCGGTCCAATGGAGCTGAGATTTTTAGGGGTATTGCTGGAGTTTCCCCTAACATGGCCTAATATTAGATTGAGGCCACAGAGATGATCATGGATGACCTCGACTACACCCCCGAGTAAAAACTAAAAGGTGCAGTGTCATTGTTACGAGATGAAGCCTATCAGTGGTGGCTTACAGTTAAAGAGGGTACTCAGGCCGACCATTTGACATAGGAATTCTTCAAGACTGCTTTCCAAGGGAAGTATGTGGGCGCTAGTTATGTGGATGCCCAGAGGAGGGAGTTTCTAAACCTGACTCAGGGGGATAAATCAGTGGTTGAATATGATGCTGAATTTTTTCGATTGAGCCGCTAGGTGCGTGGGATGGTGGCAACTGAATATGAGCGGTGTGTTCGTTCCGAGGACGGCCTCAGAGATAGTATGAGAGTTTTGATAGATCCACAGAGGGAGCGAGATTTTGCCACACTGGTAGATAAGGCGAAGATCGCCGAGGAGGTGAAGCGTACTGAGCATCAGAACCGAGAAAAGTGTAGGAATAAGAGGGATTTGGAGCCCTCAAGTTCCGTTCAGAGGCCAAAGAAAAAGGCCAGAGTGGATGGGCCGGTCAGAGTTAGGGGCCCTAATGCAGGTACTGGACCGCAGCCATGTGTTGACTGTGGTAGACGCCATCAGGGCGAGTGTTGGAAAATGATTGGGGCATGTTTGAGATGCGGATCATTAGAGCACCGTATCAGAGATTGTCCACGGAGGCCCGAACAGATGCAAGTTACATATTGGGGTACTGTTTAGCTGTCGAGAGGTGTTCAGCAGCCACCGAGAGACCGTGGTCAGGCCAGAGGTGGAAATGGTGTGGGCCATGGTTGTGGAGCACAGGCAGAGAAGTCTTTGGTCATCTCGAGGCGAGCGGCTAGCTACGGTTTATGCTTTGCATGTCGCCGAGAGGACAGAGACGCCTGGATGTTATTGCGCACGCGTTCTTTATCCATAATGTACCTTATGCTGCACTGATTGATGTTGGGTCTACGCATTCGTATATAGCATGCTCGGTGTCTGAGACTTTGGGTTTAATAGTTGAAACCACTGTGAGTGAGGTTACTGTGTTGAGTCCTTTAAGGCAGTAAGTTAAGGTAAACAAATTGTTCAAAGATGTACCTTTGGAAGTTCAAAGAACCATCTTTTTGGCGGTTCAAGGAACGATCTTTTTGGAGGATTTAATGGAACTTCCTTTTGGAGAATTCGACTTAATACTGGGCATGGATTGGCTGGTTAAGCATCAAGTGAATTTGGATTGTGCTACTAAACGGGTGGTACTGAAAACTGTGGAGGGTGATGAGGTGGTGGTAATAGGGGGACGTCGGAGTTATTTGTCAAATGTAATTTCTGCTCTGAAGGCCGAGAAGTTGGTTCGTAAGGGTTGTGAGGCGTATATAGCCTACATCGATGTTTTTGATTCTGAGGTTTCGTCTGTTAAAGATATCAGAATAGTCAAAGATTTTTCGGATGTTTTTCCCGATGAACTACCTGGACTACCTCTAAACAGTGAAGTTGAATTTGGGATTGAGCTCCTATCGGGTACAGCTCCAATGTCCATCGCTCCTTATAGAATGGCACTGAAGGAGCTAGTAGAGCTTAAGGCTCAGATTCAAGAGTTACTGGATCAAGGGTTCATCCGCCCTAGTGTGTCTCCATGGGGAGCACCGGTGTTATTTGTGAAAAAGAAGGATGGATCCATGCGTATGTGCATCGACTACCGACAAATGAATAAATTGACTATTAAGAATAAGTACCCCCTGCCGAGGATTGATGATCTATTCGACTAGTTTCGAGGAGCTTCGGTCTTCTCTAAGATTGATCTCCGATCGGGGTACCATCAACAGAGAGTCAAAGAGGCTAATGTTCACAAGACAACATTTAGGACTCGTTATGGTCATTATGAGTTCCTAGTGATGCCGTTTGGACTGACAAATGCACCAGCAACTTTTATGGATCTGATGAACCGAGTGTTCCAGCCTTATTTGGATCAGTTCATAGTGGTTTTTATAGATGACATCTTGGTGTATTCAAGAACTGAGGATGAACATGACGCACGTCTCCGAGTTGTTCTGCAGATTCTGAGGGAGAAACAATTATACGCTAAGTTCAGCAAGTGTGAAATCTGCCTACGAGAGGTAACATTTCTGGGCCATGTGGTATCTACTGAAGGGATTAGGGTTGATCCTCAGAAAATTGAAGCTGTTTTGGATTGGAAGCTGCCTAAGACGGTATCTGAGATTCGAAGTTTTCTGGGTCTGGAAGGGTATTATAGATGTTTTGTTGAGGGGTTTTTGTTGATTACTGCACCTCTGACTAAATTTTTGCATAAAGGGATGCCGTTTGTCTGGACTGATGAGCAGCAAGAGAGTTTTGAGAAACTTAAGAAGGTTCTGCTGGAGGCCCCTATCTTAATACGGCCAGAGTCTAGGAAAGATTTCACTGTCTACAGCGATGCATCACATGTCAGTTTGGGATGTGTGTTGATGCAAGAAGGTAAGGTAGTGACATATGCGTCTCGCTAGCTTAAGTCTCATGAGGCAAATTATCTGACGCATGAGTTGGAGTTGGCCGCGGTGGTATTCGCCCTGAAAACCTGGAGGCACTACCTGTACGGTGAAAAGTGTATCATTTACACATATCATAAGAGCCTCAAATACCTCCTCACTCAGAATGAGCTAAATCTTAGGCAGCGTAGATGGACTGAGCTACTTAAGGATTATGACTGTTCGATTGAATACCATCCTGGTAAGGCCAATGTGTTGGCGGACGCACTGAGCCGTAGGGCTATGGCGGACCTGAGGGCGATGTTTGCTCATCTCAGTTTATTTGATGATGGTAGTTTGTTGGTCGAACTTTAAGTTAAACCTCATGGATTGAACAAATTAAGGGTAAACAGTTGGAGGATGGGTCTTTGGGTCCTCGATTCCGACAGATTGAGAGTGGGGAAACTTTAGATTTTGGACTGAATAGCGAAGGGGTACTGTGTTTCCGTGGGAGAGTCTGTGTACCAAGGGATACTAATTTGAGGCAGTCTATACTGCAAGAAGCGCATAGTAGTCCTTATGCTATGCATCCCGGCGGGAATAAAATGTACCGAGACCTTCGTGAGTTATATTGGTTGTCAGGTCTTAAGCATGAAGTTACTGATTTTGTGGGTAAGTGTCTGACTTGCCAGCAGGTTAAGGCTGAACATCAATTACCTTTAGGGTTGCTTCAGCCAGTTAAAATTCCACTTTGGAAGTGGGAGAGAGTAACTACGGACTTCGTTAGTGGGTTGCCCCTAACGCCTACTAAGAAGGATGCAGTATGGGTTGTCGTGGATTAATTGACCAAGTCAGCCCATTTCATACCAGTTCGTACTGATTACTCTTTACAGAAGCTAGCTAAACTGTATGTGGCTAAGATAATGAGACTACATGGGGTACCGGTTTCCATAATATTAGATAGAGATCCTTGCTTCACGTCTCGGTTCTGGAAGAAGTTACACGAGGCTTTGGGTACAAGATTGGACTTCAGTACTGCGTTTCATCCTCAGACAGATGGTCAATTAGAGAGGGTGATTCAAATACTGGAGGATATGTTAAAGAGTTACGTAATAGATTTTCGAGGCTGTTGGGAAGACTATTTGCCATTGGCAGAGTTCACATATAACAATAGCTACCAGTCTAGCATACAGATGGCACCTTACAAGGCATTATATGGCCGTAGGTGTCGTACTCTTTCGTGTTGGACTGAATTGGGTGAGCGGCATTTTCTGGGCCCTGAATTGGTTTCTGATACCGAGTACAAAGTTAGATTAATTCGGGATTGATTGAAGGCAGCATCAGACAGACAGAAGTCGTATGCAGATTTAAAGCGCAAGGAGATTGAGTATTCTGTGGGGGACTTCGTTTTTCTTAAGGTCTTGCCATGGAAGAAGGTACTGAGATTTGGACGGAAGGGAAAGTTGAGCCCTAGGTTTATTGGGCCTTATCGCATACTGAAACGTGTGGGACCGATTGCCTATCAACTGGAGTTACCTCCAGAGTTGAGTCAGATTCATGATGTGTTCCACGTCTCTATGTTGAGGCGTTATCGCTCTGATCCCACGCATGTGATTTCGACTGAGGAGATTGAGGTTAGGCAGGACTTGACTTTTGAGGAAGAACCGGTTCAGATTCTAGACCATGATGTGAAAGTTTTGAGGAAGAAGTCTGTCCCACTGGTTAAGGTACTTTGGCGCAATCACAAGTCATAGGAGGCCACGTGGGAACCCGAAGAGGCGATGCGTGAACAATACCCTCATCTGTTTTGATCAGGTAAATTTCGAGGCCGAAATTTTCTTTTAGGGGGTAGAGTTGTAATGTCCCAAAAGTCTAAGTATTTATTTTTATATGTTTGTAACACAAATATCTGCCTGTCTTAGGGGTTAAGTGATTTGGGTGTGATTTGGGCATGTGCAAAAAAAATTGTTTTTAAGGAATAACCCTTGCCTATAGTTAGTAGGCATTTAAATTATTGTGGGTAAAGCAAGACATAAAAAGTCTGCTGGTCTAGGGGGTAAGTGGCGTGTTACCTATGCCAGTGGACTGAGTTCGAATCTTGATGGGAGCAGTGGAGTATTTATTTTACTGTTGTGACGTGGGGGGTGTTGTGGTTTGACTGAAACACTGAAGTGGTTGAGTAGAATTCAAATTAGGTTGTTGAGGGAAGGTGTGATCGGGTGGAGAGATTTGAGGAGGGATTTTTGGAGAAAATCAAGGGAAGAGAGGGGAGAGGGAGTGTTGTGCCGAAATGGGACTCTGGGGCACTCAAGAATTCGGCCAGAGGGGTATGCTCATCATTTTCGCGTTTTGCCTTTGTATGTACTTTTCTCTCTTTCTGCTTGAAGGCCGAATGTGGTAGGGGTTTTCGTGTATTCTTCTCCTTGTTTCACTTCTTTCGTATTTGGCAACCTTTTCTTTGGCCGAACATTTCCTCTTCCGATTGTCCCTTCTTTTTCTGTTGTTGGCCAAATATACCATCTTCCCCTCCTTCGTTTCTCTTCTCTTTTCTCCCCTAAACCGTTTCTCTTCTTTCTCTCCCTCATGTCTTTTGCTGCCGATTTCCCAATTCTAGTCACTGCCGAATGTTACTGAAAAGTTCCTTTTCTATTCTCTTTTGTTTCAAAAATCCATTCCTCTTCCTCTGCTGATTGACTTTGCTCATTTATTCTCTCAAACATTCTAAGCCTCCATCTTGTACAGTGATTTATCTCACTTTTTCGGTAAGTGATTATGGTACTTGAAGTTTCGGCTTTTGAGTTGCTAAATTGGGGTTTTGTTTAACTATTTTTAACATCTATAAATCAAGGGTGAGGAGCTGCGCCAGTACCGAATCCTTCCACTATTCGGTTCTCTTGCTCTCTTTCGGTAAGTGCTATAGACGAAATCATTATTCCCTTTCTTCTTCGGTCCTTAAGTTGGTAACTGATGGCAATTGTATGGCAGTTAAGGAAGGATTTAGGAAACTCCTAATCAATCGCTAGAGACTAAGATTCATGGGAATCACAGTGGTTCGATTGAAGGTTGGTGAGGGCTTGAGCGACTGTTCGTGACGAATCGAAACAAGGTGTGTAAACACTGCCCAAATCGTAAATCGGTAAAAGCCAAAAAATATGATAATTGGCGTTACACGAGCGTGCGCTCACCCGTGTGGTAATCCGAACGCATAAAACTTGGGCGTTTGACTACTGAGGCCACCTTGAACGATTTCATGGTCTTAGGCCATTTTGGGCCATGTTGGGCCGAAATGGGCTGTGTGGGCCCAATAGGCTTGTGGGCCCCACACAGGTAAACTAAAAGAAACGTGTAGAGAATATTGGTCCAAGCTGTGTAATTTACATGAGTGAGACCAATTCCGAGCTATAAGGGCCACATGAGCGTATGGGCCCACATGGGCCCGCATTGTGGGCCTTGGGCCCATTTCCCTGTTTGACTGTTAGGGTTGCACGGGTCGCCCAAGACGACTGTGGACCTACTGATGGGTCGGTAAGTATACCTAGACCCCAAACTGATAAAATGACTGTTATGCCCCTATGATGTAAAATGAATGTTATGCCCCTATGATATTAAATGACTGTATGCCTTATGTTATGTATGACTGTATATGAGCATGCCATGATATATATATATATGTTGCATACATGTGTGATATGTTGCATGGGGATGGGATTATTATGATTGGAGGAAGTGTACTGTACTGGCAGCTTTGCTGCAAATACTGTTTAGTGCCGCAACCAGTGCTAATTTTTGGAGTGTAGGGATGGGTGGGTTGATTTTATCCCCACATGGAGTGTAGGGCTAGACGGAATGGAGTGTAGAGGCTGGTTGGGTAGGATTTCTGATTGCATGCCTGAACTGTTACAGTCACTGAAATGGGCTAAGGCCCACATTGATACTGATACTATTATAGGCTAAGGCCCTAACTGAATTGAACTGTTATTGATTTGGGCTTAGGCCCAGACTGTGCTTGCCTACGGCATGTTTGGCTAATTTCTTATATGGGATTACACACAGAGTTTTCGTAAACTCACCCCTTTGTTTATCTGTACAGGTAATACCCAGTCTTAGGCGGATCGGTGCTGTAAGGGATTCAGAGGTGGCCACACAACCGCACCTGCTTCTATATTTGACTTTTTATTTACAAGAAATTTAATTTGGGTATTTGTTTTTGTAATAAGGCCTCTTAAAGTTTTAAACTTTTAATTTGAGATTTTACTTATTTTGATTCATATCTGAGAGTAGTAGGACGCGGATTTTCAAAAGATAAGTACTTTTCAAAACACCACTTTTTTCGTAACATGCTATAAAAGCTTCCGCATCAAACATTGTTTTAAAATATAGTAACAAACTAATATGATCAACATTCTGCTAAAAACAACTTGAGATTTCAAATGAATAGGATACCCTAAAATTACCGCTAAGATCGTAAACGAGAATTAATATAGAACGGGTTTTCCAATGAAACTATGTTTTAAAAAAAAACACTTCAATGTGATATTGCCAGATTCGGCCATAACGTCTAGGCCGGGTTTGGGGTGTTACAGGGATATTCCTTGGCCAGAGATAATGACATCTATTATGGTTATAATTCCTGGTTCGATCATGGGAGCACGGTGATATAGATATCAGATTTTAGAGGTTGTACTACTGCACTAGTTGTTTTAGACTACATCTGGTTTTCCTCTTTTGTTTCGGAATGCACTATTGATATTTGAGGTATTGTTCTATCTATATGGTAGTAACGTTATTCTTATTATAGCACTGTAGTTTTAATGCATCTGATGGTGTTGGCTTCGGTATGATTTAAAGTTTCGATGTTAATAATTGAAATTGTTTCATTATATATCCCATTTCTAGCTTCCATGAAAGGGATGGGTAACGACGAAAGTGTAGATGGTGGAAGATCAAGCTTAAACTTGCATATTGGTTCTCATTATTCAGGTAATCTCAAATATGTCAACGAGTCAAAACGGGATGTCATATTTCATTTGAGTTAATGCAGTTGTGGTGACCTTTGATTAGTATTTTGAGGGAATTACGATAGATTGTATGTCTGGGTTGTCTTGACAACAAGAAGAAGGAATTATTCTGAAATGTTATTATCCAATAGATAATACCGAATCATTTGTTTTAATCACAACGGGTTATTCATTTGAAAGCTTAATTGAGTTATATGCATTTTAGTTTATTCCTAGGTCCGGGAATAAATTTTGCACATTCACAAGTAAATTGACGGAAAGTCAAAATGAGGGATTCATATTCTAGAAGACATGATACAGAAATATATCTATCAGATAAGTTATAATCAGGAAATGTTATTATAGATTAAAATTTTCTTGATTGAAATAGCTAATATACTTGTATTTTGATGATACTTTTTGAAGATTTTCATGAAGTAGAACGTCATCAGTTAAAAGTTACAGATGCAAATGTAACACCCCTTACCCGTGTTCAAAGCCGGAACCGGATACGAGGCATTACCTAACTCAACTAGCTTAAACATGACGTTTCGGGCTATAAATTTTCGTTTCGTCTCAAAAACTTTCCATTTAAACCCATAACATACTCATCCTAGGCCTACGAGGCCTTAAACATACTTCCGGAAGGTTTCGAGAATTAATCGGAAACTTTTACGCACTTAGAAAAATCTTGCCTAAACAGGGGCCACAAGCCCGTGTTGCTCAAGGGACACGCCCTTGTGCCCCTGAGACATGCCCGTGCTCCTCGCCCGTGGTCGACACTAACTTAATACACACAGCTGGACACACGCCCATGTCCCTCACATGGCCTTGACATGCCCGTGTCTTAGCCCATGTGCCAAAACCTTGGCATTCTGTTTATGACATCATCATCTCACTATGGTCACACGGCCAAGGCACACGCCCGTGTCCTCAGACCGTGTGTCGAATTAAATTCCTAACTTCAGGTGCAGACTTCACACGGCCTGGGCACACGCCCATGTTCTTGGCCGTGCCTCCCACACGGCTGAGACACACGGCCGTGTCTCTACCCGTGTGTTTACTACTGAGCATACTGACTTGCAACTCTAGCATGTAAGGGGACACACGACCGAGCACCACGCCCATGGGGCTGACCGTGTGTCACAGACGGCCTAGACACATGCCCGTGTGTCTGCCCGTGTGGATAATTATATGGCTATCTACCAAGCCATTTGCCACCCTAGCAAGAAAATCACACAATTCAATATTTAAGATGACCATATGTACCTCTAAGAAATCAAAAAAATAAAGACATCCACAAAAACATACACTTCATGAAATTCATCTTCATTGAATATATGGACATATCAAGTATAGGCCAACCTTTCATGACCTTTTACAAAATAAATTGAACAACTAGAATAGCCAACACATTTGGCTTACAAATATGACATGAAAAAAATACCAAGTCCTATACATGCCATACTCAAAATGAATCTAGCGGGCTATACCAAATAGTAGTCGATACTGTGATCTCCAACTCTGACGTCTACGATTTCTCGAGCTATCTTGGCAATACTACAAGGAAGAGAGAAATGAGAGGGATAAGCAATAAGCTTAGTAAGTTTGCACGGAATTAAATAGCAACCATAAACTCAAAAAGATACCCATCCATGACATTAAATAACCATACAAAATGTCATAGGCTCTTTACCATAACTTACTTGTATTTGCCCTTATCTAGCACTTACCACGCCAAATAATGTAAATGTTCCTCGTGAATTATTCACGCATACCTGTTTTCACGCAATCACATAACTTTAAATACCAATCTCAATTCTATATTTACTGCTAGATTATTTAATCCCAATAATTTGCTAAGGACACTCAAAGATGCATATTCATTACCACTATCATGAACCCGAAGCCAATGCCACATCCCGTATGCAGTCTTACATGGGATTACCTTTGATTACCGATGCCATATCCCGGACATGGTCTTATATGGAACCTCACCTCAAGTATGGATGCCATATCTCGGATACGGTCTTATACGATTCTCATATTCAATACCGAAGCCATATCCCGGATATGGTCTTATACGAAATTTCAATTTGGTGCCAAAGCCATGTCCCCGACATGGTCTTACACTGGACCTTATCTATCTCATGTCTCGATAATAATATACTCACATTCATTATAGTCCAACCGAGACTTCAACATTTCAATTTCTTAGAATATCATACATCAATATAATGTAAAACATTCTCAAAACAATACGAGCATAAATGTTGAATTTATCACATACAAACTTACCTCGATTTCAAAATAAGCTAGATCGTCGATCTAGTCCGAGACTTTATTCTTTCCCCAATCTAGGTTGATTCTTGGTTCTTCTTGCTCTATAATAGCAAATTAGCTAGTTTCAATCATCACATTAATAAAAGCATTTTAATAATCATGCTTTGGAAAAATTACTATTTTGCCCTTACACTTTGGCAAAATGACCATTTTACCCCTAGGCTCGAAAAACAATTCTAATAAAATTTCTACCTTTAATGAGCATAGGTGAACATTTATTTCTCTTATGGCTATCATCAAAACCCAACATTTCACACATTTACTACCAATTTTACAACCTTTAAAAAAAGGTTCATTTAGCTGTTTTCATGGCAACACCTTTCACAAAAGTTGTTCATCTAACAACTAAGACTCATTTTCTTCCATAAAAATGCAGAAAATCACATACAAGCTCTCATGGCAAAACCCTAAACTTTTCACCATATTGCAAATTAGTCCCCTCCTTAGAAAGCTTAAGCTCTAGGGGTTCTAAAAGTACAACTATCATCAAGAAAAACCATTAAAATCACTTACTTGAATGGAGAATATTTTGCTAAAATTTTGAGCTTTCAAAACCCCTATTTTGCTTGCTATTTTTTGTGGTGAAGAAGAGAGAAAAAGATGATATCTTTTCTTTCTTTATTTTATTATATTTATCAATTTAATCCACCAACTACACCCACTTTGACCAATTTTTGACTTCTTTCTCCCCCTATGGCCGGTCAACCTTCATTTAAGGGGTTAGTTGCCTTTTAAAGACCTCCAATTAACATTCTATAGCTATTTGGCACCCTTAGCTTATTAAATAGAATTTTCGCACTTTATGCGATTTAGTCCTTTTTCGCGATTAAGCAAGAAATCGCTAAAATTAAAACACCAAAATTTTCATGTACTAATATAATCATGCTCCGATTCATAAAATATCATAAAAAATAATTTTCTCTAACCTCGGATTAGTGGTTCCAAACCACTGTTCCGGCTAGCCCCTAAATTGGGCTGTTACAATTCTCCCCCTTAAGGATTTTCATCCCCGAAAATCTTACCGGCGAAAAGGTTGGGATATTGGTTTCTCATAGCTTCTTCTGGCTCCCATGTAGCCTCTTCTATTCCATGTCTCTGCCATAGCACTTTAACAAGAGCTATACTTTTGTTTCTTAACTGTTTGACCTCTCGCGCCAAGATCTTAACCGGCTCTTCACCATAAGTCAAGTCCGATTGAATTTCTACCTCTGTTGGTGCTATTACATGTGTAGGGTCCGAACAGTATCAACGCAACATGCACACATGGAACACATCGTGAATCTTTTCCAGTCCGGGTGGTAAAGCCAAACGATAAGCTACCGGTCCTATCCTCTCGGTAACTTCAAAAGGTCTGATAAAACGTGGACTTAATTTGCCTTTCCAGCCAAATCTGAGGACCTTCCTCCATGGTGATACTTTCAAAAATACTTTATCTCCGACTTGGAATTCAATCTCTTTCCTTTTTAAATTTGAATAGGACTTTTGTCTATTTGAGGCCGCTTTTAAACACTCGCGTATCACCTTTACTTTCTTTTCAGTTTCCCTGATCAAGTCGACCCCGTGTATCTATTTCTCTCTGAGTTCTGACCAATACAAGGGCGTTTGACACTTACGCTCATAAAATTCCTCATAAGGCGCCATTTTCAAACTTGACTGAAAACTGTTGTTGTAGGCGAATTCCACCAACGGTAAGTATTTCTCGCAATTACCTTGGAATTCCAAAACACAACATCGAAGCATGTCTTCGAGTATCTGTATTACTCTTTTCGACTGCCCGTCGGTTTGTGGATGGAAAGTTATACTAAAGCTTAATTTTGTGCCCAAGGCCCCTTGTAACTTCTTCCAAAACCTTGACGTGAATCTCGGGTCTCTATCCGAAATAATCGACAACGGTACCCCATGAAGTCTTACTATCTCTGACACGTACAAATCTGCCAATTTAACAAGCGAGTAATCGACTAGCATTGGTATGAAATGGGCCGACTTCGTAAGTCTATCGACTACGACACACACAACATCTTTCTTTTTGGGCGTCAACGGTAAACCCGTCACGAAGTCCATAGTAATACGGTCCCACTTCCACTCGGGAACCATAATGGGCTGAAGTAGACCTGAAGGTACTTGGTGTTCATCCTTCACTTGCTGGCAAATTAGGCATCTCGACACGAACTTAGAAATATCTTTCTTCATACAAGGCCACCAATACCACTTCCTCAAATCATTGTACATCTTTGTGCTGCCTGGGTGCACAGTTAAGCATCCGCTATGTGCTTCATACAAAATATTACGAACAAGTTCCTTATTTTTGGGTACACAGACTCTATCTCGATACGTCAAACATCCATCAAGGCTTACCCGAAAGTCTGACTCAACATTTGACTCACATAGAACTCTTATGGCTTGTAAGCTGCTGTCCTCTTTCTGAGCTACACAAATCTCTTAAAGAAATAATGGTCTAGCCCTCAGCTCAGCTAGAATAGAACCATCATCCCACAAAGCCATCTGAGTATTCATGGCTCTCAATGCAAACAATGATTTTCTGCTCAAAGCATCGACGACTACTGTAACAGCTCGGTTTAGACCCTAGTCGGAACAGTGGTTTCGAGACCACAAACTCGAGGTCAGAAAAATATTTTAATATTATTTTTTGTGTTTACAGTATGTGAATTAGCCTGTGTGAAAATTTGGTGTGAATATTTTATCGTTTATGTGCCGAATTATGAAAAAGGACTTAATCGCATAAAATGTAAAAGGTGAGTGCTGATTGTTAAAGTGTTTATTTGTCATGGCTTTCTAAGTGAGAAGTCCTTATGTTGTTATTAAACCATTGATTAATGTGATGGACAAAAATGGGCTTATATTAGTGGAATTTTAATGTTTTTATCAAAGGATAAAATGGTAATTAAATTATAAAGCTATTATAATTATCATAAAACAAAATTTGATGGCCATTATCATCTTTATCACCACCGAATATTGAAGAAAAGAAAGGGTTTTAGACTTTGTAAAGTTCGGCCATCAAGTTCTTTGATTCAAGGTTAGTTTTTGTTCGGTTTTTGATAATTTCTACGTTTTCGTGATCGTTGCTTCCTGCCCTTCAAAACCCATGCTTTAATTTTGTTAATTGATGGTGATTTTGAGTTATGCCATTGATGAATATTTGAGCTATGTGATGTTAGTTGGTGAAATATGAAAGCTTGGTGTTGGGTTAACATAGTTTGTATTTGGATTTTTAGTGAAATTGAGTAATTTGGGCTAAAATGAAAAAAATGCAAATTGAAGGACTAAAATGTGAAATAAGTGAAGCGTGTGGGCTTGTATGAACACAAGGAAAATTTAGCTAGGCTTATGTTAAGTGAAATTATGTGAATTTTGTGATTTTGTGAATTAAGGACTAAAGTGTCGAAATGTGAAAATATGAGGGTTATTTTGTAAAATGCCCTAAATTTGTGTGTGTGGACTAAATTGAATGAATTGATTGAATGAGTTGAATTTAAATGTGTATAGACCAAGAAAGGAGAAGTTCGAATCGAGATTGAGGCAAAGACAAAGTGCTCGATTAATCGACCGTTTCGGTATTTTGACGTCCGAGGTAAGTTCGGATATAATACTAGTTGTTAAATTATATCTATGTGATGTGAATTGAATGAATATATATATATATATATATATATACATAATTTTGAGATTGGAAATGCTATGTGCTGGATTGAAATAGATGGCACTAAGTGTGCGGAATCAAATGAGACAGAGATGGTTAGCACTGTGTGTGCGAAAGAATAGAAGCTTTGGCTTAATGATTTGGCACTGTGTGTGTGATACTGATATAGTTTGGTTAAAATTATAGGCACTAAGTGTGCGATGATGAGTATGTTTCGGTTATGAAACTGGCACTAAGTGTGCGATTAAATCAAAAGAAAAGCAAAAGTTGAATGAGATGTAATATCGAGCATGTAAGTAGCATGAATGGTGAGTAACTACGTGTTGATTAAGGTACGTTTGAACCTATGTGGTTGATGATAGATGTAAGATTTGAATGAATAGATAATTGAGTATGTGGTTGAGAGTGATAATGTGCTTAGTTGTGCTTATATCTATGTGATGGAATAAATATATATATTGATGTGGTACTATTGAGTAGTATGTATTGCATTTCGAACTTACTAAGCTTTGAACGCTTACTGTGTGATTGTTTCTCTATTTTACAGTGTCAGTAAAGCTAGCTCGGATCCGAGGATCGTCAGCATCTCTATCACACTATCGGCAATCTATTTTGGTACTTTTGAAGATGTGTATATATTGAACATGGCATGTATAGGCTAGTTGTTTTGAAACATATTTGAGATGTGTAAATAGCCATGTGATGTGGCTAGATATATGTTGGTTATAAGCATGAGTGGATTTGGTATATGATGCATATTATGGTTTGGCTTGTTGGTAATGAAAATGTCTTATGAATGGTAAGCTTAGTGAAGGATTGATGCTATTGTGATCTAGTGATAATGTGGATGAAGCATGCTTGGTAATGTATTAGTTCTAGTTGTGCAATTTGGTATATAAGTTGACATGATTAGAAATGAGATTGGAGGGGATGATCTGTTGATCATTTGACATGTATTTGGTTGCAAAATTTTGTGTGGGAAGATGTTTAATTGTGCTTGTAGGGATGACCCTTGTTTGGGTGGCAAAGTGGCCTTGCAAATGGCCTATTTTGCATACATGGCCAAGGGACACGGGCGTGTGTCTCTGCTGTGTGGCTCAAGGGCCACTTCGAGGTGTGCCTGGGCAGGTTACACGGCTGTGGCACACAGGCGTGCCTGGTGGCCGTGTGATCAAGTCAGTAGCTAACTAATTTCACACGGCCATGGCACACGGGCGTGTCTGGTGGCCGTGTGAACAAGTCAGTATGTATGCTCTATTTTGGCACGACTTGGACACATGGGCGTGTCTGGTAGTTGTGTAAGGCACACGGCCTGATCACATGGGCGTGTTACTTTTACAGTGTTGAAGAATGTTTAAATTTCTGAAAACTACGTAAGTGTTCGGTTTAGTCCCTACCTCTTTCTAGCACGTGTTTAAGATCTCGTAGACCTCGATAAGGGACCATATGCTCGTATTTGAATATGTTTGATTGATGATTGACTTTGTGTCGTGAAATGGATGTGAAATGTTTTGATTGTTTGGTAATGCCTCTTAACCCTATTCCGACGACGGTTTTGGGTTAGGGGTGTTACAACTACGTTCGCCTTTCCCGGATGGTAGTCAATCACTAACACATAATCCTTAATCAGCTCTAACCACCTTCGTTGCCTCAAATTCAATTCCTTTTGAGTCATCAAATAGTTTAGACTTTTATGGTTAGTAAATATCCGACACCTTTCTCTATACAAATGGTGTCTCCATATCTTCAATGCGAACACAATGGCGGCAAACTCTAAGTCATGGGTCGGGTAATTCTTCTCGTGCGGCTTTAATTGTCTAAAGGCGTATGCAATCACCTTACCCTCTTGAATAAGTACACAACCCAATCCATTCAAGGATGCATCACGGTAAACCAAAAATTCTCTTTTCGGCTTAGGTTGTACCAAAACAGGAGCCTCAGTCAACAACGCCTTTAGATTCTCAAAACTCTGTTGACACTTTTCTGTCCAATCAAACTTTACATCTTTTTGCAAAAGTCTCGTCATCAGGGTAGCTATCATTGAAAACCCCTTGACAAAACGCCTATAATAGCTAGCTAGGCCTAGAAAACTCCTTACTTCAGTTACGCTCCTCGACAGTTTCCAATCAACAATTGCTGAAATCTTACTCGGGTCGAATCTAATCCCATCTCCCGAGACAATGTGCCCTGAAAATCCTACTTCCTTAAGCCAAAATTCACTCTTGCTAAACTTGGCATACAATTATTTTTCTCTCAAAATTTGTAGAACCATACTCAAATGCTCGGCATGTTCGTTCTCGTCTCTAGAGTAGATCAGTATATCATCGATAAAGACCACGACAAATTTATCCAAGTATGGCTGAAAAATGCGATTCATCAGGTCCATGAAAATGGCAGGGGCATTCGTTAGACCAAAAGGCATGACCAAAAATTCAAAGTGGCCATACCTAGTCCTAAATGCGGTTTTCAGTACATCCGAGTCCTTAACTCTCAGCTGATAGTACCCTGACCTCAAATCTATCTTGGAAAATACCGTGGCTCCCTTCAATTGATCAAATAAATCATTGATTCTCGGAAACGGGTACCTGTTCTTCACTGTTACCTTGTTAAGTTACCGATAATCTATGCATAATCTCATAAAACCATCTTTCTTCTTCACGAATAAAATGGGAGCACCCCACGGAGAAAAACTAGGTCTTGTGAAACCTTTATCTGTTAGTGCTTGAAACTGTGCTTTCAACTCTTTTAGCTCGGTTGGAGCCATTCTATATGGAGTAATAGAAATAGGGGCGGTACCCGAAGCTAGCTCAATCCCGAATTCGATCTCTCTAGCCGGATGTAACCCTGGCAATTCTTTCGGGAAAACATCTGAATACTCGTATACTATGGGTATCGACTCAATTTTCAACTCAGTCTCTTTAGTATTCATCACAAAGGCAAGGTAAGCTTCGTACCCCTTTCTTAAATACTTTTGAGTCAACAAGGATGATATCACTACTGGTGATCTGTCCTACTCGTCTGATTCAACACGAATAAAATCCCCATTTTCACATTTCAACTCAATAAACTTCTTTCCATAATTTACGATTACATCATGAGTAACTAACCAATCCATCCCAAGGATGACATCAAACTCATCAAACGGTAATAACATAAGATCAACCAGAAAGTAATGACCCCTAATCGTTAAAGGGCAACCTTTGCATACTCTATCAACCAACACATACTTGCCTAGGGTATTAGACACTCTTATTACAAATTCAGTAGACTGTATAGGCATGCTCATGCTAGAGACTAATTTTATGCATATATATGAGTGGGTAGATCCCGGATTAATTAAAGCTATAACACGAGTATCATAAAGAGAAAATGTACCTGTGATTACGTCAGGGGAAGATGCCTCTTCATGAGCACGAATGGCATATGTTCTCACCGGTGCTCTACCCTCGACTCTTGCAGTCTGCTCTCTAGATGGATTCTTGCTACTCATCTCATTTCCCGGGTTTCTCTCGTGGTCTTCCTCTAGAAGCGCTCCCGGCCTTGCATTCTCGAGACTTTCTTTTCGCCCATCTCGGGCAATCTCGATAAAATGGTCTAAAGACCCACATCTGAAACAAGCCTTCTCATTCGCTCCGTACTCACCAGAATGACGCCTGCCACACTATGGGCATTCGGTCTACTCGGTCAAACGTTGCCCACACTAGCAACTGATATGGTCTGCACTTTAGACCCCAAAAACTGTTTGGCCTTACTTCGGTTTGAAAACCCGATCGAAGTAGCTGGTCGAGTAGCAAAATCCCTCGATTTCTTAGATGAAGATTGGAGTGACTTATTCAGCTGTCTTTTCCTCGAGTCACGAGACTCAATCTCAGCTCTTCTTTTCTCTTTAGCCAACTCTTCCGCCTTACAGGCTCTATCTACCAACACTATGAATTCTTTTAGTTCGAGAAATCCGACGTATAAACAGATATCCTCATTTAGCCCGTCCTTGAATCTCTTGCACAAGATAGCCTCGATAGACACGCACTATCGGGCATACTTGCTAAGTCTTATAAACTCCCGTTCGTAATCGGTCACCGTCATTCAGCCTTGATTTAATTCCAAGAACTCTTTTCTCTTATGGTCGATGAATCTCTGGCTGATATACTTCTTCCGAAATTCCTCTTGGAAGAATTCCTAGCTAACTCTCTCCCTTGGTACCACCGACACAAGGGTGTTCCAACACCGATAAGCTGAATCTCTCAAGAGAGATACCGCACACTTTAGGCACTCCTCAGGTGTGCATGACAATTCATCGAATACCCTGATGGTATTCTCGAGCCAGAATTCCGCTCTTTCTAAATCATCATCCTTACTAGCCCAGAATTCCTCACCTCCTTTTTTCCGGATCTAATCGATCGGAGGCCTTTCTCTTCTCACTACCTCAACCACTTGAGGAGCTACCGGAGCGAGTTCAGGAATAGGTGGGGGTGGAGGGGGTTGAGCATTAGGATTTGCTCAAACGTACTCAGTATACCAGTTGCTCATCATATGGAGAATGGCTTCTCGGGCCTCTTCTTCCTGACCCAAGGTCTCAGCTCGACTATCTGCTGGTGTGGTCCCTTGAGCGGGAGTCGGTGCATTACTCGCAGCATAATCGGTTGCAGTTCAATCTGGATCAGAATCCATGTACTATATAAAAATACAATTTAAAACGTCAGGAGCCATCACACTATCATTACACAATTACTCTTACATATGGAATGTATAGCTAAACTCATACTTACGCTAGGTTAGTCCGAGAATTAACTAAACCGTAGCTCTGATACCACTAAATGTGACACCTCTTACCCGTGTTTGAAGCGGAACCAGATACGAGGCATTATCTAACTCAACTAGCTTAAACATGACATTTCGGGCTATAAATTTTTGTTTCGTCTCAAAAACTTTCCATTTAAACCCATAACATACTCATCCTAGGCCTACGAGGCCTTAAACATACTTCCGGAAGGTTTCGAGAATTAATTGGAAACTTTTACGCACTTGGAAAAATCTTGCCTAAACAGGGGCCACACGCCCATGTTGCTCAAGGGACACGCCCGTGTCCCCCTAAAAATGCCTGTGCTCCTCGCCCGTGGTCGACACTGACTTAATACACACGGCCGGACACACGCCCGTGTCCCTGGCCCATGTCCCTCACACGGCCTCAACACGCCCGTGTCTTAGCCCATGTGCCAAAACCTTGGCATTCTGTTTATGATGTCATCATCTCACTATGGTCACACGGCCAAGGCACACGCCCGTGTCCTCAGACCGTGTGTCGAATTAAATTCCTAACTTCAGGTACAGACTTCACACAGCCTGGGCACATGCCCATGTTCTTGGCTGTGCCTCGCACACGGCTAAGACACAAGGTCGTGTCTCTGCCCGTGTATTTACTACTGAGCATACTGACTTGCAACTCTAGCATGCAAGGGGACACACGGCCGAGCACCACGCCCATGGGGTCGACCAGGTGTGTCACACACACGCCTAGACACACGCGCCTGCAGTGTCTGCCCATGTGGACAATTATATGGCTATCTACCAAGCCATTTGCCACCCTAGCAAGAAATCACACTCATACCAAAACAATTCAATATTTAATATGACCATATGTACCTCTAAGAACTCAAAAAATTCAAGACATCCACAAAAACATACACTTCATGAAATTCATCTTCATTGAATATATGGACATATCAAGTATAGGCCAACCTTTCATGACCTTTTACAAAATAAATTGAACAACTAGAATAGCCAACACATTTGGCTTACAAATATGACATGACAAAAATACCAAGTCCTATACATGCCATACTCAAAATGAATCTAGTGGGCTATACCAAATAGTAGTCGATACTGTGATCTCCAACTCTGACGTCTGCGATTTCTCGAGCTATCTTGGCAATACTACAAGGAAGAGAGAAATGAGAGGGATAAGCAATAAGCTTAGTGAGTTTGCATGGAATTAAATAGCAGCCATAAACTCATAAAGATACCCATCCATGACATTAAATAACCATACACAATGTCATAGGCTCTTTACCATAGCTTACTCGTATTTGCCCTTATCTAGCTCTTACCACGCCACATAATGTAAATGTTCCTCGTGAATTATTCATGCATACCTATTTTCACTCAATAACATAACTTTAAATACCAATCTCAATTCTATATTTACTGCTAGATTATTTAATCCCAATAATTTGCTAGGGACACTCAAAGATGCATATTCATTACCACTATCATGAACCAGAAGCCAATGCCACATCCCGGATGCGGTCTTACATAGGATTACCTTTGATTATCGATGCCATATCCTGGACATGGTCTTATACGGAACCTCACCTCAAGTATCGATGCCATATCCCGGATACGGTCTTATACGATTCTCATATTCAATACCAAAGCCATATCCCGGATATGGTCTTATACGGAATTTCAATTTGGTGTCGAAGCCATGTCCCCAACATGGTCTTACACGGGACCTTATCTATCTCATGTCTCGATAATAATATATACTCACATTCATTATAGTCCAACCGGGACTTCAACATTTCAATTTCTTAGAATATCGTACATCAATATAATGTCAAACATTCTCAAACAATACGAGCATAAATGTTGAATTTATCACATAAAAACTTACCTCGGTTTCAAAATAAGCTAGATCGTCGATCTAGTCCGAGACTTTATTCTTTCCCCGGTCGAGGTTGATTCTTGGTTCTTCTTGCTCTATAATAGCAAATTAGCTTGTTTAAATCATCACATTAATAAAAGCATTTTAATAATCATGCTTTGTCAAAATTACTATTTTTCCCTTACACTTTGGCAAAATGACCATTTTACCCCTAGGCTCGGAAATCAATTCTAATCAAATTTCTACCATTTATGAGCATAGGTGAACATTTATTTCTCTTATGGCTATCATCAAATACAAAAAGGTTTATTTAGGTGTTTTCATGGCAACATCTTTCATAAAAGTTGTTCATCTAACAACTAAGACTCATTTTCTTCCATAAAAATGCAGCAAATCACATACAAGCTCTCATGGCAAAACCCTAAACTTTTCACCATATAGCAAATTAGTCCCCTCCTTAGAAAGCTTAAGCTCTAGGGGTTCTAAAAGTACAACTATCACCAAGAAAAACCATTAAAATCACTTACTTGAATGGAGAAGAGCTTGCTGAAATTTTGAGCTTTCAAAACCCCTATTTTGCTTGCTATTTTCGGTGGTGAAGAAGAGAGAAAAAGATGATATCTTTTCTTTCTTTATTTTATTCTATTTATCAATTTAATCCACCAACTACACCCACTTTGACAAATTTTTGACTTCTTTGTCCCCCCTATGGCCAGTCAACCTTCATTTAAGGGGTTAATTTCCTTTTAAAGACCTCCATTTAACATTCTATTGCTATTTGGCACCCTTAGCTTATAAAATGGAATTTTCGCACTTTATGCGATTTAGTCTTTTTTTGCGATTAAGCAAGAAATCACTAAAATTAAAAAACCAAAATTTTCATGTACTAATATAATCATGCTCCGACTCATAAAATATCATAAATAATTTTCTCTAACCTCGGATTAGTGGTTCCAAACCACTGTTCCGGCTAGCCCCTAAATCAGGCTGTTACAGCAGATGCGTCAAAAACATCGGTTAGAGTCTGTTGTGAAAATTTTAAACTTTTGCTAAACGCTATGAATTGTCTAATGTGCCTGGAATCTGATAATTTGGGTTTTCTTTTGGTTATGTTCTGACAGATAATTTTTGGAAATTTCTCGGTAGATGTGCTGCTAATGATAAAGATATGACAGGAGAACATCATAGCTGTTTAGTTAAGTCTGGGTATAGTGTCAAGTTCTAATATGAGTTCTGATAAGAGTTTTGAATCGAGATGAGTTATGTTTCATTTATTTTTGGACTACTTTAAGAAGATGAAAGAAAGATTTGATGTGATGACTTTTATCAGGTGAGAAATTTCGAGGACGAAATTTTCGTTAGGAGGGGAGAGTTATAACAGCTCGTTTTTCAGTGGTGTCAGAAATAGGGGTTCTGGGGCCACCAAATTCAGCGAGTAACTTCATAAGTATTATTATTTAATATTTACGAGTCAAATATGATTTTAAAAAGGTTTTTGATTTTATAATTTATGTTATATAAGCGATTTATTAAGTTCAAGTGGTAAGACCCTAAGGTCAAGTGATTTTAGAAAATGAGGTATCGGGACCTCGTTTCTATAAATCGAGTTGTAAATATTTTTATAAATATGTACGGAATTTCATTAAGGTGGTATTAAAGTTTCGTTGAAAAATTTTAACGTTTCGATAGTTAATTAAGCGGAAAGGACTAAATCGTAAAAGTTGAAAAAGTCAATCGCTATTAGTTTAAAATTGTTAATTGATTAAAGAATCATAATTGGATGACCTTAATGGGTAAATTACCCATTCTTAAGATGGTGGACGGTTTAAGTTTTAAGTTCCTTTAATTTTATATGTTTTATAAATTATTTTTAATATTAAAATATTATAATAATGTTAAAATAAGAAAACATAAGGTTTTCTTCTTCATTTTGGTTTTGTTCACCACCAAATTCACCATGGAAATGCTTCAAGGTTTGGCTATGGCTATACCTTTGCATGGTAAGACATTGTTCATCCATTTATTTTAATTTTTATGTTTTTAAGATCGTTGCAACTAGGTCAAGCTAGATCGTACATTCGTTTTTGATTCTGTAAAAAATTTTGGAAGTTTTTATTGATGAATATTTAATTTTTTTGGTGAATACCATGTATTTGGAGCTTTGATTATGCTATTTGATGAATTTGTAAAGTGTTTTTTGTTAGATTTTGATTTTTGGATTAAATTATGAAAATGTCAAATTTTTAGGGTTTAATAATGAATTTGCTATTTATTAGGGACTTTTTGAGGTCCTAGTATATTTGGATAAAATATTGACTTTATAAAAATGGTTAATTTGATGAATTTTGAGTTAAGGGACTAAATTGCAAAAATTGTAAAAGTTTAGGGTAATTGTGTAAATTCAAAAAATTAATGGGTATTAATTGTAAAATGGATTGGAATATGAAATGTATGCTAATAAGTGAAGAATTTTACATTTTAGATCAAGATATTGTCGATATTCGTGGAATAGGAAAAATAGCGGAATAGTCCTTGAACTTCTATAATTTCTACAATTCAGTCCAGGTAAGTTCTTACGGTTTAGAATTTAATATTAATATGAATTATTGAGTAGATTATCCTTGAAAATCTTATATATTTATTTTTAAATGTGGATAATGAATAGTAAATTGAGATATATTATTGAGTTTGATACTCGGTTTGGATTGAACGCGGGATTAGAGTACATTTGTGCTTTGGTATATTAAGGGGGTTTGGGGTGGAGATGGTATTGGAGGGAGATATCGGTATATTACCCAAGTAAACCGAGGGGTAACATTTGTTGCCAACTCTTGTGTTATACTTTCTGTGTGGCGAGAGTTCAGGTGGATCAACTCTTTTGAGCTTCTATTAAACTCTTATGAGCTTTTGTTGGCGTGTTTGAGAGGACCAGCTCTTATGAACTTCAGTTGAAGATGTACTCTTATTCGTAAGTTGTTCTTCGAATGGAAAATCTCAATAAGATAATCTGTTTAATGAATTTGAAAGATTTAATATTTATTGAATATTGATCTGAACATAAATAAATTCATCAATTGAGATTGTGGAAGATGCTTAGGTTCGTGCTAAGCTTATGGTTGCATTATGTCATGTTTAATATTAATGATATACATTGAAATGGTAAGTGGCCAAATGGAAATATGCTTATGTTCATGAAAAGGAGATAAGATTCAAAGGTGTATTTTCTTATAAAATGGTTTATCATGTGATTGACCCCAAATGAGTTATATACATAAATGCACTAACTTGTGTATTGATGATGGTGATTAAGCTTATGTCAAGCTTGAGATTATGATTAATGTTTATGCTTATGTCTGGTATTATAAAAATGAAACGGGTAAGAAAAGGTAATGAAATGGTATGTTCATTATTGAAATGTGATGTGATGAAAAAGTTAATGATGGTGTATAATGATTTATAAAATCCTATCATGTTATGAAGGATAAATATATGTGACATTAATGAACTTACTCATTTGTGAGTTTATGACATTATCGATTTATGAATCTTATGGCATTGGAATTGATTTATGTTTATTCTATAAAGTTTATTATTGAAATGGAATATTATGTTTAAAGTTTATACGAGCTTACTAAGCATACATTGCTTACGTAGACATTTTTCTTTACTTTATAGATTATCGAAAGCTCGATCGAGTTAGAAGCTAGTTGGAGATCCATCACACTATCCATCAATTTTATTGGTAGATTTTGATGCTTTGGTCGTGGTTATAATGGCATGTATAGGTGGACTATGTCTAATGTTTAGATAATGATATTGGCATGTAATGTTGCTTTGAATTTGTGAAACTTATACACTTTGATGTTTAACGGTTGGTGTTTATAAGATCAAATTGATGAATGGTTTTATGGCCAAAGTTGTAAGTGTTGGCACGTTTGCAAAATGATCATTTAAGGTATGATTTGATACGAAATTTAGTCAAGTATAATTGGTTGAATTATGACCCATTTGGTATGTTTGAATGTGAATTTGGCTTGTGGTCAATTATGGTATAACTTGGTATGGAATTAAGCTAAATATATATGGATGAAATATGGTCAAATATATATGTTAGATATATATGTATTTGGGATGCATGAAAACAATGGTTCAAATGATAAGTTTTAATGACAATGTATAATTAAGTATGGTATGTTTTAAAATGGTAGCAAGGTGATCAATTATGCATATGTGTTGTTAAGTTGAGCGCTTGCTTTTGAGGTGCCTTTTGGGCATATTGGTTGTATAGGATAAATACCATATTGATATAGCATTACTATGCATGTTTTAGGTACATTTTGAATGCTTGAAATAGGTGCAAATGACTTGTATGTAAGAGCATATTTTGGGTGATAAAAATTTACAAGTTTATTAAAAGATAATAATTTACAAAAAAAAAAAAGAAAACAATTTAAAATAGTGTCAGGTTTTGTTATCGAATTCATCTGTCAGCTTCGACAGTTTGTACATGGATGCGTCTTGGATTGATTTTCTATCCGTATTGGTCCAGCATCCATCGTGCCACTCCTCCTTGTTTTGCTTGTCCCTTTCTTTGAATTTGCTCTTTCATCCTTCATTAATCACAGAAAATACCTTTTTCCAACTCAGGGTAGTGAGGGGTTTTTACATATATTTCATAACATGTTTTCCCTAACTTTTCCCTACCCCACTCATTTTGTTGGTGATCGCATTTGAATACTTCAGTCTCACAATTGATTGTCATGATTAATTCATTATTTTCTAGATAAATGGTGGACCTAGATATGGCTAGAAACGTTCAAACAGAATAGGTATCTCACAGTCTTCCTCAAAGTCCAAAATTCTGAAATCGATCGGGATGATAAAATTACACACCTTAACCAACACATCTTCAGGTGCCCCTTTCAGTTGTACCAAAGATCTGTCAACTAATTGTAATGTTGTAACACCCCTGACCCGTCTTCGTTGCCAGATTAGGGTTACAGAGTATTACCATGCAATTCCAAATAATTTATATCAAAATATATCATTAATGTCATTCAATAGTAATTAACGAAAACTCATTAAAACATATAAAAAATATGCAGTTTTGGCATTAAATCGGGCATTCGAGGCCCTAAAAATAGTCTAGAAACAATTCGCGACTAATTTGAAACGAAATAGAGGTTTGAAGAAAGAGCTACAAAAATTTGAAAACAGGGGTCACACGGCTGTGTGACATAGCCCAGGTCGTGTAACAATCGAACAAGGGACACATGGCTGTCTCCCAGCCCGTGTCCTCACCCGTGTAACTCACTGAGTAGGGTCACACAGCCATGTCGCAGGCCGTATAACTCTCTGAGTTGCCACACACGGCCATGTGCCAGGCTGTGTAACTCACAATCTTAAAAGACTAGAAATTTACAAATGACACATGGCCGTGTCGTTAGGCCGTATGTGTCACACGACTGTGTGCACTAAATTTGACCAAAAAATCATGCCATTTTAAGACCAAACCATACTTATTCAACCACTCCAATTATGCACACATTCAATAGACTTAGGCACCATTCTAACGCATCTAGACATACCAAATTAATCAACCTATTTCATCTAACCGATATGTCATTCAAAAGAACCACATATATATAAACATTTAATCTAAAAAATGATCAAAAGACTTCCTTTATAATACATTTAGCAATAAAGCATTACACTACGATTATGATCACTTCATTCAACAACTACACATTAAGGTGTTCATCTATACATTATATATGTAGACTTATTTCATCAATACAAAACATGCCCTAAGCAAAACAAACATCTAACTCATGAACTACTTCTATCAACATTTAAAACCACATATTTATCTATATATACATGCCAATACAAAAAAGATACAAAAACTACCAAATTAGATTGATAGTTTGAGCCAGTTGATTGATCCTTCCAGAAAGTCAGCAACGATTGTCTACAAAACAATCCATAAAAACCCGTAAGCTTACATAGCCTAGTAAAGACATAGTATAATGTTTATTTTAAATACAATTAAACACGATTCACTTATTATTTGATTACTAAAATTTCAAGAATACAAATGATGAAATGATGAGACGATATAATGTTCTCAGAGGTACCGTAATAAAATTAGGAGCATGTATATGCATTTAGGGGTACTGAAGTACAAACAGGGGCATGTCTGTGCATTTAGGGGTATCGAAGTACAAACAGGGGTACATATGTGCATTCAGGGGTGTCGAATTACAAATAGGGGCACGTATGTGCATTCACACAATAATTATATATAAACGTATTAATTAAAGAACAATAATATAAGATTACAAGTAGAATTTCATTTACTTATTGAAATACTATGAACTTATCTCTAAAGCACTTTTGATTTAAGCACAGGGACTACTCCGCAATTTTTCCTTTTCCTCGGTTATTTTCTTTTTGAATCAAATCTTGATATATACGGTAATTAAATACAATCTATTAAATTAACATTCAATTCAATACATTTGACCCTTAACTTTTCATTAATTACTCATTTTCCTTAAACTTTTACATTTTTCACAATTTAGTCCCTAACTTAAAATCTCAAATTTTAGCAAAATTTTCCATTCAATCATGCCAGCCGAATATCTATCCCCTTGTTTCTACCCCCAATATATTCTAAATTTAACACATTTACCCAAGAATTCTAGCATTTACCCAATTCAACCATTTAATCAAAACTATCAAAAATCACATTACAAAACAATCCAAAATCGCAAGCAAGAATTCAAACTCTTCATTATCATCAAGAATAATCAAGATTCACCAATGGCATCATTCAAAATTTTTAACAATTTCAAAAATGAAGATTTGGGTTACTTGGACCTAATTGCAACGATTTCAAAAA
Organism: Gossypium sturtianum; assembly: GCA_025698515.1. Classification (NCBI taxonomy): domain Eukaryota; kingdom Viridiplantae; phylum Streptophyta; class Magnoliopsida; order Malvales; family Malvaceae; genus Gossypium; species Gossypium sturtianum. Next base: position 68,757,831 of record CM046946.1, on the reverse strand, counting down.
CATAAAATTTACAAGAAACGAACTTGAAACGGACTTACATGCAAGGTAAACAATGGTTGAACCATTCAAGCTTCAAAAATGGAGAATCTGCTTCTAATTTTTGGTGGAACTCCCTATGATGATGATACAAAATTTTTGTTTTATTTTTCATTAGTTTTGTTTTTATTATTTTACCATTTTACCCTTTATTATAACTTAAATTTTTCACTAATTAAAGGCCATAATCATCCACTCAATTTCCTTGTGGACTAATTACATTATAAATCCCCTTTTATCTAAAAGTTAAACTATCAATTCCATACAATTCAATAATCACTCAATTTTGCATCTTTCATAATTAAGTCATTTTTATTTAATTAACCAACTAAACATTAAAATTTCTTCACCAAAACTTAATACGACCCTAATGTAACTCCATAAACATTGACTAAACCATAAAACATGACTTTACAAATTAGAATTTGTGGTCTCAAAACCACTATTCTGTTACCAATGAAAAATGAGATATTGCAAGTGTGAGATGTGTATTTTTAAGCTCCCCTAAACTGAGTTTCTTATATATTGTCAAGGGCATTAATTTTATATTGGCTCCTAGATCACATAGGGCCATACTAAAGTGAATGTCCCTTATCACTGTTGGGATTGTAAAACTCCCTGAGTCTTTCAATTTTGGGGGTATCTGTTTAGAAATTATCACACTACAAGATCGTGTAACATCCTACTCGATGAAGACTTAATGTTTGAATACTGTTTATAGAAGTAAGGTATATAGAGTAACTTCAGAGTAGGTAGGTATGAAATTCAACTAAGTATAAGAATTCTTTGAGTGCGCCTTTGGGCAAAGTCTGCATAGGGCGAGCTTGGTGGTTTGGAGAACTATTTTGAAGAGTATACGCCACTCCAACTATTAGATGAAACATTAATCCCTTAGTGTTAAGACCTTATTTTGAAAGAACTGTATGCTTTATTATTATTTTATTATCCTGGTTGAACAATCTGGTTAGACGAATGAGAATTTGGTTTGTACAGGACTAAGTTTCTTTAACCTATCAGACTGCATTTATGAAGAGAGAGAAGTGCTTAGTCACAACGAACGAGGGGTGTGGAGGGAAATCAGACTTATCCACTAAGTTTTTCTATCCGTGTATATATATATAAAGCAAAATTTGGCTTCTTGAGCAAGTTTTATACTTTTTTTGGCAATCACATTTACTTTTCAAGCTTTCTCTGTAATTTTTCTCTCAAAAAATCTAAACTTAGGATTTGCTTGGATACTTGGGTTTGTTGTACTTGGCCAAATTCACCATTGTTTGGTACCTGGTAAATATCGAAGAAACTCAAGTTATTTTCATGGTTATTTATGGGGCCTTAGGGTTTTATGTTTTAGGGTCAGTTTGAGGTGTAAGAGAGGAAACTTCCAAATTCTGGGTTTCCTATTAATTTAACTTGTTTAGTTTTCTGGAAAAATGATTTGATAAGTTAACTCTCTTATTATATCTCAAGAAACTCCTGAAAAGCCTAATGATAAAGGGAAGAGTCTTGCTGTCTAATCTTGCTGCAATTTCTGGTGAGTTCCTTCTTGCTTCCATATGAGTGTGTGTATTATGATTTTATTTTTATTGATTGAGGTAAGCACACTTATCCTATGAGATGATGTGTTTGTGCATGAGTAATAAAAAATACATGGTTAGAAGTTTGAGTTAGCTATCTGTGTAAATGGAGTAAGGGCCTTTCTTTGTACTTAAGCCATAACCCATTGTTTTTGGAATGAACAATGTGAACTGAGCTATGAAAATGAAATCATGGTGATACCTTCAATGAAATGAGCATTGAATTGACAGATCGCGATACATGAAAAGGGATCATATAGCCTCTGGTAGGGCACGTATGAATGCATACCAGATTGGAAAATTGTGATGAAAGGAATGATGTAACACCCCAAACCCGACCCATGCGGTATGACCGGATCTGGCATGTCACATGAAGAAAGTGTGTAAAGAACTTATGATTCTTACTAATCTCGAGAGGTTGATTGGTGAATCGAAAATCAAACTAGTGAACTTTAAAAAAAACTATGACTTTTGAAAATGATGTTGATAATTCGAAGGAAAATCCAAGTTAAATTATCTGTACATATTTGTTATGAAATCCATTTGTTAATCAATTTTGGAAAAACCGTTGTTTAAGATCTCATAAAAATCCCCGTTTAAAACAATTCATGGAAAATAATAAGTACATCAAAACATAAAGCAAAATAAAAATATCAGAGGCCTTATTACAACTTTAAACCCAAAATAGTAAAAGTAACGAAATAAAGCGGAAAAGAAATTTACTAAAGCTCGAAAACATCATTCCTAAAGTATGGCCTCCACCGAGTCATCCATGGCCCCAAGTCCTCATTACTGAGCATTACCTGCAAGGATTAAGAAAAAGGAGTGAGTTACAAGAACTCAGTGTATAATCCCCTTACCGTCATCCACTGGGCCTGAACCCGCATAGTAACATTTTTGGCCTAAGCCCATTTAATAACAGTATTTAAATGAAATGAATACAACCCAACCCATCCATCCATCACACCCCCGACCAGCCAATCACACCTGTGGGGATCAAGTCAACCATCCCCGCCGCTCACACCAATTTGCAGTCGAGCTGCTATCGTATAGTATTTTTGTGGTCAAGCCACCGAAATCATAATGAAGCACAATAATAAATGAATTGTGGCTATGCCACCAGGCTACACTGCTCTCCATACAATTTTTCCCACCCCATGCATTATGTAAAGATGCATCATGCAAAAAAAAAATCCAAATATATATAACAACTATTAAACTAATGAAATATTTCGGTGAATCGGCCCATTAAAGCACTTTGGCAATTCGGCCCACTATGGGCACTTTAATATTTCGACCCATCAAGGGCATTTTTGTAAATCAACCCCTTTAAGGGCGTTAAAGCAATTCAGCCCGTTAAGGCATTTCGATAAATCGGCCCATGGAGGGCATTTTAGTAATTCGACCTTTAAGGGCATTTTCGTAATTAATCAAGTTAATACCGATTTTGACAGATCTTAGGATTAATGTTGTTTAAGCAAGTTACTCGATTCAAGCCATATTACGGTTATTAGATTTGTAAGCAATAACGATCATTTTTTTAACAACATGATGGTGAATAACGAATCTACGGGATTTCGGTGTGAGATTACACACCTGATTACGTAGAGCACTAAACCTTCTTGATCGTCGGCACCTATGATACCATAACACTCGATTAACTAACAAAAAGAGTTTCTTAATCCATATCTAAACAATCGGTTTATCACACTTACCCTCACTATCGCGAACGACCACGATCTGCCTATTTTCACCGGATGTCGGTTCCCTTCCACAACCTGGTGGAAAATCCCGAACTATCGATACTGCCCTTCGTTTGAACTTAGGAGTAGAGATTGCAAGTCCACTCCCTTTTCGTCCTCCTATCGATTTTCCTTTAGTATCGCTACCACTTGCCTCCATTGGAAGAGTCTCGGTCAGAATAATATTACAATGAGAGAAGTAGTTGTCTAAGGAGAGGGTTTCGGCTTACCACTACCTCCGAAGGATCAACAAGTAGAGGAGAACGAGTGATTTAGTCCCTAGAATAATCGATTAGTCAAATCTATCGATCCGTTTAACAAAATAACCGCGTAGATATCGAATGGACCAAGAAGAAACTCCTTACCTTGATTGATGATGAACCCGACTTCCACAAATTCGGTTTATGGCTATGGTTAAGTCAACAAAAATGTGAGATTCGGCACCCCACAAGATCACTACAAAAAGGAGAACACGAGATGAGGGAGTAGGAGGAGATGGTAATTCGGTTTTAGAGATAAAATGAAACAACCGAATGATGAGGGTCAACATTCGGTCATAGAGAAAAGAAGATGAGAGGAGAGAATGAATCTACTTACCCGATTCAACCAAGGAAGAAAGTGCCCAACACACAAAAATAGAGAAGAGATAAAGGGTTAAGAGGGTTCGACTATTTGGAGAGATGGAAACAAGGAAGATTCGGCCACCAAATATTGTCGACTAAAGAAATAGAGAGAAAAATAGAAGAAACGGTGAGAAAAGAGAAGAAAAGATAGAAAAAGAAGTGTCAGAGAGTTTCGGCTAACACCAAAGAAAAGATGAGCTAAAAATGGCTTAAGTGTTTCGGCAAGTAAGGGAAAAGAGTGGAAAAAGAAAGCACAAAATGTTAAAAAGAGTAAAAGCTTTTCATGCACAAAACTTGTAAAAAGACCATAAGAAATTCGGCTCCCAAATCCCCCTACCGAAACCGTATGCCCCTTACACCAAAAAGATCATAGTTGACCAAATTTCTTTCCCCATACACTTCCCAAAATTCGGCCAACATATCCCCCTCATCACTATCCTTTATTTCTCCTTAATTTCCTCTCCATTACCTCAATCTCCTCTCCATCACCTCAATTTCCTCACCAATGCTCATTCAAATGGATTTGAATGAATCTTCCTTTCCTTCTTTAGAGTCATGGCCGAATCTTACCATCTTTCACCTGATAAGCACAAAAATTAAATCCAAAAGTTGCAATAGGTGGGATTCGAACTCCACCCCTTAAGCCCCTTCATGTGACGCCTCACCACCTTGCTACTAGCTCCTCTTGTGCTAGCAAAATACACACTTATTTCCTTAAGTCTTGATGCCACTTACCTTCTCCCCCTTAAGTGCTTAAACACAAAAAATTTCCCAAGGTCCAGCTCAACCCCAAGCCTTCTTAGGGCCCCTAAACACATACAACTAACATTCTGAACTAGCCTAACACATATCATAATGCAAAAACAGAAAATCTCGAATTTCAGGATGTTACAATTCTGCCCCCTTAAAGAAATTTTGGCCTCGAAATTTACCTGATTAAAAGAGATGAGGGTGTTGTTGCCGAATCGTGTCCTCTGGCTCCCATGTGGCTTCCTCTGACCTGTGATTACACCATAATACTTTAACCAACGGAACCGATTTCCTTCTCAGCACCTTTATATCCCGATCTAGAATCTGCACTGGATCTTCTTCAAAAGACAAGTCAGGTCTTATCTCGATTTCCTCCACTGGCACAACATGAGACGGATCCGAACGATAACGCCTTAACATCAAGACATGACATACATTATGGATCTGACTTAACTCTAGAGGTAACTCAAGCTGATAAGCCACTGGCCCTACACGCTTCAATATTCGGTAAGGCCCGATGAACCTGGGGCTCAATTTACCCTTCCGTCCAAATCTTAAGACTTTTTTCCAACGGGAGACCTTCAAAAAGACCCGATCTCCCACTAAAAACTCTATCTCCTTCCGCTTCAGATCTGCATACAATTTCTGTCTGTTCGAGGCTTTTTTTAACCGAGCCCGAATTACCTTAATTTTTTCCTCTATCTCCGAGATTAACTCTGGACCCAATAACTGTCGCTCTTCCACCTCAGTCCAGTAGGTAGGAGTACGACACCTACAAGCATACAACGCCTCGTAGGGTGCCATTTGGATGCTGGATTGATAGCTGTTGTTGTAAGCAAACTCTGCCAATGGTAGAAAATCTTCCCAACTACCCCTGAAATCGATCACACAGCCCCTTAACATGTCTTCTAAAATCTGGATTACTCTTTTCGACTGACCATCAGTCTGCGGATGGAACGCTGTGCTGAAATCTAGCCTTGTTCCCAAAGCTTCATGTAGAGCCTTCCAAAATCGTGATGTAAACCTAGGATCCCTGTCTGATATGATAGACATCGGTACCCCATGCAACCTCACGATCTCTGCTACATACAGCTTGGCCAACTTCTGCAATGAATAATCCGTACGAACAGGTAGGAAATGAGAAGTCTTCGTTAACCGATCCACTATCACCCATACTGAATCTTTCTTAGTAGGCATTAAGGGTAACCCACTAACAAAATCCATCGTTATCCTTTCCCATTTCCATAGTGGGATTTTCACCTGTTGTAGCAACCCTGAAGGCAGTTGATGCTCCGCCTTCACTTGCTGACATGTCAAACACTTGCTCACGAAGTCAGTAACCTCCCGCTTCAGCCCTGGCCACCAATACTGGTCATGAAGGTCTCGATACATCTTGTTTCCCCCAGGGTGCATAGCGTATGGGCTACTATGCGCCTCCCGCAGAATCATATGCCTCAATTCAGAATCCCTCGGCATACAAACTCTTTCGCGGAAACACAATACTCCATCACTATTTAATCCAAAATCCCCTATCTCACCACCTTCCACTTGTTGCAGTCGAGAACTCAACATCTCATCCAACAACTGCTTGTCTTTAATCTGACCTACCCATGTAGGCTTCACTTGAAGTTCAGCTAGCAGACTACCATCTTCATAAAGGCTGAGATGAGCAAACATCGCTCTCAAATCCGATATCACCTTATGACTCAATGCATCTGCCACTACGTTAGCTTTACCTGGGTGATACTCAATTGAGCAGTCATAATCTTTCAACAACTCTATCCACCTCCGTTGCCTTAAATTCAATTCCTTCTGGGTAAGGAGATACTTCAGACTCTTATGGTCGGTGTAAATAATCGACTTCTCCCCATACAGATAGTGTCTCTATATTTTCAGAGCAAACACCACTGCAGCTAGCTCCAAATCATGATTGGGATAGTTCACTTCATGCGGTCTTAATTGACGAGATCCATAAGCCACCACTTTCCCCTCTTGCATCAACACACATCCCAAGCCCGTGTGTGACGCATCACAATAAACAATAAACTCTTTACCGCCTCATTTGAATCAATATTGGCGCTTCGCCGAGATCTTCTTCAATTTTTCAAAGCTCTCTTGTCGCTTTATCGACCACACAAACGGTACTCCCTTACGCAACAACTTAGTTAGAGGTGCAGAAATCAACGAAAACCCCTCAACGAACCGCCTGTAATACCCAGCCAAACCTAGAAAACTCTGAATTTCTACCACTGACTTTGGTGGCTTCCAGTCCAATACAGCCTCGATCTTCTGGGGATCAACTCTAATTCCCTCGGCAGACATAACATGCCCCAAAAAGGTCACTTCCCTCGGCCAAAATTCACACTTACTGAATTTGGCATACAGTTGCTTCTCCCTTAATATCTGCAATACAACCCGTAAATGCGAATCATGCTCCTCTTCAGTCTTTGAGTACACCAAGATGACATCTATGAACACCACCACAAATCGGTCTAGATAGGGTTGGAAGACTCGGTTCATCATGTCCATAAATGCAGCTGGTGCATTTGTCAACCCAAACCGCATCACCAAAAACTCATAATGCCCATAACGAGTTCGAAACGCAGTCTTGTGAATATCCTCCTCCTTGACTTTTAACTGATGATACCCTGATCTCAAGTCTATCATCGAGAAGACCGAAGCTCCTCGCAGCTGATCGAATAGATTATCGATCCTTGGTAACGGATACTTGTTCTTGATCGTCAATTTGTTCAATTGTCTATAATTGGTGCACATACGCATCGACCCATCCTTCTTCTTAACGAATAACACCGGTGCTCCCCACGGTGACACACTTGGTCGAATAAACCCACAATCCATCAGCTCCTGGATCTGAGCTTTAAGTTCCACTAGCTCCTTCGGTGCCATTCTGTAAGGGGCTATGGACACTGGAGCCGTTCCTGGCAACAGCTCTATGCCAAATTCCACCTCCCGATCCGGAGGCAATCCTGGAAACTCCTCGGGAAAGATGTCTGAAAACTCTTTCACCATTCTAACACTCTCTACCGACAACTCTTTGGCATCCAAAGCACTGATGAAGGCTAAGAACGCTTCACACCCCTTTCGTACCAACCTTTCCTCCTTTAAAGCAGATACAACATTAGACAGATAATTTCTTCTTTCACATATCATCATCACTTCTTTATTCTCTGAAGTTCTTAGTACCATCCGCTTTGCAGCACAGTCCAAGTTCGCACGATGCTTAACCAGCCAGTCCATGCCCAATATAAGGTCGAACTCCCCGAACGGCAGTTCCATCAAATCTACCAGAAAAATTACCCCCTGAACTACTAAAGGCACATCCCTAAACAACTTATTTACTACCACCGACTGTCCTAAAGGGCTAATCACAGTTGTTTCTCTAGCAGTAATCTCAGATCTGATATTCAAAGTTCCAGACACAGCACATGCAACATAAGAATGGGTGGATCCAATGTCTATCAGAGCGGTAAAAGGTACATCACATATGAAAAACGTACCGGTTATGACGTCCGGTGCGTCGCCCTCCTTTCGACGTCTAACCGCATAGACCAAACCTGGCTGTCTCGCCTCCGTGTTACCCCTATTTCTGGTACCTCTACCCGGTGCAACCTGACCTCGTCCTACACCATTACCACCTCGACCTGGCCCACGGCCTCTCGGCGACTGCTGAGCGCCCCCTACTGGCTGCGTAAATCTGTTACGAACTACCTAAGTCTGAATAGGTTCTCGAGGGCAATCCCTAAACCGATGGTCTTTGGATCCACATCTGAAACAACTGCCAGTTCTCTTCCAGCACTAACCCGAGTAAAGTTTCCCACAATCCACATAAGGCTGTAATTGTTTGATAGTAGCTGGAGCACCCACTCGAACTGGCCCCTCATTCCTGGGCCTTTTCTGAAACCCTCTAGCAGGACCTGAATATCCAGAGTCTCTCTTGTTCCTGCCCCTATCCTTGTCTCGATTTTTCTGTTCTGAGTGTTTTACTTCTTCAGCAATCTTAGCTTTTTCCACTAGTGTAGCAAAATTCCTCTCCTTTTGTGGGGCTATCAGTACCCGCAACTCATCGCGCAACCCATCCTCAAAACGCACACAGCATTCGTAATCAGTCGGCACTATACCCCGGGCATACCGACTCAGACGCAGGAACTCCACCTCGTATGCTGCCACAGATCTACCTCCTTGGACCAGATTCAGGATTTCCTTTCTTCGGGCATCCACATAGCTAGCACCGACATATTTTCCCTGGAATGATGTCTTAAAGAAATCCCAGGTAATACGTTCAGCCAGAGTACCTTCCCGAACAGTGAGCCACCACTGATACGCCTCGTCTCTCAGTAATGACACAACCTCTTTCAGTTTCTTCTCAGCTGTACAATCCAGATCGTCCATAATCTGCTCCACCGCCTCAAGCCAGTACTCCGCTACACTTTGGGCTTTACCCGAAATACCCCTAAAAGCTTCAGCCCCATTCGATCTAAGTCACTCAGATATCGACCCACGAGCTGCCAACCTAGTTCTAGCCCCAGTAACCTTTTCCAGTACCCGCAACATCGCTTGGGACAGAGCGTCGTCCCCTCCCATTCGATCATGTGACCCAGCTTCAGTCACTGGTGAAGCTGGTGCGTCCATTTTTGGCATATGTCCCGATCCCTCTGATATAACTCTAGCACCTCGGCCTCTACCACGACCACGTCTACCGCGTCCACGTCCTCAAGCGCTCATGTTCACTAAGTCGATTTAATCTGATTAAAAGTCTTATGGATCCGTATGCTTATTCAGTGTTTATTAAACAATGTTTTATGAAGTATAAGAAGTAAAGTTGTTTTCGCAAAACATATCCTAAAGTCTCAATCTCTACAGTTTCTGCTCCTAAAGCCAATAGTTCTAGAGTATTCCTGTCATGTGAAGTTTTCTCACTACAGTCATACCACAATAATCATAAAATGAAAACAAAGACTTACTGACTTGGTGCCGGATACCCGTGGTGCCATACTTCCTCTAAGACATGTATTTATAAATCAGATTTCAAGAAGTTTTAGAAAACATTTTTGAACCCAAACCACAGCCGAGTTTTGCAACCGGGCTTTGATACCATAAAATGTAACACCCCAAACTCGGCCCATGCGGTATAACCAGATCTGGCATGTCACATGAAGAAAGTGTGTAAAGAACTTATGATTCTTACTAATCTCGAGAGGTTGATTGGTGAATCGAAAATCAAACTAGTGAACTTTCAAAAACCGTGACTTTTGAAAATGATGTTGATAATTTGAAGGAAAATCCAAGTTAAATTATCTGTACATATTTGTTATGAAATCCGTTTCTTAATCAATTTTGGAAAAACCGTTATTTAAGATCTCATAAAAATCCCCGTTTAAAACAATTCATGGAAAATAATAAGTACATCAAAACATAAAGCAAAATAAAAATATCAGAGTATTACAACTTTTAACCCAAAATAGTAAAAGTAACGAAATAAAGCGGAAAAAAATTTACTAATGTTCGAAAACATCATTCCTAAAGTATGGCCTCCACCGAGTCATCCATGGCCCCAAGTCCTCATTACTAAGCATTATCTGCAAGGATTAAGAAAAAGGAGTGAGTTACAAGAACTCAGTGTATAATCCCCTTACCGTCATCCACTGGGCCTGAACCCGCATAGTAACATTTTGGGCCTAAGCCCATTTACATAATAGTATTTAAATGAAATGAATGCAACCCAACCCATCCATCCATCACACCCCCAACCAGCCAATCACACCTGTGGGGATCAAGTCAACCCACCCCGCTACTCACACCAATTTGCAGTCGAGCTGCTATCGTATAGTATTTTTGTGGTCAAGCCACTGAAATCATAATTAAGCACAATAATAAACGAATTGTGGCTATGCCACCAGGCTACACTGCTCTCCATACAATTTTTCCCACCCCATGCATTATGTAAAGATGCATCATGCAAAAAAAATCCGAATATATATAACAATTATTAAACTAATGAAATATTTCGGTGATTCGGCCCATTAAAGCACTTTGGCAATTCGGCCCACTATGGGCACTTTAATAATTTGACCCATCGAGGGCATTTTGGTGAATCAACCCCTTTAAGGGCGTTAAAGTAATTCGGTCCATTAAGGCATTTCGACAAATCAGCCCATGGAGGGCATTTTAGTAATTCGACCTTTAAGGGCATTTTCGTAATTAATCAAGTTAATACCGATTTTGACTGATCTTAGGATTAATGTTGTTTAAGCAAGTTACTCGATTCAAGCCATATTACGGTTATTAGATTTGTAAGCAACAACGATCATTTTTTTAACAACATGATGGTGAATAACGAATCTACGGGATTTCGGTGTGAGATTACACACCTGATTACGTAGAGCACTAAACCTTCTTAATCGTCGGCACCTATGATACCATAACACTCGATTAACTAACAAAAAGAGTTTCTTAATCCATATCTAAACAATCGGTTTATCACACTTACCCTCACTATCGCGAACGACCACGATCTGCCTATTTTCACCGGATGTCGGTTCCCTTCCACAACCTGGTGGAAAATCCCGAACTGCCGATACCGCCCTTCGTTTGAACTTGGGAGTAGTGATTGCAAGTCCACTCCCTTTTCGTCCTCCTATCGATTTTCCTTTAGTATCGCTACCACTTGCCTCCATTGGAAGAGTCTCACGAATAATATTACAATGAGAGAAGTAGTTGTCTAAGGAGAGGGTTTCGCTTACTACCACTACCATCGAAGGATCAACGAGTAGAGGAGAACGAGTGATTTAGTCCCTAGAATAATCGATTAGTCAAATCTATCGATCCGTTTAACAAAATAACCACGTAGATATCGAATGGACCAAGAAGAAACTCCTTACCTTGATCGATGATGAACCCAACTTCCACAAATTCGATTTATGGCTACGATTAAGTCAACAAAAATGTGAGATTCGGCACCCCACAAGATCACTACAAAAAGGAGAACACGAGATGATGGAGTAAGAGGAGATGGTAATTCGGTTTTAGAGATAAAATGAAACAACTGAATGATGAGGGTCAACATTCGGTCATAGAGAAAAGAAGATGAGAGGAGAGAATGAATCTACTTACCCGATTCAACCAAGGAAGAAAGTGCCCAACACGCAAAAATGGAGAAGAGATAAAGGGTTAAGAGGGTTCGGCTATTTGGAGAGATGGAAACAAGGAATATTCGGCCACAAAATATTGTCGACTAAAGAAAAAGAGAGAAAGATAGAAGAAACGGTGCGAAAAGAGAAGAAAAGATAGAAAAAGAAGTGTCAGAGAGTTTCGGCTAACACCAAAGAAAAGATGAGCCAAAAATGGCTTGAGTGTTTCGGCAAGTAAGGGAAAAGAGTGGAAAAAGAAAGCACAAAATGTTAAAAAGAGTAAAACCTTTTCATGCACAAAACTTGTAAAAAGACCATAAGAAATTCGGCTCCCAAATCCCCCTACCAAAACCGTATGCCCCTTACACCAAAAAGATCATAGTTGACCAAATTTATTTCCCCATACACTTCCCAAAATTTGGCCAACATATCCCCCTCATCACTATCCTTTATTTCTCCTTAATTTCCTCTCCATTACCTCAATCTCCTCTCCATCATCTCAATCTCCTCTCCATCACCTCAATTTCCTCACCAATGCTCATTCAAATGGATTTGAATGAATCTTCCTTTCCTTCTTTAGAGTCATGGCCGAATCTTACCATCTTTCACCTGATTAGCACAAAAATTAAATCCAAAAGTTGTAATAGGTGGGATTCGAACTCCACCCCTTAATCCCCTTCATGTGACGCCTCACCACCTTGCTACTAGCTCCTCTTGTGCTAGCAAAATAAACACTTATTTCCTTAAGTCTTGACGCCACTTACCTTCTCCCCCTTAAGTGCTTAAACACAAAAATTTTCCCAAGGCCCAGCTCAACCCCAAGCCTTCTTAGGGCCCCTAAACACATACAACTAACATTCTTAACTAGCCTAACACATCATAATGCAAAATAGAAAATCTCAAATTTTAGGATGTTACAAATGAAATGGAAACTAAGGCTTGATCATGGATTTGGGTGTGGCTAGCACGAAGGAGGATGTCTACATGGTTGCATGGGCGTAGTGTACGCGTCAAAGGACTAGTGTCTGTAGTAAAGGCTGCTCGTGAATAGTATTCACCAACGGGCGAATTGTATGATTTGCTGAGTTGGAAAGGTTTATTGGTATTATATATATAGCTATTGATATGTTTTCTTTGGGACTCACTAACTTTTTTAAGCCTGTTTAGTTACCTTTCCTTCTCAGGATCGCTGACAAACTGAAGGTCTTCTCGAAGACTATGCCAGATGACATCTATTCCATAAGATTTCTAAGTATTTTGTATTATGCATGACATAGTGGATGGTGTCAAGATGTTTCAATTAAAGACTGATTTTTTTTTGTATTTGTAAGCTACTATTTTGAAACCGTTTGTTCAATAAAACCTCGGTGAAGAGATCATGTTTTCTTGCAAAGTAACGACTTATTTATGTTGAATAATTATTGTCAGTCTAATTATATGTGTATGTTTATGACGTCGTAGTCAAATATGGGTTACGCCAAACATGGTTTTAAGAGCTTCCAATGGAGCCTCCTTATTTTTCGTTTTTCTTTGAAAATGTATAACCTTATTTATCTTTAATTTCATAAAGGATTAACAAATCAAATTTGTTTGAATTGTATTTTTATGGAGAACACGCCTATACAAGTTTAAAGTAAAAAAACATAAGTCAATGACACACAAACCCTGGGTCCTTTTTAAGGATTAGGTTTGAGGCGTTACAAGTTTTGGTATTAGAGACTAGGTTTAGTCGATTCTTAGAGAAACCAAAGGTAGTGTCACACCTCTATCATGCATAGTTCACCTCTGGCATAGTCTTTAATGTTCTGTACTAAAATAATATCTCTTTTGTAGTGAGAAAAGAAATATGTCTGATAGTTCAAGGGAAACAACGAGTGAGGAGATGGAAAACCATGTTCCTACTCACGAACATGCTACAACTACCAACAACAAAAAATTTGGGAATGTAGGAAACGCATTCAGAAACATGTTTTTTGCTATGATAACCCAACTATTTGACCATTTTATGGGGAATGAGTAAGAACCCAACCACAATTGCCTCAACACCTTCCTCAACCACAGCCTGAGGTGGTTCACCTGACTCAACCCATGTAACCTACGCTTGTGACAACTCCTCCCAAAGTCAATCCTATTCGGGATATTCGAAAAAGAGGCGCCAAGAAATTCCTTGGTGATAGAGTAGATGACCCCACGATGGATGAGTAGTGGTTGTCCCGTCTGTGTAGGGTCATTAAGCCATTAAAGTGTAATAAAAATTTAGTCTCAGATGCGTCATGTCCGTACTTGAAGGAGAAGCATACCAATGGTGGGAAACCTTGGTTAGTGTTACCCCTGAGTACATAGTGGATTGGGAATTCTTCTTGGAAAAGTTCAGAGAGGGGTATATCAATCAGATGTTTATTGAACAAATGATAAAAAACTTTTTGTATTTGAAACAAGGTAGGATGTCCATTTTGGAGTATGAGCACGATTGCCTTTGACTTAGTAGATATGCTAAGAACATGTTTCCAATAGAGAAGGAGATGTGTGACAAGTTTGAATGGGGGCTCAGAGATGAATTTATTGCTATTGTGGTAACCTCCGAATGCAAGACTTTGGTAGAGATAACAACCTAAGCTCACAAGATGGAATCCATTATTAAGGATAGGAGTAATAACTTCAAAAAAGAAATAATGGAAAGAGGCAGATCAAGTCCTCCACCTCCATTGAGTTTCAAGAAACCAAAGGACCAAAAATTTTCAGCCTCAAGGAAAGACTCACAGTTCACTAGCTACAGACGTGAAGGATTCAGAAAGCCAGGATCATTCATGGCATGTTGTCAAGGTCTTAGAATGGAAAAAGGGGAATGTAACTACCGTGGAAGGAGCCACAGTGGTGAATGTAGAAAGAATTTAGGGGCTTGTTTCGTTGTGGATCTAGAGACCACTTGGTTAAAGACTACCTATCTAAGCCTGAGTTTAGTATGAAGCAATTTGTTAAGAGCCGCAGAAGTTCCAAAATGAGAGGAGATCAAAGATGGTGGCCAAGTCTAGCTCAATGAAAGGTTCGTAGAGAAAGAACTATAGCAAGATAAGTTTTGGTGCCTTGGCTTGTGCTTATGTGATGAAGGCCAAAAAAGACGCCGACTTATCTGAAGTTATAACTGGTAACTTTTCTTTTCTTGAAAATAATATTTATGCTTTAATTGTACCTAGGCCTACTCATTCTTACATATGTACTAAAGTCATAGACGGTCTTAGTCTTGAGGTAGAGTATTCTGAGACGAATGTACTGGTAACAAATCCTTTGGGTTAGAGGACAATAGTGAATAAGTTGATCCAAAATTGTCCTTTGTCTATTGGCGAGATTGTCTTTTTGGCAGACTGATTTGTCGTAATTTGGTGTAGCAGATTAAACTAGTCTTCCCACTTTAGGAGCTTGAACATAAGCATTTTAGTTAAGTTTTAATTACATTTCTGTATGTTTAGTTAAGTTTAATAAAGTGTGTAATTTGAGTCTTTTATTGACCTTACGGATCGAATGAGGCCAAAGGGTGAGCTAATATACTTTGTGAGCGTGCAAGAGTGACTGCATTCGGACGCACCAACATCAAGAGTAGGAATCTTGCACAAAAGATGTGGAAAATGATATCCGCAAGTATACGAGTCAAGTTGTAATATAGTTACAACGGAGTAGCTGAGTACTCCGAAGATCGTACCCAAAGGAGGCAAGCACTAAATTAATTCTAATTTTATATAAATATATATAATTAATACTTTAATCAAATTATAGTATGGAGATTTAAAAGAAGAGTTTTTGGATAATAGTAAAATAATAATAAAAGACATAAAGGAAAATTAAATGACTGAAAAACAAGAAATCAATTAAATAAATATATATCAAATCTGGGCATGGGTTATTAGCTCGCTTCGGTAATCTTAATCAACTGTAATCTCAGGTTCTTTTGTTCAATCAACTAGTTAGTACCCTAGTAGGATCTTCCGATACGTCCACTGAAATACTAAGTCGGTAAGAACTACTTATCTTCTGACCTCATAGTCCAGAATGATTTAGGGTTAAGGTCTTCACGGATAGGGCATACCAATTTTGGATTAATTCCCACCTTGATGACTTCCTAGGGTTATCAAGCCTAGGGTTTAGGTTCTTGTCCTAAATAGTTGATCTGTTAAGAAATCCCTACAAAACAGTTAATTACTCATACCTCCACTTGCTAATCCCCCACAGGAGGATTAGTTTCTCATAGATCTAATAAAAAATATAAACTTGAATAAAAGAATGAACATAAAGAAAGATTTCAAGAATAGAGTGTAGAAGAAACCTGATTGTATTGGATTAAATCGCAAAATCCTCACAAAGTTTGAGAATAGTTTTAGAATCTGATTTCTCCTCGAAAATAAATAACAAGAATGGAAATAAAGTCTAAACCCTAAAAAAACTAAAATCTAAAACTAAAGAGAAAATTATACAAAGGAAAAAGGTGTGTCTATAACATGTGTTAGCCGAGCCTGTTTATAAACTTAGGACGGTTGTCGTCCTTAACCCTAGGTCAGGTGACATTCCCGAGCCTTAAAGTTGGATTGTGCGGACCACAACACCTTTGGCTTGTATTAATTTCCCACACAGAGGTGATGTCGCAAGACACCTAGTCCTGTGTCACAACATCAAGGGTAGTATGATCAGCTTCAGGGTATCTTTAGGGGTATATCGTGACATCCTCAGCTTCAGAGTATCTGCAGTTTTGCTCCCTGTGTTGCGACATCTAATGCTTTGTGTTGTAACCTAGCAACCAGCACTGAGTTATTATGCCTTCTAATGGCCTCCTGCACACTCACCAAATGCATTAGCTCACCCTTAGGCCTCTTTTGGCCCCTAAGGTTAAAAAAAGACTCGAATAACACATTTTATTACACTTAACTAAACTTGCTAAAAAGTAAATAAAACATAACTAAAATGCTTATGTTCAAGCTCCTAAAATGCAAAAACTAGTTTAATCTACTACACCGAATTATGACAGATCAATCTCCTCCACACTTAAGTCATTGCTTGTCCACAACCAACACAAACAAAAACAATAAATTAAAAGACGACCCTTGAGCAAGTATGATACAAGTGTTAAGTTTAGAGCGCATGAATAGGCATTTCATATTCGCATATAATCTTGGCATGAGATATAACTCACTTACCACTTTCGGTATCAAACACCTAAGTTTAGTATGTTATAAAGTATATAAGCATTAAGGGTCTCAAATGTAGGACTCCATCAATAAATTATATAAATAATTTGATTATCCTGGTAGAATAAA
Organism: Gossypium sturtianum; assembly: GCA_025698515.1. Lineage (NCBI taxonomy): Eukaryota > Viridiplantae > Streptophyta > Magnoliopsida > Malvales > Malvaceae > Gossypium > Gossypium sturtianum. Next base: position 68,740,655 of record CM046946.1, on the reverse strand, counting down.
AATAGTTATAAATGCAATTATTTAGTATGACTTCTAATTGTGAATAAATCTTCCTAGATCACATAAGGCTTTTCGACTTGTAACGTTCTGAGGCTTAGGAAAGGTATGGTTTTCAAGAATAGTAAGCATCAAATAGTTTCAAGAACAAAAATAGTTTGGCACATCATATTGTCCCCTATTCTTACCTTTGGTAACCCTTTCCCGTTCACCGCCTTATGTCTCATTCTTTCACCTTCCTTATTTCTACACATAAGAAGTCACAACATAATATAACAATCATGGTTAGCTCACGAGTTTTTGTGCATTAATGGACGAGATTTTCTACTTTTGTGACTTTTTCACTTTTTCTTTTTCTACACATCTCACTCACAAATGCTTTTTCTTTTCAAGTATTTTTTCCATTCGTTTTGATTTTTTTTTTTGAAATTTTCTTTTATTGCATATTTTGGTTAACTTATAATCACTATATCACACTGATTCCTCCTATTTCACTCTATTTTTACAAAGTCCTCCATGTATCTACTTACCCTCAATACGTATAGCCAGACGTGTATAGCCATTCAGTTCAAGACCAACGAAAAAGGATAAGTACCAATTTATTTTTTGGCTTCGGTTTTGTATAAAGGTTTATCAAGAAGTGTTTTCTGTCTCAAAAGTAGGTACTAAGTATAAATAATAGGGTTAGCTTTTTGGCTCTTGGTGTATTCCAAACAATGCCTTAGGTTCCCTAAGTATCTCAATATTCACAACTCTTATAACACCCCAAACCCGGCCTAGACATTACGACCATATCTGACGTGTCACATCAAAGTGTCGTTTGAAAATTGACTAGTTCGACAAAAGCTCAATACTAAGTGTTAATTCATTTTGAGATGTTTAAGATAGTAAAATCATAGACTCGTTATCTCCTTGGTGATCAAAACATTTATTTAACAGAATTAAACATCGTGGAAGCTTATTCAAGTTGAAAATTTTAAGTTTTGAAAATCGAGATTTACTTTAGAAACCGTTATCGTTTTAAAAACCCGCGTTTCCTAGCCTAGCAAATAGTACTCAAAAGAAAATACCAAGTAAAAGTTAAAAATCCCAAATGGCCTTATTACAAAATAATTACCCCAACATATTAAAATTAAATAAAATAACTAAGTATACGGTTAAAACACATCAAGCGTGTGGCCACCTCCGAGTCCCTCGCAGCTCCAAATCGTCTAAGACTGGGGATTGCCTGCACAGTTAAAGAAAAGGGTGAGTTATGAGAACTCAGTGTGTAATCCCCTATTACAGTAACAGTCTGGGCCCAAGCCCTATTCAGTATCAGAGTGGGCCTAAGCCCAAGTATCAAATCAATGCAACACAATGCAACACAGATATGTAACCCAACCCAGTCCAGCCAACACACCTCCCGTACCAACCAACACACCTCGTGGGGACCAAGTCGACCCACCCAACCAGCACACCACTAACGCAGCCTAGTTGCTAATAACAACGCAGCAAAGCTGCTAATAACAGTATACATGGCTGAGCCACTAAAATCGGTATACGTGGCGAAGCCACTATAACAGTAAAACGTGGCAGAGCCACCAGTACAGTGCTTCCTCCAAAATATAAAACCCAACCCAATGCAGAATGTCATGTCATAAATAGTCTATGTATGCAGTGTATCACAATCATAATCAATCATACAATTATTACACATATATCACTGACACTAACGCTAAGGGTATAACGGTCATTTGGTCGGTTGGGGGGTAAAACGGTAATTCTCCCCTCGGGGGGTATTTCAGTAATTCCATCCATTGAGGGTATTTCAGTAATTTCACCCATTGAGGGTATTTCAGTAATTTAGTCACCTAACGGCCTCTCCAGAGGCCTACAGTCGCCTCGAGTGACACAAATACCCTTTTTGGTCAAAATGGTGCAATTGGGCCTAAAACCCAATTTTCGGCCTAATCGGGCCCACATGCTCGTGTGGCCCATTCAGCCTATTTTCAGTCACGATTCTATGAGCCTCGCAGTCGTATCTATTATCCGGCACTTACCATAGATTCCGCCTCTGTGGGCCCATTTACCTATTGGGCCCACTTAGCCCACTTCGGCCCAACAAGGCCCATTGCAGCCTAAGCGCACGAGAAAGTTCGTGGCATTCCCGATGGTCTATCGCCATCAATTGTGGCTCAGTTTATCTCTACGAGCACTCGCACGCTCGTGTGATCTCAGATGCCGAATTTTTGGCTTATCGGTTTTTCATCTTTTGCCGATTCGTAATTCATCAGGGTGTGATTACACACCTTCATTCATTGCATTGACAGAACTAAAGTAGGTATACGATTACACACCTGTTACGGTTTGCGGTTTGGAGCACCTCCAAGACACCTATGATAACAACCACCCCACTTGTTAGTCTCAATCCTTTGATAATCCAACATATTGAAATACTTACTCAACTAACTTCACTTACCTTGCTAGGACTAGCAAAAACTAGCGCCTCTCTGTTGAACAAAAGTAATCTCCCCCTCCCAACACGATTTGGTAACAGATTTGTTAGAAACAAACCACCATTCGGCCCCCACAGAGAAAGGAGGGAAACCGAAGTCGATCATGAAATCATAAAAGATCTAACTAATAACGAAATCATAAAGTAATTGTATTAATCCAACCTTACCAATACCAATGAACGATGAAATTCGACAGTTGTCTAACAAGAGGGTTCGGCCCTAACCATGAAGAACAAAGAGATGGAGATGAAGGGAGTAGAAAGATTCGGCCAAAGAGATTCAGTCAACAACAGAAGATTTGGAGTTTTAAGAGAGCAATTGTTCGGCTATCTTGAGAAGAACAGAAAGAATAACGGGAGGAAGGGGAGAAATTGAGTTCGGCCAAAGGAGGAACTGAAAGGAGAAAAGGAATTTGGCAGCAAAAGGCAGCAACCGCGAGATAATGAAGAAAAGAAGAAAAGAAGGTAGAAGAGGAGAGGCCTATTAATTCGGTAAATAGTAAAAAGTGAAGAAGAAAAAGAAGAAGAAGGGAGGGAGAAGAAGTGAATTCGGCAGAGGTCGAAAAGGAAAAGAAGAAAACAAAACCTGAAACGTTAAAATGTACCAAAATGCAAACAACCCTCGAAATAAAATGGTAGAGAGAATTCGACACTCCAACACTCCCACAAGCTGAAAATGCACCTCAAATGGCAACCCTTGGCCGAAATTCTCTACTCAACCTTCCCCACATTCGGCCAACACTCCCACACACATCCACCTCCTTGATTCTCTCCACCGAATCCTCCTTGAATCACTCCCAGCCTCCCATTCGAAATTCTTGACCAAGTCTTCAACCTCCTCTGCAGAGTTTGATCCAAACACTACCTCTTGCACCCTCAAGACACAAAATAAAAGCCCCCATTTGCTATTCATGGGATTCGAACCCCAATCCCCTTGCCTTCATAGTGACGCCACAGGCACTGAGTCACAAGCTCCTTTTGTGACACATAAACGCACATAATTATACTTAATTCCTACTGCTAACAGCCCTTTCCTCTTAAGAGCCAAAAACTAAAATTTTTCCACAGCTCTGACTCAAACCCAGGCCACCTTAGAACACCCAAATACACTCAAATAGCTAGCCGTTCATGCACATCATGAAAATTAAGCAAAATTACTAACCCCTCATTTTTTGGGCCGTTACAACTCTAATCAACCAAACAACCACAAATTCACAATTTATCATTCATACTAGCATGCTCGTTTCCTTGTATTCTATATATCACTTGGTATATTTAATTGTTTTAATGCCTATTTATAGTGTAATATATAGAAATTAGTAGTCTAATAATAAAAAATTCAAAATCACCTATCCTCATGCCAAATTTATTGTAAATGCAAACAACCTATGTACATGTTCCTAACCAATCACTTGTATTTTTACAAGCTCAAGCACACAAATGACAAGAAAAATCAAATAAAAGCATAATTTAAAACAATTTTTTTCTATGTTACCCCCCACTCTTTAGATAACACAATGTCCTCAATGTGTATGTAACACCCCAAAATAGGGCCTAGGTGTTTCAAGGGTATTTTAGGAATTTTAGCCTATATGTGCTCAAAATTTCATAAGGTTGGTATTCAATAATGTTTTCGACAATGGTTATTAGAGAATTACATTAATTTCTAAAAATAAGTTTCAAATACCTTCAATTTTGAAAATAAGACTGATTTATAAAAGAGTCAAATGAGCTTGTAAGAGGCAAATAAACCAAATTTTAAAATTGAACCTAAAAACCCCTATTCCCAGCTTATTTTCACGATAGCTCTTCTCCTTCCCCATAGTGTTGTTGTCCCTTACTCTTCCAAAGCCCTAACTCCTTAATTTTGATTCTCAAACCGTATTCTTTTGATTTCCATCATCCCCCAAGTCAATTACCTTCATAAATCTCTAAGAAAACACCCAAAAATCTCACCAATTTCATCGTCTTCCTTAAGCGTGGGTTTATCAGATTTGTGTCAAAAACTCCATTTTTCTTCCATCAAAGGTAACTATTCACTTTCCCATTAGTTTTTAATGTTAATTAGACTTTAAAATTGAGTTTTAGTAATGAAAATTGCATGTTTTAGTTAAAATCTAAAAATCGGGTCATTAATGGTGGATTTCGGGTTTGTGGATTAAAACTTAATTTTAAAGTATTTTTCAACTCATTTTAACTTTATTCAAAGGTTTCTAAAGTTACTTTAAAGTTTTGTTAAGGATTTCTCAGGTTTTAATGATTTTTTGTTGTTATGGCCAAAACTTGTCGAAAATTTTCGATACCTTGAAACATGTAGTTTTGTTTAGTTTGAAGGTTGGAAACTAGTCATAGATGAATATGAACATGAATGAAACTCATTTCATACAAAAATATTAAGTGTAGATCGAGTTATTTGAATTTTAAATTTGTCATGCTAAAGGGTTTAGTTACATGAGAATGTAGTTTGGCTTGTATTTCGGTTTGTTTAAGTGAGTCCTTGGTTGTTACTTGACTGTGTATATTGTGTGATTGATGTGTGTGAAGCCTCGATTTCATTAGAGCTTACTATGAGTTGAAGTAAGAGCTAGTTCAAGCTTTCAATTTTCGACAAAAGTTGATAATTGGTGAGTGTTTTGGAATCGCTTCTAGTAGATGATTCATTGTGTAATTGGGAATTTAAAGGTAGCCTAAACACCTACTCTAAATTCTGAGAGTAAGTGTTCTCACACCTGTGATTAAATTTGATATATGTGTGCTTGTGAAATTGTGAAATTATGAACATACATGAGATGCTATGACATACGCTATAAGCTTATGATGACTGATGTGAAAGTGAATATAAGGGTGTGTTGTTCATGCCATGTGATAGTAAATATGTGGGTATGTTATTCATGCCATGTGATAGTGTTTGTAATGTGCTAATGATGTGAATATGCGCAGAAAATCGATAAGTAAATATGTGATAATAATGTGGATATTTGGCCTTGTATTATTATGAGACCGTTGGATATAGTTGGCATACCATACGATTGTGAGTACTCACCTTTGTGTTGTGATATATGTGGAGTGTTGAGGCCCAGGGACAGTTTTGGAGAGATAAGAAAATGTGAGCTAAACTCCATTCATCGGGATATGTATGTGTGGTATGTTGGAGAGTGTTATTTATATGCTTCACTTATGGGACATGTTTGACTCTTTGAGTCATTATGGTGTGATGGAGATTCGGGTATCCGATGTGTGGTGATAGAGTCTACTTTATGTTTCATAATCTCAAGAGCCAAATTATCATAAAAAGTGACTGAATGTGTTTAAATGTTAATGGTATATGTTGAAATATATGCTTAAGTACTCATGTGACTAATGTGTGAATGAAGTCTATTAAGATTATTAATGTGCAACATATGTCATAAGAGTAAAATATGATATAAGTATGATGTACACCTGTTTCGTTGATGTATGATGGCTTATTTACATAGTGGTTATTCTGAGCATTCACTGAGCTTGTTAAGCTCACCCACTCCGTTTTAACATTTGCAGAGTAGTTGCGTTCCCGGTGTGAGTGGTGTGGCCTTTGAGGGATTGATCCAAGGCATTCTTTTAGTTGCTATAGTAGGTGTATTCAGTTTAATTCTTATCTGGGACTTTAAGGTAATGTGGTAGATTTTATTTCGGTTTTGCTAAGTTAACTCTTAGGTTGTTTGCATGCTATTTGTGCTTGGAAGTATGTGGACTTGAATATGATATTGGGACTGCTATTTCAGATATTTTAATGTTTCTTAAACTAGGTGAATGATGCATGATGTTTAGGGATTAAGTTGAATGGTTTTAATGCTTGCATATGCTGAATTTTTGTAACCTGGAGCAGAGGTTTCGATTTAGGGCTTTAAAAATGATACCTCTGTATTTTTCAAAAGTGAAAGGAGACAGAATAGAGAATTGGTATCGATACCTCAGCCTGAGTATCGATGATCGGGGTAAGTTTATCGATACCTTGAGAAAGGTATCGATAAGTTTTTATGTTTGGAAATTTGACGAGACACAGAATGCAAGTTTGGTCTCGATTTCATGTGGTTTAGATACCACTAAAGGAAAATATCGATACCCTTGAGATGATATTGATACCTACGTAACAGTTTGAAAAATTTGCAATTTGGCCCATTTGCAGGTTTGATTGATGTTCTTAATACCCTTAGTGTATGTATGGCATGTTTTAATGATAAGAAGTGGTTGTACTACTATAATTCATACGCATGATTAAATAAATATGGCAATTGGTTGCATGAGAAACCATTTGCTAAGTAAATGATATGTGACGGTGGTGTAGCGTCCTAGTATTTGGGCTCGGCAACCGGGCCGGGTATAAGGTGTTACAATGTAGCCCTTAATAAGATAAGGAAAGAAGTTACCCGATTGATCGTGATAGTTCCATAGGCTATTGGTCAGTGCTTCCTTCTTTGATCATTTAAAGCTCGAATTGTTTGTGCCTCCTCCATGTTGAGTTCCTATGTAACAGCCTGTTTTTCAGTGGTGTCGAAAACATAGGTTTCGGGACCATAAATCTGACATGTCGGTTCGTAAATATTTATTAGTTTAAAATATTTACGAGGTCATTAGTGTAGTACTGAAATTTGGTTAATATATTTTAGTATTTAGATAGTTAATTAGGTAAAAAGGACTGAATCGTAAAACCTATAAAAGTAGAGTTTACTAAATTAAGAGGGCTAAATGAATAAATTAGCCAATAAAGATTTAATAGGTGAATCAACATGGCTATTTATTTACATGGATAAGATTAATTAAGCTAAATTGTGATTAATTAATGTTTAATTAAGAACTTTAAGATATTTACAAAATAACCTAAGTATATATATTAAATTAAAGAAAAGAAAAAGAATAGTTTGGCTTATTTCTTCATCTTCTTCAAGGCACAAGGAGAAAAAAAGAAGAAATTTAGGGTTTCATGCTTTTATCTTTAGAGCTTCAATTGGTAAGTGTTTTGATGCTCGTTTTTAGTAATTTTTATGTTTTTGAACTCGTATTAGCTAAATCTAGCTACCTCGAGGATTAATTTGCAAAACTGTTAAATGGTTTGAATTATGCCATTGTTGAGATTTAGCTATTCTTGAAATTTTGTGATAGAATATTAATTTTAGTTGTTAGATAGGACTATATTGTAAAGTGGATTTTGATGATTTTAAGGTTTAAGAATTAAATTGTTAAATTGTTAAAATTTCAAGGATTTAAAGTGAAATAATCACAAGTAAATGTTGATATGGTGATGGTTACCAATCAACTATATTGGATTTTAGGAAAATTGGGTTAATTGCATGATTAAGGCTTTAGGACTAAATTAAATATAAATGAAAGTTTAGGGTAATTTTATAAAATGTTAAAAAAGGGACTTAATCACATAAATGACTTAAACTATCTGTTAATTCAGTTAAATTAATGAAATTATTGTTTTTGATCATGAATGTGTTGATAATCGAGGAAAGGACAAAGTAGAGGAGTAGTCCTTGTACCTTGGTTATTACTACAAATTAGCCTGGTAAGTTTGTATTTCTAAATTTTATAATTAGTGTTTCTTTTCATATAATTTCTATATTTAAGTTGTGGAATTGCTAAGCATACTGGATCAATTGAGAGTTGGTAATACAAACGATTAAAATGATTCGGCCTTGGGGAGGACGTGAAGTGATAAAATGATTAAATATTCTGTTCTGATGATATGAACTATTCCGATGGCTGAGAATCCTGCATAAGTTGCGGATTCTCGACAGCTTGTATGAGCAGCATCGAGATCTAGTGAAACAAATAAATTTTTTGTTCTGATGAATGAACCGTAGCGATGGCTGAGGTCCTACATACATTGAAGACCCTCTTCAGCTTGTGTGAGCAGCATTGCGAAACGGTCAATGTTCTGGAACTAGCTCGAATGAACGATACTTTGCATTTTTGAAATGACGAGCTATGATATCAGAGCAAATTGATTTACTGGAACGTGTAGCCCTTACCTGTGGTGGATTGTGAACGACGAGGAATTTCCTATTTGTTAATCAATTGTGTTGTTGAGTTAAATTGTAGTATGCTCTATCATTATTTTACGAACTTACTAAGCTTCAAGTAAGCTTACCTCTGTTTGTCCTTTGTTCTTTTTTGTAGATTTCGTTTTTTGGTTGGGAGGTCAGATCAAGCTCAAAGAAACACACTATCTCAAGGACTATTTTGGTAGATTTTGGATATCTTTGTTATATGGCATGTATAGGACTTTGTGTAGTGATAGTTCATGAATGTGTTAATGATCATTTTGGTACAAATATGCTTTTAGTGTTTAAGTCTTGTTTGATGAACTTTAAAAGCTTCGATAAATTTAAGTCTTTTGGTCACTTTTAGGTACTTCAAATATATGACCCTTTTTGGTATGTTAAGCGAAATGTAAATGGTTAAATTGATTGTCTTTTGGTAGTTAAAAGAACTAGGTTGTGTGCTTGAAATGTGTAACACCCCTTACCCGTATTCAAGCAGGAACTGGGTTTGAGGCATTAACTAACTAATCTTGCTTAAACATCTCAAATAGGGTTATAAAATTTTGTTTAAACCCATCACTTGCACATACTCGGCTGAAGAGGCCCTAAACATACTTCTGAGAGGTATCGGAACTATTCCGGGAACTTTTATGAACTCAAGAAACTTTTCAACAAAACAGGGGCCACACGCCTGTGTTGGTCTAGGGACACGCCCGTGTGCCCCTAAGACATGCCCGTGTCTTCCACCCTTGGTCGATCCTGACTATAATGTCATAATCTCACTAAGGTCACACGGTCAAGGCACACTCCCATGTCCTTAGCCCGTGTGTCGAATTAAATTCCACAATTAAGGTGCAGACTTCACACGGCCTGGGCACACGCCCATGTCCTTAGGCCGTGTCTCCCACACAGTTGAGACACACGGCCGTGTCTCTGCCCCGTGGAGCATACTGACTTGAAAACCCAACATGTAACGGGACACACGGTCGATCCACACGCCCATGGGGCTGACCGTGTGTCACACACGGCCTAGACACACGCCCGTGTGTCTACCCGTGTGGAACAATTCAAGGCTATTTTCCAAGCCATTTAGCCACTCTCACTTGCATACATTCATACACCATCACATAAACATCACATATCATCAATTATAACTCTTGAATTATCACATTTAATCATAAAAATGAATTCTTCATCCCATACACGAGGGAGAACTATTTCTATTACAATTACAATCGACTTAAGCCATCATCTATGGCTATACACAACCGAACCATAAACTCTCTTAGGCCAACACATTTGGCTATATCAACTATGACTTAATCAACTTAAAATAAGATCCCTATACATGCCATAACTCATAAAGACTCAAACCTCATACCCATATGACTAATCGATAGTGCGAAAGCATCTCCGGCGGTTTCCAACCCGAGCTAGAAAAGTTAACCTATAAGAGATGGGAAAGGAAAAGGAGTAAGCAATAATGCTTAGTAAGTTCATATGCAGATAATAATCAACTATTGATATTCACATGATTATACTCAATCACAAGGTATTATAATCAGTTTTACTCTTAACTCATTGTTACCTATTCAATCATTCATAATGCTTACTCATGCCGTCTTTTACCACGTTCTACCCATATCTCTAGCTTAATGCTCGCATTCATTAACTTACACCCCTACACTTAACATCACATAGTCACATGATACTACACATCGTAACTTCTCAATGTACCATTCATACTACCAGTCACTCGGTGGTTTCGCACTTAGCCCACTATCAATCTCTAATAGGGTGGTATCGCACATAGCCCACCATTTGATATTAAACTCGATGGTATCGCACACAGCCCATCGGTAACAAATAACATGGTGGTAACGCACACAGCCCACCTTTAATAATATTGTTGATGGTATCACACATAGCCCATCACTAACAATTAATAAGGTGGTATCGCACATAGCCCCACCGTTATTATACATTCACAGATAATTATCCACATGCATTTCCCTATTTCAAATGTTCATCCGGGAACATCCTCACACACTATCATTCTTACTTAGATTTCTACAATAATCATTTGCTTTCACGTAATGCATTTATAAATACAACATATGCAATTAGGATGCATCATTTACGCATGACCCACTATGGGTTCGTCATATACCAAATTTGCCTCAATTTAGTTTCTAATACATACATGTACCTCTCATGGTACAATCACATACTTTCTCATTTTCAACATACCTATTGAATCACTCAAATTGTTAAATAAAACTTTTGAGTCTCATACATATAATCTCACCCCGACATCATGCCTCCGATTGGGTTGATAAACTGTAATTTATACATATTTTAATCCCACATTTAGCATGCTTTTTGGATGATTTATCCTTTGAATTGTAAAATTTGATGCTCCTAATCCTTTAAATTTCATGTTTTATACTTAGGAGAGCATCGGAGGTCGAAAAGAACGAGAAACGGGCTAAAAATGGAGAAAATAGGCCAAAGTAGGAAATCAACACGGCCTGGGCCCAAGCCACACGACCTTGCCCCTTTAGCAGGCTCAACCACGACCTGGATTCGATTCACACGGGCGTGTTGCACGGGCGTGTCCCTGCCGTGACAAAGAGGAATTTCATTTAGAATGGGATACTTAGAGGCAAAGAAAGACATTCCAAAAGCCTATATAAACACCCTAAAGGCTAACCTTGAGGGGGGCGTCCAGCTAGGCCAAGGAGCCAAGCCAGAGAGGTCAGAATTGTGGGATTTACTCGAAGAAAGCAGTTGATTCATCTCAAGAAGCCAAAATCATACTCAAGACGGAGGATCTCTCCTTCAATTCCTTCAGGGGGGTTTAGGGGTTTCTTATGTTTTTTTTATATTTTCTTCTGAGATGTATTCTTTTATGATTATGAACTAAACCCCTCAGATACCTGAGAGGGATGAAACCTAAGACGGATCTTGTTATTGTTTTCTTATGTGCTCTTAATTCTTGTTTTGATATTTCAGGATATTGATTCAAGTATTGATGTGCTTAGGCAGTTGAGGAATATTCCCTGTTTAAGAGTAGATATAGCATAGTTAAGCGGAGTTGATCGCAACCCTAGAGATAGGATGACGAAAATCTGCCGGATTAGGGTCAAACCTAATATAGGAGTCCATAGATCGAGTTAATGCAATCCTAAGGGTTTTAATTAGAAAGAGATTTAAATTAATCAACCTAGGGTTAGACGTTAGTAGCCTCGAGAGAGGTATTAATATAAATTAGGGAATCCTACAGATCAAGTCAAGTGAATAAATAAATGCAGTTCAGAGTTAAATAACAAGTGAAGTCTAGGTGGATTCTTCCTTGGGTATTGTCTTAATCAATTGGTTTTTCCCACAAGTATTTCCCCAATTCATTCTCTGTGTCTTAGCATCTTTAGCTTAGTAGTTAGTTAATTTTAGGTTAAACAACAATTCCCTTAATTCTTAGGCTAAATAAAAAAAAGTCAGTATTAGTACTTTTGGTTCCTTTGGGTTCGACATTCCGGTCTTGCCACTAAGCTATACTACTGTTCGATAGGTGCGCTTGCCTCAATCGTGGTGATAGTTAGTTTCCAGGCTAGATCATTCGTTATATAAATATTAAGACTCTCGACACACGATCAAGTTTTTGGCGCCGTTGCCGGGGAACTAAAATATTAAGAACGTTCAATTTTTATTACTTTAGCCATTTTTATTTTTTTTGCAATTTACTTTTATTCTGTTTTTAACTTTGCTAATATTCTTTCTTTTTATTCCTAGCAGGTACCTCTAGTTTATGACTACAAGGAACCCGACAGGACCCTTAATTTACGACAGTGATATTGAAGGTACCGTTCGCAGAAATCATAGAAAAATAAGGCGAAGCTTAAATTACATAGAAGAAGAGCAAGAAGACAAAAATAATACTACCGAAGAGATGGCTGAGAATAATCCGCTACCTCCAGAGGTGGCCGAAAATCATGCTCCTCGAACTATGTATGATTATGCTAAACCTAATTTAACAGGAACTGAGTCAAGTATTGTTAGATGATCACTGTGATTTTTCAAAGTTTTTAAATTTATAAAGAGAATGATCGAACCTGGAAACTAACTATGACAACGATTTGAGGCAAGCGCACCTATCGAACAGTAGTATAGTTAAGGCAAGATCGGATTGTCGAACCCAAAGGAACTAAAAGTACTAATACAAACTTTCTTTTTATTATCTAGCCTAAAATAAAGGAAATTGTCGTTTAATCTAAATTAACTAACTACTAAGCTAAAGAATCTAAGACAAAGAAGAATGAATTTGGGGAAATACTTGTGGGAAAAACCAATTGATTAAGACAATACCCGAGAAAGAATCCACCTAGACTTCACTTGTTATCTAACACTGAACCAGACGATTTATTCACTTGACTTGATCCGTAGGTCTCCCTAAGTTATATTAATACCTCCGTCGAGGCTACTAACGTCTAACCCTAGGTTGATTAATTGAAATCTCTTTCTAATTAAAACCCCTATAATTGCATTAACTCAATCTATGGACTCCCATATTAGGTTTCACCCTAATCCGACAAAATCTCGTCACCCTATGTCTAGGCTTGCGATCAACTCCGCTTAATTATGCTAGACCTACTCTTAGGCAGGGACTTTTGCTCCTCTACCTAAGCACATCAAACTTGAATCAATATCCCGGAAATATCAAAACAAGAATTAAGAACACATAATTAAGAAAAAATCAAGTATTTATCATATAGTTCAGAAAACAATAACAAGATTCATCTTAGGTTTCATCCCCCTCAAGTATCTGAGGAGTTTAGTTCATAATGATAAAAGAAAACATCTCAGCAGAAAAGATAAAACAAAACATAAGAAAAACCCTAAAACTCCCTGAAGGAATTGAAGAGAAGATCTTTCGTCTTGAGTATGACTCCGACTTCTTGAGATGAATCAACTGGCTTTCTTCGAGTAAATCCCATAATTTTGACCTCTCTGGCTTAGCTGGACGCCCCCTGACAAAAGGCCTGGGGTCCCCCTGACTAAAGCCCTGGCAGAAGGCTTCTGCCGAACTCCCCTCTTATGTTGCCCCCTAGGGTGTTTATATAGGCTTTGAGATGCATTACTTGGCCAGTACGTATCCTAATCCGAATAGAATTCCTATTAGGGTGTTTATATAGGCTTTGGAATGTGTTACTTTGCCTCTAAGTATCCTAATCCGAATAGAATTTCTCTTTGCCACAGTAGGGACACGCTCATGGCACACGCCCGTGTAAGTCGTGGCCAGGCCGTGTTCAATTCCATTAATGAGGCACGGTCGTGTGGTCTTGGGCCCAGGCCGTGTTAATTTCGTGATTTGGCCCATTTGGTCCGTTTTAAGCCCGTTTCTCATTCTTTTCATTCTACGGTGCTTTCCTAAGTATAAAACATGAAAACAAAGGATTAAGAGCACCAAATTACATAATTCAAGGCTTAAATCATCCAAAAGCATGCTAAATGTGGGCTTAAAATATGTTACTATTACGGTTTATCAAATACCCCCACACTTAATCTTTTGCTTGTCCTCAAGAAAAATTCTCAACTCACAATTAAAACAGACTTCCTCAGTTTATAATATTCATCGATAGTGTTCCATCATAATTCATAGATAATTCTTACATGGATAATTCAACTCAAAGAGTCCTAAAGATTCAAACAATCTAAGTCATACATTTGTAGCATAAAACATAGGTGTTTCCCCTTTATCTAAATAATTACCCCTGATTCAAAATCAACAAGGATTGACATCCTCACAAAAGATTCACTCAAATCACTCGAGGTGTTTAAGGTTCAAGAAAAAGCACTCATAAGTCAAACATGAAAAGTTAATCCCATAGGCTTGCATGAAAATCAAATCTCCACCACTGTAATATGAGATGATACACAAATCAAAAGGTCTTTAACAGGGTTGTAATGGGGCTTAGGTTAAAGGTGCGGATAAAGGCTGAATTAGAGGGTTAGAATCGAGACTGAATTGACAAATTACCTAACTAGAAACATTGAACCGAATATAAATAATTACATCAATTGAAAACTTGTAATACTGATACTACTATTAATAAGAGCTTCTTCTTCAACAATTGGGATTTAAACGTATAAGCTCATAGAACAACGAACTAATAATGAATATACTTTGATTTTTTTAAAGAACAAATCACAAATACATAATAAATGATGAATTTACTATCGAAATAAATAGGCAATCGGTCAAATCAAATCTCGATATAAGGGTAGTCAAAAGGAATGGTGATAACAAATACAAAGGGTTTTGGGTTAATATTAGTGGGTGAGTCAATAAAAAGGGTTGTTAGGATCAACAAGGTTCACTAGGGGTTAATTATGAAGGTAGGCTTTTTAGTGGAGTAAGTGGGTTAAATCCTAGGTGCCTTTATCATCTCTGTATATCAAATCAAAGGTGTGGTCTCGACATGTATAATCGATTCAAGTTCTAGAATAACAAATCAATGTTGACACACTCATAATTAATAAGGTGAGCAAGAAAAAGAATATATGCTCTAAAGGCTCAAAATCTCACAAAAAAATTATGGGTTTTTTATGTCAACCTCGTAAATTTCAAAATTCAAAGTAATATTCAAATTCAGGTCGACAACCTAGAAAATTTTTAATTCTGAAAAATAGACTTATCATGCTTGATTCTCTAGTATCTTAAAGTTTAATCATCAATGCACAATTATCAATGACTTAATCTAAAACACATCAATAAAAATCATAAATCATAGGAAATTTCATTCTAATTGTAATATGAGAAAATTTACTTAAAACAAGGCATATTTCAGGGATTTTCAAATAACACTATAGTTAACCCCCCACACTTAAGATGTACATTGTCCTCAATTTATAAAGATAGATAATAGCAAAATAATAAAATCATAAGATAGGGAGAGAAGTGAAACTTCCTGAATTTTGGATGAAGTCAATGAAAAGAAACCGGATAGGAATTGGCAGAGGTGAACGTGGGGTAGTGGCTCGAACCATTTGAATTTGAATCCTCGAATCAGCCAGCCTGATTTTATTGTATTCTAAGCTAAATCTAAGCGGCATGAAGAATAAGAAGAAAATAATAAAGAAAGTAAAAATAAGAATAAAAATAAAAATAAATAATGGAAAATGAAAGAAGAAAGACAACTGGAAAAGAAAAAGGAAGAAGGGGCTTTAAATAGAGATGCAGCCTGTGTTTTGAGAAAAATTTTGTCCTGTTGCCACACGTCTACGGCCACGCCCTTTTACCTACCTGTGGTGCCCACATGGCCATGGCCACGGCCGTGTGCAAGGCTGTGTGGGTATGGAAACCTGCACCTAAACATGGAAATAAATATAAACTAAACTAATTAGTAGGGTTAGTGCTCGGGTTGCCTCCCGAGAAGCACTCACTTAAAGTCTTAAGCTAGACTTACCTCTCATTCGCATAATCAGGGTGGTTTGAGGAGGTGAAAATCCTTTCTCATGCGATCAATTCGGTTATTGATATATAGTTCAAGTCGAGTAGTGTTTACCCTAAAAGTGCTGAATTTAGGATTGGTTACCTCGACTGTTCCATTTGGGAAGATTTTGAGTACTTGATCTCCAATCTTAAGCTGGGTTGTCCCATCGTTAAGTTTGTCGTGGAGTTGCCTCGTTTTTGCTTCGTGTGTTTTTAGTTTCTCTTTGAAGTGAGTCTTCCACTCGTCTAGTTCATCGACCCAAAACCTTTGTTCCTCATGAATTTCTTCTTTATCGACACGAGGTCTAGGATCTGGCATCTGCGAAAGAGCTTCAAGAAACGACAAGTTAATATGGAACTTCTTTGGAGATATAAGAAATTTATCGAATTGTTCCTCTGTGTGGTCTTTCTTTATCGCATTGGGGTATGGCACACGAGCTTAGTACTCTGTAATTACCGGGTTTGGTAAATCATGGCTTACTTCAACCTTACCTTCCTCTACCACATTCTCTTGCTTCAATTTTGGTTCACCTAACCCTTCACTATCGTGAGCAGTTATTGCTTGAGGTTGCTTTCTTGGGTTAGTTTCGGTGTTGCTAGGCAAGATACCTTGTTGTTCAGATATGATCTTAGCAAGTTTCCCTAATTGGTTCTTGATCCCTTGGATCGGTGCTTCTTGATTTTTAAGTGTTTTTTCGGTGTTTTGGAGATGAGTTTTTGACACCGCTATGAATTTTGTCAGCATCTCCTCAAGGTTTGGCTTCTTTTCTTGTGGGTAGGGTTCGTTGTTGAAAGCCCGGGAGGGTTGTTGTCTCTCGATTTCCTTGACCACCCCATGAGAAGTTGGGATGGTACCCCAGCCTGCATTATAAGTGTTATTGTAAGGATTATTTTGAGGTCTAGAATAGTTACCCGTATAATTGACTTGTTCGTTCTCTGTGCTAGGGTTGTAGGATAGGTATCTCGTGTTGTTCACCCTCCTCCATTTGTATCGTCATCGCATCTTTGGATGTACCTGTGAAGAACTACACAAACCGTAAATTTTCTTACTTAAAAGCTCTACCTGGTTTGATAGCATGGTTACTACGTCGAGGTTAAAGACATTGGCAGTTTCAGTTGGCTTTGTCCTCATAACTTGCCACTGATAGTTATTCAGTGCCATCTCCTTTATAGACTAAAATTACTTGTCAAAAGCAAATAAAAGAAAAATTAGCAAAGTAAAAAAATAAAAATAAATTGCATTAAAATGGCTAAAGTAATAAAAAATCAAGTGTTCTTAATATTTCAGTTCCCCGGCAACGGTGCCAAAAACTTGATCGCTGTGATTTGTCAAAGTTTTAAAATTTATAAAGAGAATGATCGAACCTAGAAACTAACTATGACAATGATTTGAGTCAAGCGCACCTATCGAACAATACTATAGTTAAGGCAAGACCGGATTGTCGAACCCAAAGGAATTAAAAGTACTAATACTAACTTTCTTTTTATTATCTAGCCTAAAATAAAAGGAATTGTCGTTTAATCTAAATTAACTAACTACTAAGCTAAAGACTCTAAGACAAAGAAGAATGAATTTGGGGAAATACTTGTGGGAAAAACCAATTGATTAAGACAATACCCGAGGAAGAATCCACCTAGACTTCACTTGCTATCTAACACTGAACCAGACGATTTATTCACTTGACTTGATCCGTAGGACTCCCTAAGTTATATTAATACCTCCATCGAGGCTACTAACGTTTAACCCTAGGTTGATTAATTGAAATCTCTTTCTAATTAAAACCCTTAGAATTGCATTAACTCGATCTATGGACTCCCATATTAGGTTTCACCCTAATCCGGCAAAATCTCGTCACCCTATGTCTAGGCGTGCGATCAACTCCGCTTAATTATGCTAGATCTACTCTTAGGCAGGGACTTTTGCTCCTCCACCTAAGCACATCAAACTTGAATCAATATCCCAGAAATATCAAAACAAGAATTAAGAACAAATCAAGTATTTATCATATAGTTCAGAAAAAAACAACAAGATTCATCTCAGGTTTCATCCCCCTCAGGTATCTGAGGAGTTTAGTTCATAATGATAAAAGAAAACATCTCAGCAGAAAAGATAAAACAAAACATAATAAAAACCCTAAAACTCCCTGAAGGAATTGAATAGAAGATCTTTCGTCTTGAGTATGACTCCGGCTTCTTGAGATGAATCAACTGGCTTTCTTCGAGTAAATCCCACAATTCTGACGTCTCCGGCTTAGCTGGACGCCCCCTAACCAAAGGCCTGGGGTACCCATGACTAAAGCCCTGGCAGAAGGCTTCTGCCGAACTCCCCTCTTATGTTGCCCCCTAGGGTGTTTATATAGGATTTGAGATGCCTTACTTGGCCAACACGTATCCTAATCCGAATAGAATTCCTATTAGGGTATTTGTTTAGGCTTTTGAATGTGTTACTTCGCCTCTAAGTATCCTAATCCGAATAGAATTTCTCTTTGCCACGGCAGGGACACGCTCATGGCACACGCCCGTGTAAGTCGTGGCCAAGCCGTGTTCGAGTCCAGTAATGAGGCACGACCGTGTGGTCTTGGGCCCAGGCCGTGTCGATTTCGTGATTTGGCCCATTTGGTCTGTTTTAAGCTCGTTTCTCATTCTTTTCATTCTCTGGTGCTTTCTTGAGTATAAAACATGAAAACAAAGGATTAAGAGCACCAAATTACATAATTCAAGGCTTAAATCATCCAAAAGCATGCTAAATGTGGGCTTAAAATATGTTACTATTATTGTTTATCATTAGACCTGCTATTGCTACAAATAATTTTGAATTGAAACCTAACACTATACAGATGATACAACAATTTGTTCAATTTGATGGTTTGTAGGATGAGGATCCTAACACACACTTAGCGAATTTTCTAGAATTCTGTGATACCTTCAAAATAAATGGCGTTTCTGATGATGCCATCCAACTTCGGTTGTTTCCCTTTTCTTTCAGGAATAAAGCCAAACAGTGGTTGAATTCTCTTCCACGAGGGTCAATCATTACATGGGATCAAATGACCGAAAAATTCTTGTTAAAATATTTTCCACTGGCCAAAACGGCCAAGTTGAGGAATGATATCTCTTCTTTTGTGCAGATGGATCTAGAAACACTATATGATGCATGGGAGAGATACAAGGATTTGTTGAGAAGGTGCCCTCACCATGGGCTACCTTTGTGGCTTCAGGTTCAAACCTTCTACAACGGTGTGAACCCCTCAATGAGGTAATTGATTGATTCAGCCACTGGCAGAACGCTAAATAACAAAACTCCTGAAGCGGCCCACGAGTTTATAGAGGAGATGTCACTGAATAACTATCAGTGGCAAGTCACGACGAAAAGGCCAACACAAGCCACCAGAGTTTTCAACCTCGATGTAGTAACCATGCTATCAAATCAGGTAGAGATGTTAAATAAAAATATTGATGGTTTATGTGGTTCTTCGCAGGTATATCCAGCTATGAAGTGCGATATGAATGGAGGAGGGATGAACAATACAGAATATCCACCTTACAGCTCGAGTGCTGAAAACGAACAAGTTCACTATATGGGTAATAATTCTAGACCTCAAAATAACCCTTATAGTAACACTTATAATCCAGGTTGGAGGAACCACCCCAATTTCTCATGGGGTTGTCAAGGAAATCAGAGACAACAACCCCCTCCAAACTTCCAACAACAGCCCTACCCACAGGAAAAGAAACCAAACCTTGAGTATATGCTAGCAAAATTCATTTTAGCGTCAGAAACTCATTTTAAAAATACCGAAACGACATTGAATAATCAGCAAACATTAATTCAAGAGCTTAAAAATCAACTAGGACAGCTGACCATGTTAGTTTCTGAAAGGCAACTAGGTCGTTTATCTAATAATACCGAACCCAAACAACAAGAGCAAGTAAAGGCAGTAACATTAAGGAGTGGGAAGGAATTAGTTGAAATAGAAAAGAAGATACCACAAGAAACTAATAAGGAAAAAAGTGAGGAAACCGAGAATGTAACACCAGTACGTGAAGAATTTAAGCCACCGACCCCATATCCGGCAAAGCTGAAGAAAGATCCCTTAGACGCACAATACGGTAAATTTCTTAAACTTTTTAAACAGTTGCATATCAACTTACCTTTTGTTGAAGCTATTTCGCAGATGCCGACGTACGCAAAATTCCTAAAAGAGCTTCTAACAAATAAAAGGAAGTTTGAAGAGATATCAACAGTGGAACTTAATGAAGAATGTTAAGCCATCCTCCAAAACAAGCTACCAACCAAATTGAAAGATCCAGGAAGTTTCACTATTCCCTGTCTAATTGGTAGTTTAAACATCGAGAAAGCACTAGCTGATCTAGGTGCCAGTATTAATTTAATTCCTTATAAAATGTTTAAGCAACTTGGTCTTGGAGAACCAAAACCCACTAGGATGAGTATTCAGTTAGTTGACAGATCTATTAAATATCCTAGGGGAATTATTGAAGATATTCTGGTAAAAGTTGATAAATTTATATTCCCTGTTGATTTTGTTGTGCTTGACATAGAAGAGGACATTGAGGTACCTTTAATTTTGGGGCGGCCCTTTTTAGCTACTGCTAGGGCTGTTATTGATGTAGGTGATGGTAAACTTGCGTTAAGGGTAGGTGACGAGGAAATTATTTTTCAAATTTACAATGCTATGTGATATTCTAGAGAACAAGATGATTCCTATTATTTTATTGATGCCATTGATCATTTTATTCAAGATTCTTTGCAGGAAATCATACATGACGACACGATGGAGCTGTGTCTTACCCAAGGTGAGGGGGTAGATGATGATACCGATGATTTGAATTCTAATACATCTTCCTCTAGACAAAAGAAAGAAGAGGACATTGAAATCAATGACGAACTAAAATAAAAACCCTCTATTGATGAGCCACCGAAATTAGAATTAAAACAATTTCCAAATCACTTAGAATATGCATTCCTCGGGGATAACTCTACGCTACCAGTAATCATCTCTTCAGAACTAGAACCCGAAGAGAAAGACGAGTTGCTACTGGGTATTAAGGGAACATAAAAGAGCCATAGCTTGGAGAATTTTCGACATTAAAGGAATAAGCCCATCATTTTGCACCCACAAAATTTTAATGGAAGATGAGTATAAACCATGTGTGCAACCTCAAAGACGATTGAACCCCAACGTGAAAGAAGTTGTTAAAGCTGACGTAATTAAACTTCTAGATGTTGGAAGAATTTATCCTATTTCTGACAGTACTTGGGTAAGTCCTGTGCAGGTCGTTCCAAAGAAAGGAGGCATGACTGTTGTAGCCAACGAAAAGAATGAATTGATTCCTACAAGAACAGTCACAGGTTGGAGAGTCTGTATTGACTATAGAAAGTTGAACGACGCCACCAAAAAAGATCACTTCCCTTTACCCTTTATTGATCAGATGTTAGAAAGATTATCTGGGCTATGTACTACTACTTCCTGGACGGACTCTCCGGCTACTTCCAAATCCCAATAGCCCCTGAGGATCAAGAAAAGACAACATTTACATGTCCATACAGTACGTTTGCTTATCGTAGAATGCCTTTTGGATTATGTAATGCTCCTGCTACTTTTTCAAACATGCATCTTGGCCATCTTTGATGAACTTGTAGAAGACATTATGGAGGTATTTATGGACGATTTTTCAAAGATTTGGTAATTCTTTCCATCTTTGCCTTAAAAATCTAAAACGAGTTCTAATGAGATGTGAGGAAACGAGTCTTGTTTTAAATTGGGAAAAGTGTCACTTCATGGTTCAAGAGGGAATTGTTTTAGGACACAAAGTTTCTAGTAAGGGGATTGAGGTTTATAAAGCAAAGGTTGAAACCATAGAAAAATTACCTCCTCCTAGTTCAGTTAAGGCTATTCAAGCTTTTTAGGACATCTTTGGATTTTATCGAAGATTTATTAAGGATTTTTCTAAAATAGCTAAGCCTTTAACAAAACTACTAGAAAAGGATGTGCCTTTCGATTTTGATCAGGAATGTCTAGACGCATTTAACACCCTTAAAAATAAATTAATAAATGCTCCAATTATAATTGCACCTGATTGGAATTTACCATTTGAACTAATGTGTGATGCGAGTGATTTTGCGGTAGGTGTAGTTTTCGGATAGAGGAGAGATAAGCATTTTCAGCCAATTTATTATGCTAGCAAAAGCGTTGACGACGCTTGACAAGAAAACTACACCACCACAGAAAAAGAATTGCTAGCTGTGGTTTTTGCATTTGACAAATTTAGACAGTATTTGATGTTATCTAAAGTTGTCGTTTACACTGACCATTCAGCTCTTCGTTATCTTTTAACTAAATCCGATGTAAAACCTCGACTCATAAGATGGATTTTACTCTTACAGGAATTTGATTTGGAAATTCAAGATAAGAAAGGAGCTGAAAATCTTGCAGCAGATCATCCTTTTAGGCTTGAAAATCCACATATCGAAGAACTAGATGAGAGTGAGATAAATGAATCATTTCCTAAAGAACAACTGTTCACTATATCTAACTCCGAGGTACCCTGGTTTGCAGAAATTGCAAATTACTTAGCTGCTAATATCCTACCAAAAAGTTTAACACATCATCAAAAGAAGAGATTCTTTGCTGATGCGAAAAACTATTTTTGGGAGGATCCTTTTCTTTTCCGTATATGTGCAGATCAAGTAATTCGGAGATGTGTTACAAAAGCAGAAGCAAGCAAAATCTTAGAACATTGCCATTCAGGACCTTCAGAAGGACATTATAGCGGGATCAGGACAGCACACAAAACACTCGAATCAGGTTTTTATTGTCCTACCTTGTTCAAAGACGCTAACAGGTATGTTGCTTCATGTGATAAATGTCAGAGAACAGGTAATATCTATAAGCGCGATGAAATGCCTCAAACATACATGCTATCATGCAAAATTTTTGATGTATGGGGTATTGATTTTATGGGCCCATTCCCTAGTTCATTTGAGAATAAATACATATTAGTAGCAGTGCACTATATGTCAAAATGGGTGGAAGCTCAAGCTTTACCCACTAATGATGCCAGAATGGTAGTGAGATTTCTTAAGAAACTCTTCTCTCGATTTGGAACACCAAGAGCAATTATTAGTGATAGGGGTACTCATTTTTGTAATACTCAATTTGACAAGGTCTTAAAGAAATATGGAGTACACCACAGAACATCTACCCCTTATCACCCTCAAACCAGTGGACAAGTGGAAGTAGAAAATCGAGAACTTAAGCGTATTCTAGAGAAAATAGTTGAATCAAACAGGAAAGATTGGGCATTAAAAGTAGACGATGCTTTATGGGCCTATAGAAGAGCGTTTAAAACTCCCATAGGAGCATCCCCATACAAACTTGTCTACGAAAAAAGTTGTCACCTATAATTTCAGTTAGAGCACAAAGCTTTTTGGGCCATAAAATTTTTAAATTACGATCTTAAAACTACAGGTGAGAAGAGAATGATGCAGTTGAACGAGCTAGATGAATGGCGAGCTAATGCTTATGAGAACTCACGACTATATAAGGAGGCAACAAAGCGACGCCATGATGCTCGCTTAAAGCAACCAAAGCAATTCAAAGTAGGAGATTTAGTCCTGTTATACAATTCAAGGCTCAAATTGTTTCTTGGAAAGCTGAAATCAAGATGGTCAGGTTCATTCGTAATCAAAACTATTTTTTCCTACGGCACAATCGAGGTAACTCATCCAACTCGTGGCACATTCAAGGTAAATGGTCAGCGACTGAAAATCTATAATGGTGAAGATTTTAGGGATATAAGAGAGGAGCTTCACTCTGTGAACCTTCATTTAGAAATGAAAGCAGGTAAGTCTAGCTTAAGACTTTAAACGAGCGCTTCTCGGGAGGCAACCCGAGCACTAACTTCACTAATGTCATATTTTCAATTTTTAGCACCTAACTACAAACTAGCCAATTTAATAAAGCGCAGGTTTCCCCACCACACGGCCTTGCACACGGGCGTGGTTGTGGCCGTGTGGACACCACAAATTGGTACATGGGCGTGGCAGAGATTGTGCAGAAACAGGACAAAAAATTTCCCCAAGACACGGGCTTCGAATAAACGCCACGACCGTGCGACTCGACCGTGGTTGAAACTACCTAAAGACCATGGGCTGCGACAAGTCCACACGCCCGTGCACTGCGACCATGGCCAATACTGATTAATCGACACGGGCGTGCGACACGCCCGTGCCCAAAAACCATGGTCGATTCTGAGTAAAATGACACGGGCGTGAGCCACGCCCGTGCCTCAAGGCCGTGGTCAACACTGATTACAAAACCACAGGCGTAGGCCCCTCTACACGGGCGTTGGAAAAGTGAACAAGATAGCACATGGCCGTGTGATATGGCCGTGTGTCTCAACACGCCCAAGGAACACGGGCGTGGACTACACCTCAAACGTGCCTAGATTTAAATTTCTCGAAACACACGGGCCAAATAAATGGAACACGGGCGTGGCGACGGACCGTGTTCCCTACCCCCTATTTAACGCAGTCCACGCCCGTGCGACGTTACCACGGCCGCGCAACCTTCCACGACCGTGCGCCATCTACCCAACTCCATCGGTTCACGTTACTTCCCCCTTTCTATACTTTGTTGCTAATTTTATTTAATCCATGTTTATTCTCTGTTAGAACTTCAATTTATTGCTTTAAATATTTTGTGTTCATTTTGGATTATTAATTTTGATATTCATTTTTACTTAAGTGTTATAGATAATACTATTCTAAATTTTGCACCTCTATTATTAGGAAAATACCTAGGAAAAATCTTCCGTGTTAATATTATGAGGCAATAATATTGGATTCATAAATTCTATCATAGCAAAAATTTTGATGATGTCCTTCAAATTCTCTTACAGGAACATAATGTCATCTTTCAGCGGCAAGAAAACTATAGTCCCTGTTTTGAAAAAACGAAAGGGACCCGGCTCATCATCCGCAAGCGCATCGGCCGAAGTGAGACACCCATTTTTACGGTTCCCTCCTGGATCTCAAGAGGAACTTTTCCAGATCCTACGAGCACGACCTCTCAGTCAAGGCAGATGTATTGACTGGGCTGCCCTGGAACATGTTCAACTTGCTGACGATATTCGGGCATTATTGACGACTGACCATTTGAAGCGCTTTTTCGGTATTGTTGAGCCCACTTACCTCGAACTAACATTAGAGCTTTTCTCTACTTTCCATTTGCAGGTAGTAATGACAAACCACGATGACCCGGGTACTATTCAATTTCGTCTAGGAAGTTTAGTTTGGGAAATGAGTGTCCTCAAATTTGGAGTTGCTCTGGGACTCTACACGGAAGAATTCATGAGAGAATATGATCTTGCGAAACTCCATCGCCACATCCATAACTCCTCTGTGAGATGTTGGTATAATATAGCCCCCGTCGCGGCCACTTATGACCCTAGTCGCTCCAAGGCGACAGCTCTCGCCCCATTATTGAGGTACTTACACGCCATCTTAGCTCACACATTGACGGGAAGGCGAGAGAGCACCGGGGTAGTTAACACTCATGACGTCTACTTCCTATGGTGTATGGCGAACGGGCACGTCTTCGACCTTGCCTACTTCATCGCTCTGGCTGTCCAGCATCAGACGGAGCGACATCGTAAGGGGGTCATTTCCATGGGGCCTTATGTAACACGACTCGCGAGGCACTTTGGTCTCCTCAACACTGCAGCACAATCAGCCTCGCTCACCTTAATAGGCCAGATGTCTCTATAAGGCATCTCGACGATGGTCAACATGCGGATGATCAAGTGTCACCGCGATACCGATCCTCCCTAATATCGGCTAGCCCATACCACCGAGAAGGAGGACCCTGAGGACATTACTGATGATGTCCCACACCCACATGAGGAGACAACACCGAGCCATCATCCAGTTCATGCGGCAGCTTCTCTCTCGGACATATCTGAGCGCCTCACACGATTTGAGCAGTGCTTCGATCACATCGATGCCACTCTCCACCAGATATGTCAGCACCTTCACATTTCAGCGCCGCCCCCACCACGCGAGCCATCGGACGATGAGGACTTTTGAGTCCTTTTCTCTTCATATGTTTATGTTATTTTTAGATTTTCCTAAAAGACTTATTTTTAAATTTTACTCTTATCTTTATTTTTATGTGTATTTTAGTTTTGACTTATCTTTATTTCAATTATTTTTAGATTTCATATTAGCTGTTCTCCAATTTTTATCTTTCGGAAAATATTTGAGTAATCCTTATTCTGAAGAAACTAATGATCTTCTTGCAGTTAAAAACCCTTAAATAAGAACTTTAGAATAACCATCTATACTGAGGAAAACATGCCATCCCTCCTCCACTTTATCTTTCACCTCCGAATCAAATTTCTACACTCTCAACTCAAGGAATCCATCCGAAATTCAGGAAGTTTCACCTCTCTCCCTCTCTTTTGATTTTCTTAATGTATTGTTCATATATATCTTTATACATTGAGGACAATGTACATCTTAAGTGTGGGGGTGAATTTTATCGTGAAAAGTGCCTAACTTTTTTCATTATTCTCAAATCCCTGAATTATGTCTTGTTCTTAAGTAAATTTTCTCATATTACTATTAGAATGAAATTTCTTTTGATTTTTTATTTTCATTGATATGTTTTGGATTAAGTCATAGTTAATTATGCAGTGATGATTTAAACTTTAGGAGACTAGAGAATCAAGCATGATGAGTTTATTTTCAGAATTAAAAATTTCTTAGGTTGTATACCTTAATCTAATGATTACCTTGAAATTTGAAATTTACAAGGTTGACATCAAAAGCCCATAATTTTTATGAGATCTTGAGCCTTTTAGAGCATACATTCTTTTCGTGTTCACTTTATAGATTATGAGTGTGTCAACATTGATTTGTTATTCAAGAACTTGCTTCGATTATACATGTCGAGACCACACCTTTGATGCTTTATATAAGTGTGGGGGTATTTGATAAACTGTAATTTATACATATTTTAATCCCACATTTAGCATGCTTTTGGATGATTTTTCCTTTGAATTGTGGAATTTGATGCTCCTAATCCTTTAAATTTCATGTTTTATACTTAGGAGAGCATCGGAGGTCGAAAAGAACGAGAAACAGGCTAAAATGGAGAAAATAGGCCAAAGTAGGAAATCAACAACGCCTAGGCCCAAGCCACACGGCCGTGGCCCTTTAGCAGGCTCGACCACGGCCTGGATTTGATTCACACGGGCGTGTTGCACGGGCATATCCCTGCCGTGACAAAGAGGAATTTCATTCAGAATGGGATACTTAGAGGCAAAGAAAGACATTCCAAAAGCCTATATAAACACCCTAAAGGCCAACCTTGAGGGGGGCGTCCAGCTAGGCCAAGGAGCCAAGCCAGAGAGGTCAGAATTGTGGGATTTACTCAAAGAAAGCCAGTTGATTCATCTCAAGAAGCCGAAATCATACTCAAGAAGGAGGATATCTCCTTCAATTCCTTCAGGGGGTTTTACGGTTTTCTTATGTTTTGTTTTATATTTTCTTTTGAGATGTATTCTTTTATGATTATGAACTAAACCCCTCAGATACCTGAGAGGGATGAAACCTAAGACGGATCTTGTTATTGTTTTCTGAACTATATGATAAATACTTGATTTTTTCTTAACTATGTGTTCTTAATTCTTGTTTTGATATTTCAGGATATTGATTCAAGTATTGATGTGCTTAGGCAGTGGAGGAATATTCCCTGTTTAAGAGTAGATCTAGCATAGTTAAGCGGAGTTGATCGCTACCCTAGAGATAGGATGACGAAAATCTACCGGATTAGGGTCAAACCTAATATGGGAGTCCATAGATCGAGTTAATGCAATCCTAGGGGTTTTAATTAGAAAGAGATTTCAATTAATCAACCCAGGGTTAGACGTTAGTAGCCTCGAGAGAGGTATTAATATAAATTAGGGAATCCTACGAATCAAGTCAAGTGAATAAATCGTCTGGTTCAGAGTTAAATAACAAGTGAAGTCTAGGTGGATTCTTCCTTGGGTATTGTCTTAATCAATTGGTTTTTCCCACAAGTATTTTCCCCAATTCATTCTCTGTGTCTTAGCATCTTTAGCTTAGTAGTTAGTTAATTTTAGGTTAAACAACAATTCCCTTAATTCTTAGGCTAAATAATAAAAAGAAAGTCAGTATTAGTACTTTTGGTTCCTTTGGGTTCGACATTCTGGTCTTGCCACTAAGCTATACTACTGTTCGATAGGTGCGCTTGCCTCAATCGTGGTGATAGTTAGTTTCCAGGCTAGATCATTCATTATATAAATATTAAGACTCTCGACACACGATCAAGGGTCTCACATGAAATATCATATCGATGCCATGTCCCTGACATGGTCTTATTCAATATCTCACACCGAGGCCATATTCAAAATATGGTCTTATACGGGACCTTAATTATCATCATATCTTATTATCTGCATTCCCACTACTCTTGTAACAGCCCGATTTAGGGGCTAGTCAGAACAGTGATCTCAGAATCACTAATTTGAAGTTAGAGAAAATTATTTTCATGTTATGTTATGTATTATAACATGTTTATAAGGATTCATGAAAATTTTGGTGCCTTAATTTTAGCGATTTCTAGCTAAATTGTGAAAAAGGACTAAATCGCATAAAGTGCGAAAGTTCTATTTTAATTGCTAGAGGTACCAAAAAGCTATGATTTATAAATTGGACGTCCCAAATGTGCAATTAGGCCATGGGGATTAGCTTGGCCGGTCAAAGAAGACAAAGGGGACAAGGGCATTAAATGTTGTCATGTTAGGTAATTAAAAAGAAATAAAATAAGATGAAATAAGCAAAAAGCTATCATCTTTTTATTTCTTCTCCTCTTCAACCGAAAATATCAGCCATGGGAGGGGTTTGAAAGCTTCAAAATTTAGCACGCTTTACTCCATTTAAGTAAGTGATTTTTATGCTTATTTTTGATGAAAATTGCATTTTTGGAGTCCCCAAAGCTTAAGCTAGCTAATGGGAGGATTAATTTGCAACATGGTTGAAAGTCTAGGGACTTGCCATGAGAGAGTTTATGTTGTTTGATGAGTTTTTATGGAAGAAAAAGAATGATAGGATGATGAGAAACAGCTTTTGTGAAAGGTGTTGCCATGAAAACACCTATTTGGGACTAAAATGCAAAAGTTGTAATTTGTTCATTAAGGCATGAAATTGATGGAATTGTGAATAGTTGTAACAGGATTAAATGTTCAGCTAGGCTTGCTTAAAAAGAAATTGAGATGAAAATTTATTTACGAGCCTAGGGACAAAATCGTAATTTTACCAAAGTGTAGGGACAAAATAGTCATTTTTGCCTAAAGTGTAGTTTATGGTGCATTATGATTCATAAGTGATTAAACCAGTAAATTCCATTGTTCTAGATCAAAGAAAACGAGTTTCGGACCTAAAACGGGTGAAAAGAGAAATGTGGGCAAAAAGTCCCTTTTTGGGCCTTTCGACATCGAGGTAAGTTCATGTGCGAATGTTGCAATTTCGTATGAGTTAATTTAATATTTCAATGTTGTATGGAATGTATATTTACTCTATGAATGTATGAAATATCTTTGATGAGAGGTCAAAAGAATTGAATCTAAGAGTAATGGGAAATGTATGTAGAATGATATGATGATAGTTAAAGTCTCGTGTAAGACCATATTGGAATATGGCCTCGATGTAAGAATTTGTATAAGACCATGTCAGGGACATGGCATCGATATGTTAATGCAAGTAAGACCCTATTGGGGTATATATTCTATGTGACATTATGAGTATGAGACTCAAGAGAATTATTTAATAACTTGAGTGATTCAACGTATATGTTGAAAGAAAGAAAGTACGTGGTTGCACCACGAAAAAAGCACAAGTGTGTGTGCTAGAATTGAATTGATATGAATTCAGTGTATGATGAACCCTTACTGGGTTATGTGTATTCAATACACCTTAGTTGTATGGGATAGATTCATTAATGCATTATGTGAATGCAAACGAGTATCGTAGAAAGTTAAGTAAGAATAGAAGTATGTGAGGATGTTCTCGAAGGAACATTTGAAATAGAGATATACATGAGGATTATTATCCATGAATGTAAAATAACGGTGAGCTACGTGCGATACTATCTTATTGATGGTAATGATGGGCTACGTGTGATATCATCAATTATATTATTATCGGTGGGCTATGTGCGATACCACCCTATTAGAGATTCAATGGTGAGCTAAGTACGAAACCACCGCGATATTAGTAGCATGAGCGGCTTATTGAAAATGCTTGATGTGTTGTTTTATATGATCATGTGGTGATCAGTGCAGGAAGGTATGCTAATTGAACGAGTAATTGGCTTGTGACATGGTAAGAATGTGGTAAGAGATTAAATGAGTTAGTTTCAAGAATAGTTGAGCAAGTAACCATGAGTTTACGAGAGACACTCTTCATGATACTTTGTAAATATGTATATTCAATGAATATCAATATTTGACACATTATGCAGATGAGCTTACTAAGCATTATTGCTTACTCCTTTACTTTTCTCATCTCTTATAGGTTATATTAACTAGCTCGGGTTGGAGACCGCCGGAGATGTCTTCACACTATCTAGCAGACTCTTGGTATGAGGTAACAAGTCCTTAGAATTCATGGCATGTATAGGGCTAGTACTTGAGGTTGATTAAGTCATTGATAATGTGCCCAATTGTATTTGCCTAAGAGAATCTAAGTTGGTTGTATTTGTATTGGGAGTAGTTTTCCCTAGTGTATGGGATAAAGACTGTATCTCTTTAATGATTAAATGTGTTAATTCATGTGTTTTAATTGATGATTTGAGAATGTTTTGAAGTAGTAAATGAATGTAAGCAAACGGGAGTGGTAAAAGGCTTTGTAAGATAGCCTCTAAGTGCCCACACGGATAGACACACGGGCGTGTGTCTAGGCCGTGTGTCTCCTGCACCTTAGTATCTTAAGTCAGATTAGACCATGGGCTGGTCACACTACCGTTTGTTCAGGCCGTGTGATACACACGGTTGGCACATGGGCGTGTGCCAAGGCCGTGTGAAGTCTGCACTTGACACTTAGAAGTTCAATTGTCACACGGCTGACGCACACGGGCGTGTGTACAAACCGTGTGGATAAGTCAGAATGCCAAGGTTTGGCACACGGGCCAGGGCCACGGGCGTGTCCAGGCCATGTGGATTTAGTCAGTGTCGACCACGGGTGGAAGGCACGGGCATGTCTTAAGGGCACACGGGCGTGTCCCTATACCAACACCGGCGTGTGGCCCCTGTTTTAAAGAGAAGTGTGTTTTGGCTTGTAAAAGTTTCCGGACGCAAGTTTAAAGCCTCGTAGGCTCGCGATATGAATGATTTGACTTAGAAAGAGAAGTTTTTAATTCGGAATGAAATTTTATATCCCGTAAATACATGTTTAAGCAAGTTCAAGCATAGTAATGTCTCGTATCCGGTCTAAGCCTCAGACTCGAGTGTGGGGTGTTACATTTAATGGTATCAGAGCTATGGCTTAGTCGGTTCTAGGACTAACCTAGCGTGAGTAAGAGTCTAGCTATACATGCCGTATGTGGACCGTGATAGTGTGATGTCTCCCGGATCTAACGAAATTATTTTGTTAAGACAGTGATGATTCCCAACCGAGCTAATTTCAGTAAGTTTGTAAGATTTTCAAGCTTCATGAATATTTCACTGAATTGCTTGTGATGTTGTTATATGCACATTATTTCCATGAAAATGTTTAATGATTTATTAAACAAAGAAGTTACTAAGAGCATGTATATGAAAGTCCCGATTGAAAATGAATTACTTAGGATACTCAATCTGCCACATGAGACAAGAAAGTCCGTATAAGACCATGTCAAGACATGGCATTGGCAATCAAGTAAGTTATCATGTAAGACCAAGACAAGTCTTGGCATTGAAGAGTTACTATGAGATGAAGACCCATATAAGCCCAAGCCAAGGAATGGCATTGGCGAATCTCCAAGCAAAGATGTCATGTAAGTCCAAGACAAGTCTTGGCATTGAAAAGCTATCAAGAGATAGAGATCCCATGTAAGTCCAAGCTAAGGCATGGCATTGGTAAGTAACAAGAAGATTTCATGTAAGTCCAAGCCAAGGCTCGGCATTGGCCAGTTCATGAGTAAAGTTACCAATAAGACCATGTCAAGACATGGCAATGGTAAGTTCCCAAGGGAACCCACAAGCAAGACTTCGTGTAAGTCCATGTCAAGACATGGCATCGATACCAAGTAAGAGATCCCATGTAAGACTATATCAAGGATATAGCATTGGCATCAAGATACATGTTAAATGAGATTCAGTATCCTCAGTCATTCATAGTAATTCATCGGGCAAAAGAGTAAAGCTTAAATGAGATAGCAAGAAAGTTAGTAGTAAAGTTGATATTATGTCATGCTAGTGAAGGCTGACTAACAAGTATAATTCATGTTATGAATGATGATGTTGAGATTATGCTTGTTATAGTAAAGTATACTAATCTATGTGATCAAGTGTTACAGGTACCTTGTTTACCTTACAAATATGAGACTAGTAAGTACCATGATGTATGTGAGAAGCAGTAAGAGTAAGTAAGCATTTGAGATTTGTGATGCCATTGTTTATGATAAATATGTCCACATGGTTAAATCTCACGTGTGACTGTTAAAGTAGAAAAGATATAATGTTTCGTCTTATGACCCTATTACAAAGTCGCACATATTATAGTATGAGAGTTAAAACTGAAAAGTTTGACTAAGTAGAATGCATGAGATGAGTACGGTCGTTCAATGATAAAATGATGAATAAGACCATGGTAGGACCATGGCGGTACATGTGATTCCATATAAGACCATGTCTGGGACATGGCATTGGTGACGATATGTGATCCCATATAAGACCATGTCTAGGGCATGGCATTGGCATCGATACATGATCCCGTATAAGACCATATCTGGGGTATGGAATCGGCATCAAATAGTAATTCCGTGTAAGACCATATCTGGGGTCTGGCGTCGGCATCGAATAGTGATTCCGTGTAAGACCATGTCTGGGACATGGCTTCGACACCAAAGAAAGATCTCGTATAAGACCATGTCTGGGACATGGCATCGACATCTAAGTATGATCTCATATAAGACCATATCTGGGATATGGCATCGACATCGAGTTACAAGATCCCGTATAAGACCATATCTGGGATATGGCATCGACATCGACATGAGTTTCCATGTAAGACCGTATCTAGGATATGGCATTGGTATTGATATGAGATTTCGTGTAAGACCATAGCAAGGCTATGGCATCGTGACGACATGTAAAGCAATAGTCGGACTCGATGTTGTGATACGAGTAAGACCATAGTTGGACTATGGCGATCAAGTAAACGACGATACTCAAACCGTAAGACATTCTCTAGATTAATAAGCAATAGTAAGAGAAAGTAGAGTTAAATGTTAAGTACTCGAGTAGATATTAATGTGAAACTTGAGTTATTAAAGTCATGACTCAAAAGTATGAGTGATAGAGATAATTGTAACGTGATAAACGTGAAAACTCACTTGAGACGAGTTATGTGACTATGATGATATTTCATTGATAATGAATAGTAAATCATATGTATGTAGTCCCGAGAATCAAGTTAGGGGCTCTACGACTTCACCCCCTTACCACTGTTGAATCATGATGAGATGTTTATGAGAATCAAATTGAGTACGTTTACATGTGATTAATGCAATATTTATGTTAGCATAATTGAGAATGCTTTGTATCACATTGATACATGATACTCTACTATGTAGAGTAATTGTTGTTGAACATGAGGTTGAAGTCCTAGGGGACTATAATGAAAAGGCTATCATTGAGATATGAAAAAGAGAAGGTCCCGTATAAGACCATGTTCGAGGCACGGCCTCGGCACTGAGTTGAGATTCTGTATAAGACCATATCTGGGATATGGCATTGGTAATGAATATGAGAATCGTGTAAGACCATATTTAGAATACGACATCGATACCTAAGGTGGAAGTCCATATAAGACCTTATCCGGGATATGGCATTGGCATTTAGAGGTGACTCCATATAAGACCACCTCGGGAATATGGCATTGGTTTTGTACCTACATGAATGACGATGAATATGCATCTTTGATTATCCCTAGTGATCAATGGGACAGATAGATGAGTCTAGAGGTAGAAATGAGAATGGTACTAAAGTCATGTGAAAGAGTGAAAACATGTACTCGTGAATGAATCACGAAGAGACGATTACGATATATGACACGGAACATGTTATATAAGGGCAAGTATGAGTAAGTTGGCTAGAAGCCTATGGTTTGTATATGGTTAGTTAATGCCATGGATGGGGTTATAATGATCTCTTTTAGTATTATGTACTAATACATGTTTCCCTTCAGGGATGATGTGGTCGTTCTTTTCATGAAATTGTGATTGTGTGAGAATGTCAACTGACGGAAAAAGTAGACTAAACGGTTGTCGATTTAGTTAATCAAAATCGACATTCCTCTATCTCCTCGTAACCTTAATGGGGTACCTTGAGGAGGAAGTTGGTGATGACTCTAGTATAAGAAATGAAATCACAAGTTTTACGTCGTGTGATGAGTTTTCGAATAAGATGGATAGAGTTAATGAATTCGATCGAGACGTCCCCGCTATCGTGAGATATAACGATAGTAAAGGTTTTAGATTAGCACAACAAGAGAAACTCAGATGAGAGTGTGCTAGAAATATGTTCTCTGTGTGGAGAAAAGAGTAGATTAATGTATTGAGATATGATTTGAATTCTATGTATATTCACGCATGAATCAATAAAGAGAATAAATTTCTGTGTGTTCGTGAGTGGGGAGCATGATACAAAGATATGCTCATAGAAATGTTCAAACCGTGATGGTTGAGTTGAAAATTATTGAAGGAACTATTAATTGAAAGTTTTAGTACTGAGTTCAATTTGAATCGAGAAAAGAATTGCCAGATTGATGATCCAGAGACAATCACCATTGTGTCTGTGTAATGAGTTAGATATTATGAAAAGATCCATGTTAAGCAATGCGAGTTAGTTACTCGGTTGACCTTAGTTGGTAATATCCTAGTTTCAGCAAGGTTAATGACTAGAGTGAATCTCCCTTTCAGAACAAAGGAGTTCAGAAGTGAGTTAATAAATGGTATTTAAGGTGATAAAATCCAGATTGGATAAGATTTCTATTGTCGATGTTTCCTTGAGATAGAATTTGAATAATGATGAATCCAAAACTTATACAGAAGTTTTGATATGAGATTTAGTAGTAGCATATCTAGTAATGTAAGAATAAGAAAGTGCAATTATGTGCATAAATGATGTGACAATAGAGTACATTTCACGATATGATTGAGTCTATTGTCAGAAGTAGTTGATCACTAAAAGCTGAATTTTCAAAGCGTACAAGTCAAGACTATTACAGTTAGTAAACGCTTGAATGAGAAAATGAGATACAACCTTATAGATTTCAAATTTGATTTGACAAATTCCCAAGAAGGGGAATGTCATTCAAATTGTAGTGAATCAACCAGTAAAGATCCGAACGATTATTTGGACATATACAGAGTTCCAAATTGGTGGATTACTGAGTATATGCCCCAGAGGAAGAATAACCTAGGTCTCAAGTTACGTTTCGACCTTATGTATCACAGCTAAAGAGTTATTGGTAAGAGAAACTTGAGGATAAGTGGATTGGCAATTTTGAAGAGTAGATGGAAGCGTTTTAAGAATGTTGGTAGCAACTCCTCCTGATAAGATTTTCGGGGACGAAAATCCCTAAGGGAGGAGAATTGTAACAGCCCGATTTAGGGGCTAGTCAGAACAGTGATCTCGGAATCACTAATTTGAAGTTAGAGAAAATTATTTTCATGTTATGTTATGTATCATAACATGTTTATAAGGATGCATGAAAATTTTGGTGCCTTAATTTTAGCGATTTCTAGCTAAATTGTGAAAAAGGACTAAATCGCATAGTGCGAAAGTTCTATTTTAATTGCTAGAGGTACCAAAAAGATATGATTTATAAATTGGACGTCCCAAATGTGCAATTAGGCCATGGGAATTAGCTTGGCCGGTCAAAGAAGACAAAGGGGACAAGGGCATTAAATGTTGTCATGTTAGGTAATTAAAAAGAAATAAAATAAGATGAAATAAGCAAAAAGCTATCATCTTTTTATTTCTTCTCTTCTTCAACCAAAAATATCAGCCATGGGAGGGGTTTGAAAGCTTAAAATTTTAGCAAGCTTTACTCCATTCAAGTAAGTGATTTTGATGCTTATTTTTGATGAAAATTACATTTTTGGAGTCCCCAAAGCTTAAGCTAGCTAATGGGAGGATTAATTTGCAACATGGTTGAATGTCTAGGGACTTGCCATGAGATATTTTATGTTGTTTGATGAGTTTTTATGGAAGAAAATGAATGATAGGATGATGAGAAACAACTTTTGTGAAAGGTGTTGCCATGAAAACACCTATTTGGGACTAAAATGCAAAAGTTGTAATTTGTTCATTAAGGCATGAAATTGATGGAATTGTGAATAGTTGTAAGAGGATTAAATGTTTAGCTAGGCTTGCTTAATAAGAAATTGAGATGAAAATTTATTTACGAGCCTAGGGGCAAAATCGTAATTTTGCCAAAGTGTAGGGGCAAAATAGTCATTTTTGCCTAAAGTATAGATTATGGTGCATTATGATTCATAACTGATTAAATCAGTAAATTCCATTGTTCTGGATCAAAGAAAATGAGTTACGGACCTAGAATGGGTGAAAAGAGAAATATGGGCAAAAAGTCCCTTTTTGGGCCTTTTGACATCGAGGTAAGTTCATGTGCGAATGTTGCAATTTTGTATGATTTAATTTAATGTTCCAATGTTGTATGGAATGTATATTTACTCTATGAGTGTATGAAATATCTTTGATGAGAGGTCAGAAGAATTGAATCTAAGAGTAATGGGAAATGTATGTAGAATGATATGATGATAGTTAAAGTCTCGTGTAAGACCATATTGGAATATGGCCTCGATGTAAGAATTCGTATAAGACCATGTCAGGGACATGACATCGATATGTTAATGCAAGTAAGACCCTATTGGGGTATATATTCTATGTGACATTATGAGTATGAGACTCAAGAGAATTATTTAATAACTTGAGTGATTCAACGTATATGTTGAAAGAAAGAAAGTACGTGGTTGCACCACGGAAAAAGCACAAGTGTGTGTGCTAGAATTGAATTGATATGAATTCAGTGTATGATGAACCCTTAGTGGGTTATGTGTATTCAATACACCTTAGTTGTATGAGATAGATTCATTAATGCATTATGTGAATGCAAACGAGTATCGTAGAAAGTTAAGTAAGAATAGAAGTATGTGAGGATGTTCTCGAAGGAACATTTGAAATAGAGATATACATGAGGATTATTATCCATGAATGTAAAATAACGGTGAGCTACGTGCGATACTACCTTATTGATGGTAATGATGGGCTGTGTGTGATATCATCAATTATATTATTATCGGTGGGCTATATGCGATACCACCCTATTAGAGATTCAATGGTGAGCTAAGTACGAAACCACCGCGATATTAGTAGCATGAGCGGCTTATTGAAAATGCTTGATGTGTATTTTTATATGATCATGTGGTGATCAGTGCAGGAAGGTATGCTAATTGAACGAGTAATTGGCTTGTGACATGGTAAGAATGTGGTAAGAGATTAAATGAGTAAGTTTCAAGAATAGTTGAGCAAGTAACCATGAGTTTATGAGAGACACTCTTCATGATACTTTGTAATTATGTATATTCAATGAATATCAATATTTGACACATTATGCAGATGAGCTTACTAAGCATTATTGCTTACCCCTTTACTTTTCTCATCTCTTATAGGTTATATTAACTAGCTCGAGTTAGAGACCGCCGTAGATGTCTTCACACTATCTAGCAGACTCTTGGTATGAGGTAACAAGTCCTTAGAAGTCATGGCATGTATAGGGCTAGTACTTGAGGTTGATTAAGTCATTGATAATGTGCCCAATTGTATTGGCCTAAGAGAATCTAAGTTGGTTGTATTTGTACTGGGAGTAGTTTTCCCTAGTGTATGGGATAAAGACTTTATCTCTTTAATTATTAAATGTGTTAATTCATGTGTTTTAATTGATGATTTGAGAATGTTTTGAAGTAGTATATGAATGTAAGCAAACGGGAGTGGTAAAAGGCTTGGTAAGATAGCCTCTAAGTGCCACACGGATAGACACTGCGGGCGTGTGTCTCACGCACTATAGTATCTTAAGTCGAGTTAGACCACGGGCTGGTCACACGACCGTTTGTTCAAGCCGTGTGATACACACGGTTGGCACATGGGCGTGTGCGAAGGCCGTGTGAAGTCCGCACTTGACACTTAGAAATTCAATTGTCACATGGCACGCGCACTGCGGGCGTGTGTACTGACCGTGTGGATAAGTCGAGAATGCCAAGGTTTGCACACGGGCGGGGCCACGGGCGTGTCGGCCGTGTTGATTTAGTCAGTGTCGACCACGGGTGGAAGGCACGGGCATGTCTTAAGGGCACACGAGCGTGTCCATATACCAACACGGGCGTGTGGCCCCTGTTTTAAAGAAAAGTTTCTTTTGTCTTGTAAAAGTTTTCGGACGCAAGTTTAAGGCCTCGTAGGCCCACGATATGAATGATTTGACTAAGAAAGAGAATTTTTTTAATTCGAAACGAAATTTCATAGCCCGTAAATACATGTTTAAGCAAGTTCAAGCATAGTAATGTCTCGTATCCGGTCTAAGCCTCAGACTCGGGTATGGGGTGTTACAACTCTTAGATTTGATTCTCTTGATATCTCGTCAAAACATATTTAATACATCCATAGAGTAAATATACATTCCATACAACATTGGAATATTAAATACTTCACTTAGAGTTGCATAATTTAGCACATGAACTTACTTCGATATCGAAAAGAGTAGAAAGGGACTTATTTGCCCATATTTCTTTTTTCTCTCGTTCTAGGTCTGAATTTCGTTTTCTTTGATCTAGAACAATAAAATTTACACATTAAATCACTTTATACATCATAATCTACACTTAGACAAAAAAAATGACTATTTTGCCCTTATACCATGGCAAAATTACGATTTTGACCCTAGGCTCGTAAATCACTTTTCATCACATTTTCTTATTAAACAAGCCTAGCTGAACATTTAACCCTCTTACAACTATCCACAATCCCAACTATTTCATGCATTAATGAACAAACTACAACATTTGCATCTTAGTCCAAATTAGGTGTTTTCATGAAAACACCTTTCACAAAAGTTGTTTCTCATCTTCCTAACATTCATTTTCTTCCATAAAAACTCAACAACCAACATAAACTCTCTCATGGAAAGTCCCTATACTTTCAACCATAATGCAAATTACGCCCCTCATTAGCTAGCTTAAGCTTTAGGAACTCCAAAAGTACAAAAATTATCAACTAAAACCATCAAAATCACTTGTAGAGAAAATGAGCTGCTGAAATTTCCAAGCTTTCAAAGCCCTCCCTTTGTTGATATTCTCGGTTGGAGAAGAAGACTAAGGGCCAGTTCTTCATTGCTTTTCAAAAGCACTTCTGGCTCCAAAAGCACTTTTGGAAGAAAAGCTGTGCTTGAACAATTTGCTTTTGAGTGAATTTTTGGTTTTTTGAAGTGCTTTTGAAAAGCACTTCTAAAAAGGAGAAGCTAAAATTTTTAGCTTTTCCTCTCCCAAAAGCACTTTTAGTGCTTAATTACTTTTTCACCACTCTAATAACATAATACTTTCCCTTTTTTTTCGTGGTGCTTAATTACAAATGTGTTAAAATCATTAATTAAAAATAAAAAAATTATTTTTGAATATATTAATTACAAATATTTAATGGTTATATTTAAATATTTAAAATGTAGTTTATATAGTCTAATTAAATTTTATAATTAATTAATATTTATTACTTAAAAATATTTAAAATTTATATTTCATATATTAAAATATTAACAAGTTATAGTAATTTTTTTATATTCTTACTAAAATATAATAATATTAACTAATTTAAATTTTATTTAAATGCATATTTGTTACTTGATAATAACATGTCTAAAATGGACATTTTATTTCTCAAAAGCACTTTTTGACAGCAATGCTAAACACTCAAATTTTAAACCAAACTTTTCAAAATCGCTTCTCAAAAGCACTTTTCCAAAGCAGTTCTCAAAAGCACTTTTCAAAAGCATTGTCAAACTAGCCCTAAATAAAAAGATGATAACTTTTGCTTATTTCATCTTATTTTATTCATTTTGTCAACTAATATCACCAACTATTGACAAAAATAAATGCTCTTGTCCCCTATGAACCCTATGGCCGGCCAACTCACTTAAAAAAGGCCAAATTGTACATTTGGGACCTCCAATTAATATTCTATAGCTATTTGGCACCTCTAGCAAATAAAATAGAACTTTCGCACTTTATGCGATTTAGTCCTTTTTCGCGATTAGGCATGAAATCACTAAGATTAAGGCACTAAAATTTTCATGCACACTTATAAACATGTTATAACACAAAATAACATGAAAATAATTTTATCTAACCTGGGATTAGTGATCCCGAGATTGCTATTCCGACTAGCCCATAAATCGGGCTGTTACAAAATGTGGCTTTATTGCTTTGATTTGGTTAGTGATGTTTTGGTATATGTATGTGGTGCCTTTGAATGCCATATTGGTTAGATGAATAGGATGTTTGAAATGGTATATTTATAAGTGTTTGAATGATGTTTAGGTCTATTGAATGTGTGCACAAATAGGATGGTTGATTAGGTATGTTTTAGGGTCAAATTATGATTCACACGGGCTAGGACACGGGCTGTCACACGGCCTAGCTAGATGGTCGTGTGTCATTTGTAATTTCTTAGTGTTTTAGTCAATGAGTTTGTAACACCCCAAACCCGGCCCAAATGCTACAACCGGATCTGGTATGTCACTTAAGAGATTTTACATAACATGTCGCATTTCGGAAAACAGTTACTAGGTTTACACCTTTATTTCGAAAGCTTAATAATTCATTAAAGTATAAAATATTAAGTTACCAATTATCTTTGTAGATTTTAAATAAAAAAAACCAAAATTTCATGCAGGTCTTAACTTAATTGATAACATAAAACTTAAAACCCAATAATAAAAGCCCAACAAAATCCCAAAACATAAATGGTAGTACTGTAACATCCTAAATTTACGGGCCTATACATTTAGTGTAGGGATAGGTTTACTATGTTAATTTAATTGATAGGGGTCTAAATTTGGGCTTAGAATTAGGCCAAAAGGCCCAGATTAAAGTGGCATCATTAACAGTTAAAAAGGAACAAGTTTTGGGTCGCAAGGAGCCCATGTTTTAGGCCAAATTCGGCACTTTAAATGAAGAGAGGGACGCGCCACACACGAGGGAATTAGGGGCCCAAGTATTAAGTTTAATGAGGCCCAAATATTTTAATTTAAGTGAGTTAAATTTGGCATTAGGGATTAGTAGAGGTGGACGGCTACAAGGCTATAAAATAGGAGAATTTATGTGGATTTTTAAGTGACATACCAGATCCGGTATTAGCGTTTGGGCCGGGTTTGGGGTGTTACAAATTGGTATCAGAGCCCGGTTCAAAACTCGGCTCTGGGGTTTTTTTTTTGGGCTCAAAATGTTTTCCAAAGTTGGGTTTCGAAACATGCATATTTATACAGGTCTATTAGCTCAAAGATGGCACTGCGTCTCGGCCCAAGTCCGCGGTAAGTATTACGAACCATTGTGTGATATAATATATGTGGGCTTGATGGGCTTTATGGGACGTAGATTAGTTAGATTAGAACTTGATGGACTTTAGGCCTAGCTGAAACAACTCTTAAAATCTCATTAGACTTAACTTCACTAAACAAACCCGTGAGCGAGCCGCAAGACTAGGGTGTGGTAATGATGGCATACACATGTGCAGGATTGGATCGGAAGAGCACAGTATTTAAGCGGTCCTAGTGACTCACCTCCTCTTCATTTGGAATCCTGCAGTGCGTAGTATTTGTTCACCTTAGCCAACTTAGGGTGTGGCAATGGGCATACGCATGTCTAGGAGTGGATTCAAGGAGAGCTTGGTACTTAGCGATCCTAGCGACTCACCTCCTCTTCACTAGAATCCTACAGTGCGTGGTGATTATTCACCCTAGTTACGAGGACTTGTTTATGGGCTAAACCTTATAATTAAAACACGAAAGGGACCGACCACCCTAGTTTGAAAAAAAAAAGAAAGAAAATTTCTCAAGTTTTGCAAAATTTTCAAAATACGTTTGATTTGTGAAAACTACCAACTTGACCATGAATTTGTAAAATACCTATGTTTTGAAAATTTACCCGAAAATCTCATGTTTATAAGAGTAACCGGACCATGAAACTAGATTTTTCCCCAAAGTACCCTGTTTGAAAAAAAAACGACAACAACATCGAAATATCCCTGGTTAGAAAAAATTACCAACCTACCCTCGTTTTGTCAAATGACCAAAATACCCCTGGTTTGTACAATTACCAAATTACCCTGATTTGCAAAATTACTAAATTGCCCCTGATTTCAAAATTATCGAAATACCCTCAAATTTCAAAATTACCGAAATACCCCTTGATTTCAAAATTACCAAAATACCCCCGAATTATAAAATTACTAGAATACCCTCACTTCACGAAATCAACAAGGAACTTTATTATGAAAAATTACAAAAATACCCCTGTAGGATGAAATTATGGAAATACCCCTGGGTAGTGAATCAACGAAAACACCTTTACGTGAAGAATGCAAGTGCTTGGATGATTTTTGTATAATGTATGTTTTTTATTTTAGTTAGAGGTTACAAACTTGAGACTGTATTGTGAATTCGAATTCGAAAGAACCACTCTTAAAACTATTATTCATAAGACTGCTAGTGGGTAACTAGTGAAAGAAAACTAATAATCCATAAAATTCTTAATCAGATAAACGCAAATCGGTAAAATGAGTACAAGGGGACGAGGACGCTCTAGATGCTAACATCTTTGCGTGCGTACTACCATAGTATACTAAGTGTTTCTTTTGGCTTTAGAATCGGAGTGCACAATAAAGCATAGTGGTGAGACTTGGGTAGTACGATTAATAGTTAGTTGGAAAATTCGAGACTGAAATTTCTTTAAGGGGTAGAACTGTAACATCCTAAATTTACGAGCCTATACATTTAGTGTAGGGATAGGTTTACTATGTTAATTTAATTGATAGGGGTCTAAATTTGGGCTTAGAATTAGGCAAAAGGCCCAGATTAAAGTGGCATCATTAACAGTTAAAAAGGAACAAGTTTTGGGTCGCAAGGAGCCCATGTTTTAGGCTAAATTCGGCACTTTAAATGAAGAGAGGGTGATGCCACACACAAGGAATTAGGGGCCCAAGTATTAAGTTTAATGAGGCCCAAATATTTTAATTTAAGTGAGTTAAATTTGGCATTAGGGATTAGTAGAGGTTAACGGCTACAAGGCTATAAAATAGGAGAATTTATGTGGATTTTTAAGTGACATACCAGATCCGATTGTAGCATTTGGGCCGGGTTTGGGGTGTTACAGAGTTACACTGTAACAGTCCGGTTTAAACCCTAGTTGGAACAGTGGTTTTGGGACCACAAATCTGAGTTAGAATAATATTTTAATATTATTTTCCGTGCCTATGATATGTGATTAAGCATGTGTTAAAGCTCCATAGATTAATTTGTCCGTTTGTGTGTTTAATTTGAGAAAAGGATTAAATTGCAATAAATGTAAAATTAGCATGATATTTGTAAAAGTGCCTATTTGTTGTGGCTTTTAAATGTGAAGGCCTTATGAGACTATTAAGCCATTTATAAGATAGTGGATGGTTATATTACATAATAACCTTAATGTTTATTTGTCTTATATGATTAATAAATGGGTAAAAAGGGAATTTGATAATTCTTTTTATTTTAATAAAAAAAAGGCTAAAAATAAGCCATTCTTATCATCTTGTTGGCCGAAACTCACAAGAAAAGAAAAGAAGAAAACAAGTTAGGGTATTCAGCTAGGTTTGATCCAAATTCAAGGTATGTTTTGCTTCGGTTTTTGATAATTTCTACGTTTTTGTAATTGTTGCTTTGTGTTCTTCAAAACCCATGTTTCAATTTTGTGAATTGATGATGTTTTTGAAATGAGCCATTGATGAACACATGAGTTTTATGGAGTTTGATGGTGAATTATAAAAGATATGTGTTTGATTAATATAGCTTGTTCTTGAGTTTTTGATGAATTTGAGTATTTTGGATGTAATTGAGAAAATGATTATTTGAGGGACTAAATTGTGAAATAAATAAAATGTATGGACTTGTATGAGTAACATGAACATTCGTCTAAGCATGGGTATATAGTGATTTTGTGAAATAAGGACTAGAATGTGAAAATGTGAAAATGTGAGGGCTAATTTGCAAATTGCCCTAAATATGTGTTTTTGGATTGAATTGAATTTTTTGGTGAATAAAAGAGTTAAATTTGAATATGTATAGATCAATAACCGAAGAAAACAAACTTAGATCGCAGGAAATCAAAAATAGTTGATTAGCCGTTCATTTCCGTTCCTCCTGTACGAGGTAAGTCTATATACAAATAAATGTATTTGTATTGATTTATGTATATTCATGTGAAATCTCAATG
Source organism: Gossypium sturtianum (assembly GCA_025698515.1). NCBI lineage: Eukaryota > Viridiplantae > Streptophyta > Magnoliopsida > Malvales > Malvaceae > Gossypium > Gossypium sturtianum. Next base: position 68,695,805 of record CM046946.1, on the reverse strand, counting down.
TGATGAATGCATACAAGAATGACAAATATATGATACCTAAGAATGTATCGACAATTGGTCAATATCCGAAAAGTCTCGTACGAACCTAGGAATAGATAGGATTGTATATGTCATGACATAGGTGCCCGATATGTGCTATCATGTAAGACCACGTCTGGGACGTTGGCATTGATTTGAGATTTAGTGTAAGACCACGTCTGGGATGTTGGCATCGATATGAGATTTATGTGTAAGACCATGTCTGGGACATTGGCATCGTATTGATTCGTGTAAGACCCTGTCTGGGACAGTGGCCTCGATATTTTGTTACATGTAAGACCACGTCTGGGACGTCGGCATTGTACGACTATTCCGAGCATTCTGAATATCCTATTAGATTTCAAACGGTTCAACGGGCAAGTCTAAGATGTGAATGGCTAAGTGAAATGTATAATGATTCAGGTATGTTTGAAAGATACACTATGTATGTGTATGAAAGGTAAGTATATATGTGAATTTACCAAAATGACTGTGTGTATGGAATTGATGAGATAAGATGTGATATACAAGCTTGAATGAGTTATGGGCATTTGTGATATTTGAGTTGTGGAATGTGGGTAAGCATTGGCTAATGATGAGCCAAAGAAGATGTTATAAATTTGCAAATGTGAAACTCTAATGGCATTATATCAATGTGGTTTATGTGCATTTTATGCTAAGTTTATTTGTATATAGCTTACTAAGCTTTTGATAGCTTACTTTGTGTCTGTTTGCTCTATTTTATAGATTGTCAAAGCTACTAAAGGCTCGGGGACCGTCGAGGATGATCGCCACACTATCAAACTCAACTTTGGTACTTTTGAATGTGTATATAGCTAAATATGGCATGTATAGGCTAGTTGTTTTGAAGTACGTTTGAGACATGTGTACCTAGCCATGTGATATGGCGAGTTTAATGGTTGAGTAAAGAATGAAGAGTCATGCTATATGATGTTGGTTTTGATATGATCTCATGTCTATAAAATGGTCAAGATTATAGTAAGATATTGATGCATTATGAGTGTATATCTTTGATGAAAAAAAATATTATATGAATGGTAAGATGTGGAAGTATCATGCATGGTTATATATGTGATTTTGTTGTGCAAAATGGTATACAAGTTGGCATGATTAAAAATGAGATTGAATGGGATGATACGTTGATTATTTGACATGATTTGTGGTTGCCAATTGTGTTTGGAATATACTTGTATGAGCTTGTAGGTAATTCTATGTGTGGGAGGCAAGTTTGGCCTTGAAAATGGCCTATAACTGCCCACACGGTTGAGCACACGGGTGTGTGGCTCGACCGTGTCCCTTGTGGTTGAAATTCAAATCAAGTCAGGCTCGACCACGGGCTGGACACACGGGCGTGTGACTGGCCGTGTGGTGCAAGTCAGGTTCGAACACGCGTGAGGCACACGGGTGTGTCCATGGCCGTGTGGACAAGTCAGTATGTATGCCCTGTTTTGACACGACTTAGACACACGGGCGTGTGACCTCTGTAACTTAGAAAAGTTTTAAATTTCGAAGAATTTCCGTATGAGTTCGGTTTAGTCCCGGCCCTATTCTAAAGCATGTTTAAGGTCTCATTGACCTATTCTAGGGACACTTTGATGTGATATATTGAATTATATTATCGAATTTCCGTAAAAGTTTCCGATCTATCTGGTAACCCCTTTAACCCTAGACCGGCGATGGTTACGGGTTAGGGGTGTTACATTTGGTTGGTATCAAAGCTACGGTTTCGTCGATTCTCAGACTAACGTAGCGTATGAGAGTATAGCTATACATGCCATATATATTAAATGTGATAGTGTGTAACACCCCTAACCCATATCCGTCGCCGGAGTAGGGTTAAAGGTATTACCGGATAGATCGAAAACTTTTAAAAATAATTCATCTTACAAAACATTATTTCACATCAAAGAGTCCCTTTTTTAGGTCAATGAGACATTAAACATACTTTAGAGTAGGGCCAGGACAATACCGAACTCTTACGAAAATTCTCAAAAATTTAAAACTTTTCTAAGTTTCAGGGGTTACACGCCCATGTGGGCAGGCCGTGTGCCTCCCACGGCTGCTAGACACGCCCATGTGTCTTCCCCGTGGTCGAACCTGACTTTACTCCACGGCCACCAAGCACACCCGTGTACCTTGGCCGTGGTCGATCCTGACTAAACCATACAACTACCAAGCACGTAGTGTGATGACGATCCTCGATGGTCCCCAAGCCTTCAGTAGCTTTGACGATCTATAAAACAGAGAAAACACACATGCAGAGTAAGCTTTCCAAAAGCTTAGTAAGTCATATACAAATAAACTTAACTTAAAATGCACATAGCATATTTATACAATGACAATAATGGTTTTCATAGCATATACATCTCACGTAGAGTTTGGCTCAATTGTTTAGCCATAACTTATTACATTCTTCAATTCAAATATCACATATACACAAAGCTTATTCAAGCATATCTTCATATGAAATCTCATTATTTCTTTGCGTATACTCATCATAGTAAGTTCATATAGATACATACCTTTCATACACACATAGTGTACTTTTCAAACGTACCTGAAACAGATGTACAAATCACAGAATTGTTCATTTCTCAGACTTGCCCGTTGAACCGTTCAGAACTAAATAGGATATTCAGGAAGCTCGAAATAGTCATACAATGCCAACGTCCCAGACGAGTTCTTACATGTACTCAGATATAGATGCCTCTATCCCAGACAGGGTCTTATACGAATCAATATGATGCCAATGTCCCAGACATGGTCTTACACGTAAATCTCATATCAATGCCAATGTCCCAGACGTGGTCTTACATGAAATCACCAATAAATGCCAACGTCCCAGACATGGTCTTACATGATATCACAGAACCGACACCTATGTCATGACATAGCTAATCCTATCTATCCCTAGGTTCACACGGGACTTCTCGGACTTTATCAGTTTATCGACTTATTAGCCAACTCAAATTTCACATACATTCCATCTCAATGGAGGATCATAGTATTTCACATATCATATGCATTCAAATAATTTAATAGAAATACATTTATTTGTATATCGACTTACCTCGGATTTTATTAACAGAAATGGATACGGCTACTCGATCACTTTCGATTTCCCGCGATCTAAGTCCGTTTTCGTCAGTTCTTGATCTATACATATTCAGATTTAACCTATTCATTCATCAATTCATTCAATTCAATCCAAGAACATACATTTAGGGAAATTTGCAATTCAACCCTCACATTTGCACAATTTATCAATTTAGTCCATTTTTCTCAAAACATCAAATACACAAAATCATCACATACTCATGCTTAGCCGAATGCTTATGAATATCATACAAGCCCATATATTTCATAAAATTCACAATTTAGTCCTTCAAATTTCTATTTTCTCAATTTAGCCCTAATTAGCTAAATTCATAAAAAATTCAAGAACAACATATGTTCATCTAACATATAGCTTTCATATAACACTATTAAACATCACAAAATTCATATGTTCATTCATGTCACTTTGAAAAATCTTCATTAATTCATAAAATTGAGATATGGGTTTTGTAGCTCTCGAAGCAACAATTACAAAAACGTAGAAATTATCAAAAATCGATTAAAAACATACCTTGAATTTATGCTTCAAGCTAGCCGAATGTAACAAGCTCTTCTTATTTTATTTCTTTTATGTTTTCGGTGGATGAACACTTAGGAAAATCCACCATTTCAACATTTTTTTATTATAATATCATATAATATACATTTCACCAAAATAACCTTAGTTAATATAATTATAAAACCATATGTTTTATGTCCAAAAACGTCCATCAACCAGCCACTATCTTAAAAATGGTTAAATTTCCATATAAGGCCTTCACCTATTAAAAGCCATCACAAATAGGTACTTTTCATAAAGCATACACATTTTGCATTCAATGCAATTTAATCCTTTTATCAAATTAAACATACAGACAGACAAATTAACTTACGAAAATTTTACACATGCTTAGTCACATACCAACGGCACAGAAAATAATATTAAATTATTTACTGACTCAGATTTGTGGTCCCAAAACCACTATTCCGACTAGGGTCTATTCCGAAATGTTACAATTCTCCCTCCTCAGGGAATTTCGTCCCCAAAAATCTTATCGTTAAACAGATTCAGATATTACTGTCTCATTGAATCTTCAGGCTCCCGCGTAGCCTCTTCTACTCCGTGTCGATGCCACAACACTTTCACTAACGGAATTTTCTTGTTTCGTAATTCTTTCACTTCATGAGCTAAGATGCGGATTGGTTCCTCTTCATAAGTCATATCAGATCAGATTTCAATCTCAAATGGAGTAATCACATGTGATGGATCAGAACAGTAGCTATGGAGCATCGAAACATGGAATACAATATGTATCTTTTCTAGCTCAGAGGGCAACAACAATCTATACGCAACTAGCCCAACTCGTTCAATAACCTCATATGGCCCGATGAACCTCGGACTCAACTTGCCTTTACGTCCGAATCAGAGTACTTTCTTCCACGGAGACACTTTCAGAAATACTTTGTCACCGATTTCAAATTCAATCTCTTTTCGTTTCAAATCCGCATAAGACTTCTGACGATCAGATGCTTCTTTCAAACTATTACGGATTACTTTTACTTTCTGTTCAGTGTCTTTTATCAAATCAACCCCGTGTAGCTTATTTTCACTGAGCTCGGTCCAATAAAGAGGTGTTCGACATTTACATTCGTACAAAGCTTCATAAGGTGCCATTTTAATGCTCGACTGAAAACTATTATTATACGCAAACTCAATCAATGGCAGATACTGTTGCCACGTACCGTTAAACTCAAGAATGCAACATCTCAACATATCCTCAAGAATCTGAATGATCCGCTCGGATTGACCATCCGTTTGCAGATGAAAAGTTGTACTAAAATGCAGTTTCATGCCTAAAGCTTCTTGCAATTTCTTCCAGAATCGTTATGTAAACCTCGGATCTCTATCTGATACAATGGATAGTGGCACCCCATGAAATCTCACAATATCAGAAATTTAAAGCTCGGCTAATCTATCAAGTGAATAATCAGATCTCACTGGAATGAAATGGGCAGATTTCGTCAATCTATCAACTACAACCCAAATCGTATCTTTCTTTCTCGGAGTCAGAGGCAGTCCAGAAACAAAATCCATTGTCACTCTATCCCGTTTCCACTCGGGAATCAGAATCGGTTGTAACAACCTGCACGGAACTCGATGTTCACTTTTTTTGGCGACAAATTAAACATTTTGACACATAGTCAGAAATATCTCGTTTCATACCTGACCACCAGTAGTGTTGCTTCAAATCGTGATACATTTTAGTGCTTCCCGGATGAACAGATAGGCGACTACTAAGAGCTTCACTCAAAATTAGCTATAACAACTCAGAGTTTCTCAAAACACAGATACGGTCTCGAAATCTCAAGCAATCATCAACAACTCTAAATTCAGAATCAGAATTCGAATCACACTGAGCTTGTTTCGCTAACATTTCGTTGTCAACTTTCTGAGCATCACATATCTGTTGTAAAAACAACAGTTTAGCTTTCAATTTAGCCATTACAGAACTATCATCAGACAGGTCTAACTGAGCATTCAAAGCACGCAATGCAGACAGCGATTTTCGACTCAATGCATCGGCTACATCATTAGCTTTCCCCGGATGATAATCTATCACAAGTTCGTAGTCTTTCAACAACTCTAGCCATCTTCTCTGTCGCAGATTCAAATCTTTTTGAGTCATCAGATACTTTAAACTTTTATGATCGGAAAATACGTGACATTTCTCACCAAACAGATAATGACGCCAAATCTTTAATGCGAACACAATCGCAGCTAGCTCAAGGTCGTGCGTTGGATAATTCTTTTCATGAGGCTTCAGTTGTCTCGAGGCATAAGCTATTACTTTGCCTTCTTGCATCAGTACACATCCCAGACCGTTTAACGAAGCATCACTGTATATTACAAATTCTTTGCCTGATTCTGGCTGTATTAACACTGGAGCTTCCGTTAACAGAGTTTTCAATTGATCGAAGCTTTTCTGACATTTATCAGACCATTCAAATCTCACATCTTTCTGAAGTAATCTGGTCAACGGAGTAGCTATCACTGAAAATCTTTTACAAACCGATGATAATAACCAGCTAGTCCTAGAAAACTTCGAATTTTAGACACATTCTTCAGAGGTTTCCAATTCAGTATAGCAGAGATCTTGCTCGGATCGACTCTTATTCCAGAGGCCGATATAATGTGTCCTAGAAAACTGACTTCACGCAACCAGAATTCGCATTTGCTGAATTTCACATACAATTGCTTTTCTCTCAGAGTTTTCAACACAATTCTCAGATGTTTGGCATGTTCAATCTCATCCCATGAATAAATCAGAATGTCGTCTATGAATACAACAACAAATTGATCTAGGTACAGTCTAAAAATTCTGTTCATCAGATCCATAAAAATAGTAGGAGCATTTGTTAGTCGAAATGGCATAACTAAAAATTCATAATGCCCGTACCTCGTTCTGAAGGCAGTTTTTGGAATATCTAAATCTTTTACTCGCAACTGGTAGTAACCCGATCTCAGATCTATCTTCTAAAACACGGTAGCTCTTTTTAACTAATCAAACAAATCGTCAATCCTGGGCAACGGATATTTGTTCTTTATGATCACTTTGTTTAACTGACGATAATCAATGCACATTTTCATCGTGCCATCTTTCTTTTTCACAAATAGAACGGGAGCACCCCACGGTGAGAAACTCGGTCTAGCAAACCCTCTGTCAGTTAGCTCTTGCAACTGTGACTTTAACTCTTTCAACTCTGCTGGCGCCATTCGATACGGAGCTATCAAAATAGGTGTAGTACCAGGGAACAATTCAATTCCAAATTTAACTTCACGAATCGGAGGCAATCCCAGCAATTCTTCAGGGAAAACATCAGAGAACTCACAGACTACTGACACCGAATCAACTTTCTTTTCAGACACTTTCGAATAAATTACATAAGCAAAATATGACTCGTATCCCTTTTTCATATAACTCTGAGCTTCTAATACAAATATCACAGCAGGTAATCCGTTCAAATCATTAGACTCAACTCTGACTATTTCATCATTCAGACATCTCAAATGAATAGTTTTTCTCTAACAGTTTACAACAGCATCATGCAATGTCAACCAGTCCATACCCAGAATGATATCAAACTCATTGAATGGTAATAGCATTAGATCAGCAGGAAAACAGATATGTCGAAAAATTAACGGGCAGTTCTTGTATACTTTGTCAACAAGGACACTTTTACCTAAGGGGTTAGATACTTTTATAACAAACTCAGTAGACTCTACAGGCAAAGTCTTACTGGATACTAAATTCATGCATATATACGAATGCGTAGAACTAGGGTCTATCAATGCAATCACAGAAGTATCATAAAGTGTAAAAGTACCAGTTATAACATCAGGAGATGAAGCTTCCTCACGAGCTCGGATAGCATATGCTCTAGCAGGCGCTCTAGCTTCAGATCTCGCAACAGTGTCTCTAGTAGTTCTATGACTACCACTGATGTTTCTCACATTTTGCGAAGGTCTACCTCTCACTGGTGCATTATCAGATCTCAGATTTTGAACTGTTTCTAGCTCAACAGACTCTGGACAATCTCGAACAAAATGATCTAACGATCCACATCTAAAGCAAGCCCGATCATTCAATCTACAATTTCCCAGATGCCTTTTTCCATAATGCTTACACTCAGGTCTTTCAGAACGGACATTTCCAACACTTGCTATTGAAGTTGCCGGAGTTTTGGAGCTCAACTGTGATCTAGCTCGATCTTTATTCGATTGTCCCACATTAGCCTTTGAACGACTATGCTCATCTCGGAATTTCTTCGAAGTAGGCTGAAATGATCTACTATGAAATCTCTTTCTCACATCTCTAGCTTCGGACTTCGCTTTTCTTTTATCTTTCCAGAGTGCTTCAGCTTTGCACGCTCGGTCAACTAGCACAACGAACTCTTTTATCTCTAAAATCCCGACTAGTAAACGGATATCTTCATTAAAGCCATTTTTGAATCTTTTGCACATTATAGCTTCAGATGATACACATTCACGAGCATATTGACTCAGTCTGACAAATTCTCGTTCATATTCCGTAACAGACATTCGGCCCTGTTTCAGTTCTAGAAATTCCTTTCATTTTTTATCGATGAATCTCTCACTGATATATTTCTTTTGAAACTCAATATGAAAGAAGTCCCATGTCACCCGTTCTTTCGGAACAACAGAAATTAGGGTTTTCCACCACTGATAGGCTGCATCTCGTAATAGCGAAATAACACATTTAATACTTTCATCTGGAGTTAAAGACATTTCATCGAATACCCAAATTGTGTTTTCTAACCAAAACTCAGCTTTTCGGCCGTCATCATCGGTACCCCTAAACTCTCCAGCCCCATATTTACGGATCTTGTCAACCGGAGGATTATTCAACAAATTCGGATACATAACCGGTGGCACAACTGTAGTCTGGGGGGATTAACCGGGGGCGGAGGCTGCGAAACAGTCAGGTTATTTCTTACGAATTGAGTGGACCACTCACTCGTCATCTGGAAGAAAGCTTGTTTAGCTTCTCCCTCTTGACCGCTCGTAGCCAGTCTCGGATCAGAGGGCGCTATCCCTTTAGTGGGAGCAGGTGCATTACTTTCTACGTCATCAGCTACGGCTCTTTCGGGACACATTGCTATACGAAAATCACATTTTACACGTCAGGGTTCATCACACTATCACAGTTCAGATATATGGCATGTATAGCTAGACTCTAACACGCTACGTTAGTCCGAGAATTGACTAAACCATAGATTTGATACAAACCAAATGTAACACCCCTAACCCGTATCCGTCGCCGAATTAGGGTTAAAGGTATTACCGGACAGATCAGAAACTTTTAAAAATAATTCATATTACAAAACATCATTTCACATCAAAGAGTCCCTTTTATAGGTCAATGAGACCTTAAACATATGATAGAGTACGGCCAGGACTATACCGAACTCTTACAAAAATTCTCAAAAATTTAAAACTTTTCTAAGTTTCAGGGGTTACACGCCCGTGTGGGCAGGCCGTGTGCCTCCCACGGCTGCTAGACACGCCCATGTGTCTTCCCCGTGGTCGAACCTGACTTTACTCCATGGCCACTAAGCACACCCGTGTACCTTGGCCATGGTCGATCATGACTAAACCACAAGGCTACCAAGCAGGCCAGTGTGCTATGGCCATGCACTCTTAGCTAAATACTGACTTACACCCACGGTCATTAGGCACGCCCATGTGCCACAACCGTGTGGCAAAATAGGCCATTTGCAAGGCCAAAATGCCACCCACATTAGGGTCAAACCTACAAGAAAAATACCAATACATCTCATGCACATTTGACAACCAAGAACATATCAAAATAATCATCCAATTCCATTCATACCAATTTACAAGACTAATACTCATGTATACACAAGCATAATTCATCCATACACTTACCATAAACTTAAGCATTTCATATGCTATCAAACCATACCAAAACATGCACCATTTATCATATTCATTAAAGCATATTACCAACACATAACAAGTTAAATCACATGGCTAAGTTCATACATCAAACATACACCATAAACTAGCTTTTACATGCATATCTAACTATATACATTTCCAAAAGATACCAGAATGAGTTTGCATAGTGTGATGACGATCCTCGATGATCCCTTAGCCTTCAGTAGCTTTGACGATCTATAAAACAGAGAAAACACACACGCGGAGTAAGCTTTCCAAAAGCTTAGTAAGTCATATACAAATAAACTTAACTTAAAATGCACATAGCATATTTATAGAATGACAATAATGGTTCTCATAGCATATACATCTCACATAGAGTTTGGCTCAATTGTTTAGCCATAACTTATTACATTCTTCAATTCAATTATAACATATACACAAAGCTTATTCAAGCATATCTTCATATGAAATCTCATTATTTCTTTGCATATACTCATCATAGTAAGTTCATATAGATACATACCTTTCATACACACATACTTTTCAAACGTACCAGAAACAGATGTACAAATCACAGAGTTGTTCATTTCTCAGACTTGCCCATTGAACCGTTCAGAACTAAATAGGATATTAAGAAAGCACGAAATAGTCATACAATGCCAACGTCCCAGACAAGGTCTTACATGTACTCAGATATAGATGCCTCTATCCCATACAGGGTCTTATACGAATCAATACGATGCCAATGTCCCAGACATGATCTTACATGTAAATCTCATATTGATGCCAACGTCCCAGACGTGGTCTTACATGAAATCACCAATCAATGCCAACGTCCCAGATGTGGTCTTATATGATATCATAGAACCGGCACCTATGTCATGACATAGCTAATCCTATTTATCCCTAGGTTCAAACGGGACTTCTCAGACTTTATCAGTTTATCGACTTATTAGCCAACTCAAATTTCACATACATTCCTTCTCAATGGAGGATCATAGTATTTCACATATCATATGCATTCAAATAATTCAATACAAATACATTTATTTGTATATCGACTTGCCTCAGATTCTATTAACGGAAACGGATACGGCTACTCGATCACTTTCGATTTCCCGCGATCTAAGTCCGTTTTCTTCAGTTCTTGATCTATACATATTTAGAGTTAACCCATTCATTCATCAATTCATTCAATTCAATCCAAGAACATACATTTAAGGCAATTTGCAATTCAACCCTTACATTTGCATAATTTATCAATTTAGTCCATTTTTCTCAAAACATCAAATACACAAAATCATCACATACTCATGCTTAGCCGAATGCTTATGAATATCATACAAGCCCATATATTTCATCAAATTTACAATTTAGTCCTTCAAATTGCTATTTTCTCAATTTAGCCCTAATTAGCTAAATTCATAAAAAATTCAAGAACAACATATGTTCATCTAACATATAGCTTTCATATAACACTATTAAACATCGCAAAATTCATATGTTCATTCATGTCACTTTGCAAAATCTTCATTAATTTATAAAATTGAGATATGGGTTTTGTAGCTCTCGAAGCAACAATTACAAAAACATAGAAATTATCAAAAACCGGTTCAAAACATACCTTGAATTTATGCTTCAAGCTAGCCGAATGTAACAAGCTCTTCTTATTTTCTTTCTTTTATGTTTTCGATGGATGATCACTTAGGAAAATCCACCATTTCAACATTGTTTTATTATAATATCATTTAATATACATTTCACCAAAATAACCTTAGTTAATATAATTATAAAACCATATGTTTTATGTCCAAAATCGTCCATCAACCAGCCACTATCTTAAAAATGGTTAAATTGCCATATAAGGCCTTCACCTATTAAAAGCCATCACAAATAGGTACTTTTCATAAAGTATACACATTTTGCTTTCAATACAATTTAATCCTTTAATAAATTAAACATACAGACAGACGAATTAACTTACAAAAGTTTAACACATGCTTAGTCACATACCAACGGCACAAAAAATAATATTAAATTATTTACTGACTCAGATTTGTGGTCCCGAAACCACTATTCTGACTAGGGTCTATTCTGGACTGTTACATAGTGTGATGAATCCTGACGAGTAAAATTTGTTTTTCGTATAGTAATGGATCCCGAGAGAGCCGTAGCTGACGATGTAGAAAGCAATGCACCTGCTCCCACTCAAGGAACAACGCCGTCTGATTCGAGACCGGCTACTATCGGTCAAGAGGGAGAAGCTAAACAGGCTTTCTTCCAAATGATGAGTGAGTGGTTCACTCAGTTTGTAAGGTATAATCTGACTGTTTCACAACCTCCGCCCTTGCCCAATACCCCTCAGACTTAAGTTGTGCCTCCAGTTATGAATCTGAATTTGTTAAATAAGCCTCCAGTCGATAAGATCCATAAGTATGGGGCTGAAGAATTCTGGGCTACCAGTGATGACAATGCCGAGAAAGCTGAGTTTTGTCTAGAGAATACTATCAGAGTATTCGATGAAATGTCATTGACTCCCGAAGAATGTATAAAGTGTGTTGTTTCTTTGTTACGAGATGCAGCCTATCAGTGGTGGAAGACTATGATTTCTGTGGTTCCAAAGGAACGAGTTACTTGAGATTTATTCCAGTCTGAGTTTTAGAAGAAATACATTATTCAGAGATTCATTGATCAGAAATGAAAGGAATTCCTAAAATTGAAACAGGGCCGCATGTCTGTCACTGAATACGAACGAGAGTTCGTGAGATTAAGTCAGTATGCTCGGGAATATGTATCAACCGAGGCAATAATGTGCAAAAGATTTGAAGATGGCCTTAATGAAGATATATGTTTGCTTGTTGGGCTTTTAGTAATAAAAGAGTTCGTTGTGCTTGTTGATCGGACATGCAAAGCTGAACACTCGGGAAAGATAAAAGAAAAGTGGAGTCTAAAGCCAGAGATGTGAGAAAGATATTTCAGAGTAAATCATTTCAGTCTGCTTCAAAAAAATTCAGAGATGAACAAAGCCATTCAAGAGTTAATATGGAACATTCGAATAGAGATCGAGCTAGGTCACAGTTGAGCTCCAAAGCTCCAGCAACATCGATGGCAAGTGTTGGAAATGTCTGATCTGAGCAACTCGAGTGTAAGCATTATGGTAAAAGACATTCGAGAAGTTGTAGATTGAATGATCGAGCTTGCTTCAGATGTGGATCATTAGATCATTTTATCTGAGATTGCCCAAAGTCTATTGATCAAGAAAATGTTCAGAATCCGAGATCTGATAATGTTCCAGCAAGGGGTAGACCTTCTCGAAATGCAAGAAATGTCAGTGGTAGTTAGAGAACTACGAAAAACTCAGTTGTGAGATCTAAAGCTAGAGCGCCTGCCAGAGCATATGCTATCCGAGCTCGTGAGGAAGCTTCATCTCTAGATGTTATAACGGGTACATTTACTCTCTATGATACTTCTGTGATTGCATTGATAGACCCAGGTTCTGCACATTCGTATATATGCATGAACTTAGTATCCAGTAAGACGTTGCCTGTAGAGTCTACTGAGTTGGTCATTAAAGTATCGAACCCCTTAGGTAAAAGTGTCCTGGTTGATAAAGTATGTAAGAACTGTCCACTGATGTTTCGAGATATCTGTTTCCTAGCTGATTTGATGCTATTACCTTTTGATGAGTTTGATATCATTTTGGGTATGGACTGGTTGACATTGCATGATGCTGTTGTGAACTGTAAAAGAAAAACCATTGATTTGAGATGTCAGAATGATGAAATAGTTCAGATTGAGTCAAATGACTTGAATGGATTACCTGCTGTGATATTAGTGTTAAAAGCTCAGAGTTATGTGAAAAAGGGATATGAAGTTTATGTTTCTTATGTAATTGACTCAAAAGTAACTGAAAAGAAAGTTGAATCAGTGCTAGTTGTCTTTGAATTTCTTGATGTATTTCCAGAAGAACTACCGAGTTTACCTCTGATACGTGAAGTTGAATTTGGTATTGATTTGTTATCGGGAGTAACTCCTATTTTGATAGCTCCGTATAGAATGCCACCGGCAGAGTTGAAAGAGTTAAAGTCACAGTTGCAAGAGTTAACTAACAAAGGGTTTGCAAGACCGAGTTTCTCACCTTGGGGTGCTCCTATTTTGTTTGTGAAAAAGAAAGATGGCACAATGAGAATGTGTATTGATTATCGTCAGTTAAACAAGGTGACTATAAAGAACAAATATCCTCTGCCCAGAATTGATGATTTGTTTGATCAGCTTAAAGGATCCATTGTGTTCTCGAAGATAGATCTGAGATCAGGGTACTACCAGTTGAGAGTAAAAGATTTAGACATTCCAAAAATTGCTTTCAAAACGAGGTACGGGCATTATGAGTTTTTAGTTCTGCCTTTCAGACTAACCAATGCTCCTGCTATTTTTATGGATCTGATGAATAACATTTTTAGACCGTATTTAGATCAATTTATTATTTTGTTCATTGGCGACATTTTGATTTATTCTCGAAATGAAACTGAACATGCTGAACATCTGAGAATTGTGTTGCAAACTCTGCGAGATAAGCAATTATTTGCGAAATTCAGCAAATGTGAATTTTGGTTGTGAGAAGTTGGTTTTCCGGGACATATTATATCAGCCTCTGGTAAACGAGTTGATTCGAACAAGATTTCTGCTATTCTGGAATGGAAACCTCCGAAGAATGTTTTTGAAGTCCGTAGTTTTCTGGGACTAGCTGGTTATTATCGTCAGTTTGTAAAAGGATTCTCGATGATAGCTACTCCGTTGACTAGACTGCTGCAGAAAGATGTGAGATTTGAATGGTCCGGTAAATGTCAGAAAAGCTTTGATCAGTTGAAAGTCCTTTTGACTGAAGCTCCAGTTTTAGTACAACCAGAGTCGGGCAAAGAATTCGTGATATATAGTGATGCTTCGTTGAATGGTCTGGGATGTGTTCTAATGCAAGAAGGCAAAGTTATAGCTTATGCCTCGAGACAACTAAAGTCGCATGAAAATAACTATCCAACACACGATCTTGAGCTAGCTGCGATTGTGTTCGCATTAAAGATCTGGTGCCACTATCTTTCGGTGAGAGGTGCCATGTGTTTTTAGATCACAAAAGTTTGAAGTACCTAATGACTCAGAAAGATTTGAATCTGTGACAGAGAAGATGGTTAGAACTTTTGAAAGATTACGAGCTTGGGATAGATTATCATCCGGATAAAGCAAATGTTGTTGCTGATGCACTGAGCCAGAAGTTATTGTTCGCATTATGTGCTATGAATGCTCATTTGGACCTGTTTGATGATAGTTCAGCTTTAGCAAAATTGAAAGCGAAACCATTTTTTTTACAACAAATATGTGATGCTCAGAAAGTTGATAATGAATTGCTAATGAAATGAGTTTAGTGAAATTCAAATTTTGAATCTGAATTTTGAGTTGATGATGATGATTGCTTGAGATTTTGAGATCGAATATGTGTTCCGAGAAACCCAGAGTTGATTCAGTTAATTTTGAATGAAGCTCACAATAGTCGCTTATCTATTCATCCGGGAAGTACAAAGATGTACCATGATCTGAAGCAACACTATTGGTGGTCTGGTATGAAAAGGGATATTTCTGACTTTGTGTCGAAATGTTTAGTCTGTCAGCAAGTTAAAGCTGAACATCAAGTTCCTAGTGGTTTGCTACAACCGATTCTGATTCCCGAGTGGAAATGGGATAGAGTGACGATGGACTTTGTTTCTGGATTGCCATTGACTCCGAGAAAGAAAGATGCAATTTGGGTTGTGGTTGACAGATTGACGAAATCAGCCCATTTTATTCCAGTACGATCTGATTACTCGTTTGATAAGTTAGCTGAGCTGTATATTTCTGAAATTGTGAAATTGCACGGAGTTCCATTGTCTATTGTGTCTGATAGAGATCCATGATTTACATCACGATTCTGGAAGAAACTACAAGAAGCTTTGGGTACTAAATTGCATTTCAAAATAGCTTTTCACCCGCAGACGGATGGTCAATCTGAGCGGATCATTCATATACTCGAGGATATGTTGAGATGTTGCATTCTTGAGTTTGATGGTATGTGGGAACAGTATTTGCCATTGATTGAATTTGCTTATAATAACAGTTTTCAGTCAAGTATTAAAATGGCACCATACAAAGCTTTGTATTGACGTAAATGTCGGACACCTCTGTACTGGACTGAGCTCAGTGAAAATAAGATACATGGGGTCGATTTGATAAAAGATACTGAACAGAAAGCGAAAATGATCCGAGATAGTTTGAAAGCAGCGTCTGATCGTCAGAAGTCCTATGCAGACTTGAAATGAAGAGATATTGAATTCGAGATCGATGACAAAGTGTTTTTGAAAGTGTCTCTGTGGAAGAAAGTACTCAGATTTGGTCATAAAGGCAAATTAAGTCTGAGGTTCATCGGGCCGTACGAAATTACCAAATGAATTGGGCCAGTTACGTATTGATTGTTGTTGCCATCTGAGTTAGAAAAGATTCATAATGTATTTCACGTGTCAATGCTTCACCGATACAGATCCGATCCATCACATGTGATTACTCCGTCTGAGATTGAAATTAGATCTGACATGACATACGAAGAAGAACCAATATGTATCTTAGCTCATGAAGTGAAAGAGTTGAGAAACAAGAAAATTCCGTAAGTTAAGGTATTGTGGCATCGACACGGAGTGGAAGAGGCTACATGGGAGCCTGAAGACTCTATGAGATAGCAATATCCGAACCTATTCAACGGTAAGATTTTCAGGGATTAAAATCCCTAAGGGGGGAGAATTGTAATAGTCCAGTTTAGACCCTAGTCAGAACGGTGGTTTCGGGACCACAAATCCGAGTTAGAATAATATTTTAATATTATTTTTTGTGCCTATGATATGTGATTAAGCATGTGTTAAAGATCCGTAGATTAATTTGTCCGTTTCTGTGTTTAATTTGAGAAAATGATTAAATTGCAATAAATGTAAAATTAGCATGATATTTGTAAAAGTGCCTTGTGGCTTTTAAATGTGGAGGCCTTATGAGACTATTAAGCCATTTATAAGATATTGGATGGTTAAATGACATAATAACCTTAATGTTTATTTGTCTTGTATGATTAATAAATAGGTAAAAAGGGAATTTGATAATTATGTTTATTTTAATAAAACAAAAGGCTAAAAATAAGCCATTCTTATCATCTTGTTGGCCGAAACTCATAAGAAAAGAAAAGAAGAAAACAAGTTAGGGTATTCGGCTAGGTTTGATCCAAATTCAAGGTATGTTTTGCTTCGATTTTTGATAATTTCTACGTTTTTGTAATTGTTGCTTTGTGTTCTTCAAAACCCATGTTTCAATTTTGTGAATTGATGATGTTTTTGAAATGAGCCATTGATGAACACATGAGTTTTATGGAGTTTGATGGTGAATTATGAAAGATATGTGTTTGATTAACATAGCTTGTTCTTGAGTTTTTGATGAATTTGAGTATTTTGGATGTAATTGAGAAAATGATTATTTGAGGGACTAAATTGTGAAATAAATAAAATGTATGGACTTGTATGAGTAACATGAACATTCGACTAAGCATGGGTATATAGTGATTTTGTGTATTTTGTGATTTTGTGAAATAAGGACTAAAATGTGAAAATGTGAAAATGTGAGGGATAATTTGCAAATTGCCCTAAATATGTGTTTTTGGATTGAATTGAATGTTTTGGTGAATAAAATAGTTAAATTTGAATATGTATAGATCAAGAACCGAAGAAAACAGACTTAGATCGCGGGAAATCAAAAATAGTTGAATATCCGTTCATTTCCGTTCCTCCTGTACGAGGTAAGTCTATATACAAATAAATGTATTTGTATTGATTTATGTATATTCATGTGAAATCTCAATGTGATGAATGCATACAAGAATGACAAATATATGATACCTAAGAAAGTATTGACAATTGGTCAATATCCGAAAAGTCCCGTACGAACCTAGGAATAGATAGGATTGTATATGTCATGACATAGGTGCCCGATATGTGCTATCATGTAAGACCACGTCTGGGACGTTGGCATTGATTCGAGATTTCGTGTAAGACCACGTCTGGGACGTTGGCATCGATATGAGATTTACGTGTAAGACCATGTCTGGGACATTGGCATCGTATTGATTCATGTAAGACCCTGTCTGGGACAGTGGCATCGATATTTGGTTACATGTAAGACCACATCTGGGACGTCGGCGTTGTACGACTATTCCGAGCATTCTGAATATCCTATTAGATTCTGAATGGTTCAGCGGGCAAGTTCGAGATGTGAATGGCTAAGTGAAATGTATAATGATTCAGGTATGTTTGAAAGATACACTATGTATGTGTATGAAAGGTAAGTATATATGTGAATTTACCAAAATGACTGTGTGTATGAAATTGATGAGATAATATGTGATATACAAGCTTGAATGAGTTATGGGCATTTGTGATATTGGAGTTGTGGAATGTGGGTAAGCATTGGCTAATGATGAGCCAAAGAAGATGTTATAATTTTGCAAATGTGAAACTCTAATGGCATTATATCAATGTGGTTTATGTGCATTTTATGCTAAGTTTATTTGGATATAGCTTACTAAGCTTTTGATAGCTTACTTTGTGTTTGTTTGCTCTGTTTTATAGATCGTCAAAGCTACTAAAGGCTCAGGGACCGTCGAGGATCATCACCACACTATCAAACTCAACTTTGGTACTTTTGAATGTGTATATAGCTAAATATGGCATGTATAGGCTAGTTATTTTGAAGTATGTTTGAGACATGTGTACCTAGCCATGTGATATGGCGAGTTTAATGGTTGAGTAAAGAATGAAGAGTCATGCTATATGATGTTGGTTTTGATATGATCTCATGTCTATAAAATGGTCAAGATTATAGTAAGCATATTGATGCATTATGAGTCTATATGTTTGATGAAAAAAAATATATATATGAATGGTAAGATGTGGAAGTATCATGCATGGTTATATATGTGATTTTGTTGTGCAAAATGGTATACAAGTTGGCATGATTAAATATGAGATTGAATAGGATGATACGCTGATTATTTGACATGATTTGTGGTTGCCAATTGTGTTTGGAATATGCTTGTATGAGCTTGTAGGTAATTCTATGTGTGGGAGGCAAGTTTGGCCTTAAAAATAGCCTATAACTGCCCACACGGTTGAGCACACGGGTGTGTGGCTCGACCGTGTCCCTTGTGGTTGAAATTCAAATCAAGTCAGGCTCGACCATGGGTTGGACACACGAGCGTGTGACTGGCCGTGTGGTGCAAGTCAGGCTCGACCACGGGTGAGGCACACGGGTGTGTCCATGGTCGTGTGGACAAGTTTGTATGTATGCCCTGTTTTGACACGGCTTAGACACACGGGCGTGTCTGAGGCCGTGGGAGGCACACGGCCTGTCTACATGGGCGTGTGACCTCTGTAACTTAGAAAAGTTTTAAATTTCAGAGAATTTTCGTATGAGTTCGGTTTAGTCCCGACCCTATTCTAAAGCATGTTTAAGGTCTCGTTGACCTCTTCTAGCGACACTTTGATGTGATATATCAAATTATATTATGAAATGTCCGCAAAAGTTTTCGATCTATCTGGTAACGCCTTTAACCCTAGACCGGCGATGGTTACTGGTTAGGGGTGTTACATACACGGCCTAGCACACGACCACGTGTGGCAAGTTAGTGAGTTACTGTAACGCATAGGTTTGTACAAGTGTACACAGTCGTTATCAAGGAATAAGTAAGTATCGAGTTATCATCTCTACATGGATTGTATTTGTGCTAAGTCACTTAATTTGTAAAATTATATTAACAATTTGGTAAATAAAAACACAATATAGTTGAGAAGTGGTGATTAAAATATATTAAACTAAATGCAATGATCCCTAATGCAAATTATCCTAAGTATGCAAACTATATGAATGAAATAGATTTTAGTAAAATTAAACACAATTTGCAACAATTATAACATAAATAAACTAGGACAATTACTTTAATTAAACTCAATTTATTATCAACATGCTTAATAACATTCGGAAAAGCATTCCATGGCAACTCGATCTTTCATGAGTTTGGAAACCATATTAGGTCCTTTCGAAATCCTTTACTTAGTAAATACGCATTTTGCTGATCCTTATTTACTAAGGTTTTCTTAGCATTCGTGTGAGGTAACAGGGACGTGTCAGGTTCGAAACAGTTTAATCACACAAATCTAAAAACTATGCAGATAACAGAGCTTGGTCAGAGTTGTTATGCAACCTACAATTTAATCGGGTCAGGATCTAAATTGAGCATGCACATTTCAATTATGTCTCCATTTGCTGTCGTCTGGTCAGGATTGCTCAGCTAATTTAGGTGCATTTCAATCACGTATGAACGAAATACATACTTGATTTTAATTGAAAACATGATCGATTGAGGCACAAACATTATAAGCATGAATCAAATAAATATTATTTAATCAAAGCAATCATCCTAGCTTAAATAAAATTAAGCTAACATTGTTGTAAACAAGAACAAAGAACACATAGCAAAAATCTTTAGATTAAATTAAAGAAAAGAAAGATTAAACCCAATTCAGAGTGGCTGTCACCCAAGACTCTGACTGACGAGGCTCCTTCGTTCCTTTGCTTTTCTCCTTTGCTGTTGGCTCTCCATGGTGGCCAACCAAGGGTTCTTTAAGATGCTTAATTGCTAAAATCTCTATGAAGAGATGATGCTAGGCGTGGGAATGGAAAAGGCTAAGAGAATTTGGAGAGAAGAGAGAATGATGAATGATGAGAATGAATGAGGAATGATTGAGGGATGATGAATGAGGGAATGAGATGGTCTTATTTATAGGTGAGGAGAGGGGGATAGTTTGCTAAAAATAGTGGATGTTAACCTCTTCAAATCTCCTCAAATTGTGGTCGGCCATGCTTAGTGGCTTTTGACTTGATTTTTGCTTGATTTTTTAGCAATTTTGGGTGCCACACAACTTAGGACTGAGACTCGGTCAATTGTAAATCTTCGGGCAAATCTCTAATTTCTTCAACACTGCAAGGACCTTGTGTATTTAAACCAAAGAATGTTTTAAATGGACAGCCATGTGTAGCCGAATATTGGGTTGACTTGGTCTCCAATTTGGATGGTTTTGTAATCCAGCAAAGCTATCAGACCAGTCCAGAATAAATCAACAAGTTAGAGGACCAAAGAATAAAATTTATCCAATTTAATTATTTAATTAAAACCCAAACTATTAATGAAAGATTTTACAATTAATTATTAAATATAATTTTATATTTTATTATTTAACTTAATCATGCATGGCCCACTTTATGTCTTAAAAATATATAATATTTTCAAATTAATATAAAATAAGCCATTTATTGCAGGAAAACTATATAATAAAGCATAAAATCACATTTTAATAATTTCTATGTCCTAATTTCATATTTTCACATATTTCATTAATTTATTAAACAATTACTTAGTTTTAACAATGGATTTAAGTAAAAAGGTGATAGATTACATAGGAAAAATCCTATATATTTTTCCATTTACAGTTACACGGCCGTGTGATCCTACTTACTGAGTTACACGAGTGAGGACACGGGCTGGGACACGGCCATGTGTCCCTTATTCATTTGTTACATGGCCTGGGAGTTGTGACATGACCTGGCCACACAGTCGTGTGACCCCTGTTTTCATATTTTTGCATCTTTTCTTAAAACTTCTATTTTGTTTCGATTTAGTCCCGAATTGCTTCTAAGCAATTTTTAAGGCCTCGATGGCTCAATTAGGGACCAAATGCATATGTTTGATATGATTTTGATTGAGATTAATTTATTCAATGTTATGATGATAAATGTTTTCTGTTTGATCGGTAATTCTCTGTAACCCTAATTCAGCGATAGAGACGGGTTAGGGGTGTTACATTTAGTGGTATTAGAGCTACGGTTTAGTCAGTTCTCAGATTGAACATAGTATGTTAAAGCTTAGAATTACATGCCATATAAACCTTCGATAAGTGTGAATTTCGATTGATCCGATCTAACCCTTATTTTTCTTGTAGATTATTGAAATTGTCTGATAATGAACGAGGTGGGGCTAATGAAGTGAATAGTAATATCCTGACTACTAATTTGGGTGCGAGTCAGAGTATGTTGATTCCACAGAAGACTGAAATGAAGTTAAAAATATGTCCTTTGGATTAATGGGATAGTGGTTTTCTGAATTCTTGAGAAATAATTTGATGGTTCAGCAAACTCCAACCCCTGTTGCACATCCTGTTGTACCTCCAGTAGCACCTCCACCTCCGGTAACATGTCTTGTTGAAACTCCACCCCCTTCTAAAGCTGATCTGAGTCGACATATTCCTGTAGAAAAAGTAAAAAAGTATGGGGCTGAAGAGTTTAGAGGCAAAACAGAAGACGATCTATCCAGAGCTGAATACTGGCTAGAAAACACTAGAGTTTTATTATTCAGTATCACTGTTGAAAGATGAGGCTTATAGTTGGTGATCTACGTTGACGGCAGTCATACCCAAAGACAACATTAATTGGGAATTCTTCCAAATAGAGTTTAGAAATAAATAAATCAGTAAGAGGTATCTGAACCGTAAAAAGAAATAATTTCAGGAACTCAGACAGGGAAACAAGTCAATGGTTGAGTATGTAAGAGAGTTCATATATCTCAGCAAGTATGCTAAGGAAATTGTATTGACAGAGGATGAGATGTGTATCCATTTTGAATATGGGTTGAATGCTGAGATTAATATGATGATTTGTGGCATATAGATACGATAGTTTGTAGTTCTGATTGATCGAGTACAGAAAATGGAAGAAAATTACAACCACAAGAGACAGAGAGAAAAGAGAGCCCAAGAACTTAGCAAAAGAAATCCTCTCAGAACATTTTCTGCACCTCCACCAAAGAAAATGAAAGAAGAAGATAATTGTGTTACTGCATCATTCGAGTATTCGAATAGAAGTAGATCACGACAGCCTTAGTCGAAATTTAAAAATTGACCTACTAATAGTGTGGCAAGTGTCTGAAATGCTCCAAAACAGACGTGTGAACACTGTGGCAGATTTCATCCAGGTGAGTGTAGACTTAAGGCAGGCACATGTTTCAGATACGGGGCGACTGATCATTTTGTGCAAAATTGTCCGAAAGCAGCGGAAGAAAAAGATGACCGAAGTGTAAAAGCCTCGATCACACCGCAAAAATGTAGACGCCCTGGCCAAAGTAGTAACACGAGAGGAAATAGAGGTGCCACTGGGCATGGGACTGCTAGATCTAAAGTTCTAGCACCTGCACGGACGTATACTATCTGAGCCAGAGAAGAGGCTACCGCCCCTGATGTTGTTACTGGTATATTTTATCTTTTTGATGTTACTATATATGTTTTAAGTTTTGACTCATTCATATATTTGCACTGCATTGGCTACTGATAAAAAATTACATGTGGAGTCAACTGAGTTTGATGTTCAAGTTACGAACCCACTGGGTCACAGTGTGATAGTAAATCTAGTATGTCGTAAGTGTCAACTGAAAGTACAGGGTTGTGAGTTTTCTGCCGACCTGATGTTGTTACCTTTCTATGAGTTTGATGTAATACTTGGCATGGACTGGCTATTGCTACACGATGCGGTGGTTAACTGTAGACAAACGGATCAATTTGAGATGCCCATTAGGTGAATTGATTTCAATAGAGTCTAGCAAATTGAAAGATACTACTAGAGTTATTTTAGCTATTTCTGCTCAAAAGATGATTCAGAAAGGATGTAAGGCATTTCTTGCTTATATTTTTGACACTTAGGATTATGGAACGAAGTTAGATCAGGTACCCGTTGTTAAAGAATTCACAGACGTATTCCCTAAAGAGCTACTGTGGTTGTCGCCAGAGCGGGAAGTTGAATTTGCCATTGATCTAGTACCTGGGATTGCATCGATATCGATTCCGTCGTACAAAATGGCACCGACTGAGTTAAAAGAACTTAAAGCACAGTTGCAAGAATTCTTGGACTGAGGTTCATTGGACCGAGGTTCATTGGACCAAGAATTCTTGCAAGAAAGATGGTTCGATGAGATTATGTATAGACTATCGACAAATGAACAAGGTAACGGTAAAGAACAAATATCCATTGCCTCATATTGAAGAATTATTCTATTAATTGAAAGATGCAACGATATTTTAAAAGATAGATCTCAGATTTGGATATTATCAGATGTGGGTAAAATATTGTGATGTACAGAAGACTACCTTTCAGACACGATATGGACACTTTGAATTCTTGGTAATTCCATTTGGGTTGACTAATGCCCCAGCAGCTTTCATGGATTTAATGAACAGGGTTTTTCAGCCTCAGTTGGATAGATTTGTGGTTGTTTTTATTGATGATGTACTGATTTACTCCAAAACAAAGACTGAACAAGCTCAACATTTGAGAATAGTATTGCAAACCTTGTGTGAGAAATAGTTGTTGTAACAACCCGTTTTCAGTCAAATCGGAACAGTAGTTTTGGAACCACAAATCTGAGGTTGAAAAATTATTTTAATATTATTTTAAGTGTTTACAATATGATAGCATGTATGTGTGAAAGTTTCGTGAAGAAATTTTATCGTTTAAATGGTCAATTTGAGAAAAAAGACAAAATCGCATAAAATGCAAAAGTGCTGTTGAAACACCCCAAACCCGGCCTAGAAGTTAGGCCCGAATCTGACGTGTCACATGGAAGTGTTTTTCAAAACCATGTTTCTTGTTTGTTAAAACTTGTTTGAGAGTTAAAGCCTCTATGTTAAAACTCAAAACACTTAAGCAATTGTTAACCACTTGCAAACGCAACTTTTAAAACTTTATCTGTTGCGGAAGCATATTTAAAATAAAGAATATACGAAAACGTGATGTTTAAAAATTGAGTAGCAGAAGCATTTTGAAAACGTTACAGAAACGTAGTGTTTTGAAGTCAATTTATCATTTTGGAAATCGTATCCCACTTTTAGCAGTTAGAGAACATCATAAATAAATATCAGAAATAATAAGTTAATATTAGAGATGCCTTATAACAACTTAAATAAAAAATATTTAAAAATAATCAAAACAGCAAGCATAAGGAGTGTGTGGTCTTCTCCGAGTCCTCGCAGACTCCGATCCGTCTAAGGCGAGGATTACGAAGCGATTAAAAGCGGGGTGAGTTTATGAAAACTCGGTGTGTAATCCCCTTACTAGAGTAACAATCAAGATCTGTAAATGTAAGCCCGAAACGATGCGGGCCAAAGCCCTTTAAGAGTAATGAAGATGATCGGTTCAAAGCATACGTGAGTCAAAGCCCACTACAATATCATTTGGGTCACGACCCATAACAGAATCAATTGGGCCTAGCCCAAATCAATAGCAGAACAAGTGGCCTAAGCCCCGATGCGTTGATGAGATCTCATAAAGCAGATATGCAATAAAGATGAGGATGCATCCCAACCCACCCAAACCAACACACCTCTCATACCAACCAACACACCACGTGGGGACCAAGTCGACCCACCCACCAAAGACACACAATAACGCGGACCTAGCTAATAACAATGCAAACAAAGTCGCTAATAATGATACACATGGTGAGCCACTAAAATCGGACACGTGGCGATGCCACTATAATAGTAAAGCGTGGCAATGCCACTAGTACATAGTACTAACGCAGCAGAGAGCCGCTAATAGCGATGAACGTGGCGAGCCACTAAAATCGATATAAGTGGCGAAGCCACTAGAAGCGATAAAGCGTGGCGAGCCACTAGTACGATACTTCCTCCAACACAAGTCCCAACCCCATGCAATATGTCGTGTATGTCATGCTCAATCATTACACGTGTATGCAAAATGGCCATGCTTTAGTAATGATGATTTCAACACATATTAACAAACATTTGATCACACGCCCACGATCAAGTCAATTAAAACACGATCCATACGATCACATCCAAATCGGTCAAATCATAGCACCAGTCAGTCATTTACCCACAGGGGCAAATCATTCATTTTACCCTATAAGGGTATGTCGGTAATCCTACCCCTCAGGGGTATTTCGGTAATTCTACCCTACGGGGTAATTCGGTGATTCTACCCTACAGGGGTAATTCGGTAATTCTACTCTACAGGGGTAATTCGGTAATTCTACCCTACATGGGTAATTCAGTAATCCCATCCTACAGGGGTACTTCAGTAATTCTACATACAGGGGTAATTCGGTGATTCTCCCCTACAGGGGTAATTCGGTAATTTTACCCTACAAGGGTAATTCAATAATTCTACCCTATAGGGGTAATTCGATAATTTTACAAATCGAGGGTATTTTCGTAATTTTTTAAATCGATGGTATTTTAATAATTTTATAAACCGAGGGTATTTCAGTAATTTTACAAATCGAAGGTATTTCTATAATTTTACAAACCGAAGGTATTTTAGTAATTTTACAAACTGAGGGTATTTCAGTAATTTTCCAAACCAAGGGTATTTCCGTAATTTTACAAACCGAGGGTATTTACAACCCAATAGAAGGTCCATCGTCGCCTCGAGCGACTTAAGAAATCTAAATTGACTTAACAGCGAAGATGGGCCTAAGGCCCATTACCCAGCCCAAGTGGGCCCACACACTCGTGTGGCCCATTTAGCCTAGAAACAACCACGGCTGTGCAGCGGCATAGCCCAAATCAATAACTTATCACATCACGGAAATTTCATCTGTGTGGGCCCACAAGCCCATTGGGCCCACACGGCCTCTTGACCGCGACGCGCCCAAAGCACCTAAGTCATGTGCGCGACATGATAAGCCTATCTATTTCCCATTTAATAGTGTGACTTGCATTCGCGGGCCCTACGACCCATTGAGGCTTTTTCCAGCCCAAGTGACCCACTACGGCCCAAGCACATGAATTCGCTCATGGTGGCCTTTCTCATCACACGCTCACGCTCCGTGAGCACGGTTTACCACACGCGCGACCGCACGCTCGAATGGCATCATTCGCCGGTATTTTGGCTTTTTGGCATAATGCCGATCAACAGTCAAAATAGTACAATATACGCACCTTCAGCTTTTCTGCTGATCAACAATCAGAATAGTGTATACGGATACACACCTTATCACGTAGAGTACTAAATAATCACGAGCGTCGTCACCTTCACTAGAGCGATCAACTGCGATTTGCCCAGTTAAACCAAAGTATTCTAAACAGAGATAATGTTGCGAATGGGCCTAGGGCCCATTCTCAGCCCAAATGGGCCCACACGCTCGTGTGGCCCATTCAACCCAAATCTAGCCACAAATATGAGATTCACATAGACCAGTCCAATATCTACTACACAATCATACAATTTATTCACATGGGCCCACGGGCCCATTGGGCCCACTCGGCCCAACGCAGCCTAAACCCATGAGAACACTCATGAGGGCCTCAACTATCGCGTCGAAGCTCCCACACGTGCACTCGCGCACGCTCGTGTGGCTACCATCACCGTGTGAGTGGCATTTCGGCATTTGCCGCTACGACTAGAGTAAAGCGAAATACACACCGATTAGAATCGAAGTTAATTCGCGCTCGAACACATGCTGCGCAAAAGCCGCAATAATCGCACCCTTGACCCCAAGGGTGTGTCGATCAACCGGTCACCACCACCACGACCCAACGGCATACGGATCAACGAATGATCCAACGCCTAACCCAAACGAGCACGCCCACGAGCGAAAGGGATAAGCCAAGAAAGGTATGCTTACTCTCCTCATGGTTTGCTCTATTTAAAGCCGACTTTCCCGCCTATCCTCATGCTAGCTTCCCGATGTGGGATTCTCTATCAATCCTCAAAAATTGACTCCTTAGCAAAATAATCCACCTTTGCATGCAAAGGATTTGAACCAAAGTCCTCTCGATAGCCATGTCACGCCACCACCACTAGGACACAAGCTCCTTTGTGTCATAAGTCCAACACATTTAACTATAAAGCCTAGCTACTCGCCTTGCATTTATTTAAAAGAGAAACCAAAATAAATTTCAAGAGCCAAGACTTGAACCTTGGACCCCTTGCTTCCTCTATGGCGTCACTTCCTTGTCTCCCATGTGGCGCCATTTTCCACTAGACCACAACTCCTTTTGTGTCTTATTTTACCCTAATTTATTTATGAGCCATACCATTAGAGATCAGGGTTCCACTAAGGCTAAAAATCAAAATTTTTCCTATGGCCTAACTTGAACCCGGGACTTCATAGTACCTTCTAAACACTCCAAAATCACTCACCTAATAGGTCCAACTCGCATTAGTTCCGTCCTCTTGTTCTCAAAAAATTTAAACGCTCCCATGCCCAAGGCCCAATAGGCCCAATTCTACTAGGCCCAAAAATTTGGGGCGTTACAGCTATTCTATTAGTTAAAAGTGTCTAGTAGCTATAGAACTTTAAAGTAGAGGTCCTTAAGTGTTAATTAGACCATTTATAAAGTTAGTGGACAAAGATGGACATTATTTGAGTGAATTTTAATGTTTTATTAAATGTTATAATTGTAAATGGTTAACTAATGAATTATTAAGTTTAATAAAATCATTTTTAGTCCATCTTCTTCATCAAAACCGATTGGAGTTGAGAAAAACACCATGGATAGAGCTTCAAACATTCGGCTATAGTTCAACCTTGCATGTAAGTCCATTTTTTGTCCCATTTTTAATGATTTCTACGTTTTTGATATCGTTGCACCTAGTACTAACTAGCCTAGGGACTAATTTGCAAAACTGTTAAAGATTATGAATGATGCCATTGATGAATATGCATTATATTTGATGTTTGATGATAGATTATGAATATTTGTTATGAGTATTACAAGTATTGTTAAGTGATTTTTAGTGAAAATACAAAATAGGGATTAAATTGAGAAATGTTGAAACTTTGTGGTTAAAATGTGAAATAAATGAAAATTATGGGCTGCTAGGGGCATAAGAGTAATTCGGCTAAGCATGGGTGTTGTGAAATTTGCATGAATTTGCGATTTTGTGTATTGAGGACTAAATTGTGAAAATGTGAAAGTTTAGTGGCAAAAGTGTAAATGTACCTTAAAGAGTGTTTTGGACTAAATTGAATGAATAGATGATTAAATAAGTTAATCTTTAATATATTTAGATCAAGAAAAGAGAAATACGAACTTGGATTGGGGAAAAGATAAAGTTATCGACTAATCGACTAGATTCGTCGTTTTCACATTCAAGGTAAGTTCGTATGTAATAAACATCGTTACAATTATGCTTTAAATGCTTTGATATTGTATAAAGTGTGTATACGAGATTAAAGTTCTGTTTGACGACGATTCGGCTATATATAGCACTTAGTGTGCGAGATCAAGATAGCTTCAGCTATGTATGGCACTTGGTGTGCGATTTGAGATAGCTCCGGCTATGTATGGTACTTAGTGTGCGAGATTAAAATAGCTTCAGCTATGTAATGGCACTTAGTGTGCGAGATATCAGGTATTCAGCAGTATTTCAAACAGGTATGAGTTGGTTACGAGTTTGTACAGGTATGTACATGGAAAGTATACGCTTCAATTAGAAGAACTTATGAATTTACATATAAGTATATGATAAGCATATGGAAAGCTTGTTGTTACCATGAATTACATGTTAAATAGTTCAAGTTGTTGATTTATGTAATATGATTTGTTGAGTTTAATTCATACGAGCTTACTAAACTATAAAGCTTACTTTGTTTATTTTTCCCGTGTTTTATAGTGAATTCAAAGCTAGCTCAGATTTGGGGATCGTCAGAGAGATCGTCACACTATCCAACCGTCACTTTGGTATGGTTGAACTTACGGTTTGGTCATATGGCATGTATAGGGGCTTTGAGTCATTTTGATTATGTTTGGTACTAACTTTGGCCAAATGAATTGGCTTGTAAATATTTATGTTTGGTATGTATATATATAGCCGTGTGTAATGGATCATTATGGCTTGTTTGCTATGTTTGAATAATTTACATATATGCTTATGTCTTCTGTATATTGAGTTGGTTGTGATGATTGAAAGTAATAGGTATATTGAGTGTTAAATGGATAATTTGTGAACATTGGTATGCTTGTGAAATTAGGCTAAATAATGTACATTTGAGCTTAGTCATTTTTGATGTTTGAAGAAAATGATTTTTGGTGTGAATTAGATGGTAAATTGGAATATTGTGTATCTTGTATATCGATGTTATTGAATTGGTCTAAATGATACTTGGTTGAAGTGAATTAATGCCTACTATGTTTGATATTGGTGTCATTGAATGGTGGTGTAAGTGTGCACAAAATAGGGTGGAAAATTGGCTTTTTAAATAGCCTATTTTTGTCCACACGGGCAGAGACACGAGCATGTGTCTCAACCGTGTGTGACACACGGTCATGTTGCACGGCCGTGTGTCCTCAGATGTTAAAATTGAAATGAATTCAGTATGCTCCACACTGTCTCACACACGGGCGTGTGATCGACCGTGTGGCACAAGTCAGTATACCCCCTAATTGGCACACGGCCTAGTACACGGGCGTGTGACTTGTCCATGTTGCATAAGTCAGTATACCCTACAGGTTTGGCACGACCTAGCACACGGCCTGGCACACGGGCGTGTGTGGTCACTTCGAAGGGCACACGGTCTAGACACACGGGCGTGTGGTTGGCCGTGTGACCCAAGTCAGTAACCTCACTTTTTTGGACACAGGGTAGGACACGAGCTGGGACACGGCCATGTGCTCCCATTTTGAATGTTCACACGGCCTGTAATGGGCATGTCTGATGGCCGTGTGAGACACACGGCCTGGTCACACGGGCGTGTGTCCCCTGTTGTGGAGAAAAAATTATAAGTGTTGAAAATTTTTTGAGTTATCGGTTTAGTCTCGAACCACTCTCAATGCATGTTTAAGGCCTCGTAGGCTCGTTTAAGGGACACTATGATTGATTTTGATTAAATTGTATCTAAATTGATAAGTGGTGTGTCAAATGTATGTTTAAAATTATTGCAAGTCCAGTAATGCTCCGTAACCCTATTCTGACGGTGAATACGGGTGAGGGTGTTACATTTATTGGTATCAGAGCTACGGTTTAGTTGATTCTAGGACTAACGTAACGTGTGTGAGAGTCTAGCCATACATGTCATATATAAAATGTGATAGTGTGATGACTTCTGACATTTGAAAATGTGTTTTCATATAGCAAATGGATCCCAATCGAGCTATAGCTGATGAGGTTGAGAGTAATGCGCCTGCTCCCACTCAAGGGACAGCACCGTCTATTTCTAGACCTGTAACGGGTAGTCAGGGAGGAGAGGATAAAGAACCCTTTCAAATGATGAACGAATGGTTCACACAGTATATCCGAACTAACCCGACTGCTCAACAACCTCTACCCCCTCCTAATCCCCAACCTGTACCCATAGCTCCTCAAGGAGTTGAGCTTTTAAGATTGAATAAGCCTCCAGTTGATAAGATCCGTAAACACGGGGCTGAAGAGTTTAGAGCTAATGTTGATGATGATCCCGAGAGAGCTGAGTTTTGGCTTGAAAATACTATCTGAGTGTTTGATGAACTTTCGTGCACACCAGTTGAATGTTTGAAGTGTGCCGTTTCTTTATTGAGAGACACATCATATAAATGCTGGAATACCTTGGTGTCTGTAGTGCCGAGAGAACGAGTGACTTGGGAATTCTTTCAAACGGAGTTCTGAAAGAAATATATAAGTCAGCGGTTCCTTGATCAAAAGCATAAAAAATTTCTAGAGTTGAAACAGGGCCGAATGACTGTGACAGAGTATGAAAGAGAATTTGAATAGTTGAGCAAGTATGCTCGGGATTATGTTTCCACTGAAGAAATTATGTGCAAGTGGTTCATTGAAGGGTTGAATGAAGACATTAAAATTCTAGTTGAAATTTTAGAACTGAAAGAATTTGTTGTTTTAGTCGACAGAGCTTGCAAAGCCAAGGAACTTAGCAAAGAAAAGAGAAAGGTTGATTCAGAGGTAAGAGATTCGAGGAAGAGATTGATGAGTAAACCTTATCATTCCTCATCAAAGAAATCAAGAGACTATTTTAACCGATCGACCACTTCAGCAGGATACTCCAATAGAGATCGCGGAAAGCAATACACCAGCCCTAAAGCTCAAGCCACATCAGTATCAAGTGTTGGCAACGTAAAAGATACCAAACCCGAGTGTCAACAGTGTTGAAGACGGCATTTTGGAGATTGCTGGATGAAAAATAATAATAGAGCTTGTTACAGTTGTGGTTCACGACATCATTTTATAAGAGATTGTCCCGAGCTAAATGAAAAAGATAAATCTCAGAATGCAAGATCGAGCAATACAGCTACTCGAGGGAGGCCGCCGAGAAATGTGGGAAATGCAAGTGGTAATCGTGGTACCACGAGAGATTCTATAGTAAGATCTGAGGCCAGAGTACCTGCTAGAGCTTACGCTATTCGCGCTCGCGAAGATGCGTCATCACCAGATGTCATTACCGGTACATTCTCTCTTTACGACACTAATGTTATTGCATTGATTGATCCTGGACCGACTCATTCGTATATATGTATGAATTTGGTTTCTAATAAGAGTTTGCATGTCGAGTCTACTGAATTTGTGATTAAAGTATCAAACCCCTTAGGCAAGTTTGTTCTAGTTGATAAAGTATGCAAGAACTATCCTTTAATGACTAGGGGTTATTGTATTCTGGCTAATTTGATGCTTTTTCCATTTGATGAGTTTGATGTAATTTTGGGTATGGATTGGTTGACTCTACATGATGCTGTTGTGAACTGTAGACGAAAGATTATAGAATTGAATTGTCAGAATAATGAAATTCTTCGGATTGAATCAAATGAATCCAATGAATTGCCTGTTGTGATTTCGTCTATGTCAGCTCAGAGTTGTATGAGAAAAGGTTGTGAAGCTTATCTTGCTTATATTTTGGATACCAAAGTGTCTGGATCAAATATTGAATCAGTGCTAGTTTTTTGTGAATAT
The DNA here is from genome assembly GCA_025698515.1 of Gossypium sturtianum. Taxonomy (NCBI): domain Eukaryota; kingdom Viridiplantae; phylum Streptophyta; class Magnoliopsida; order Malvales; family Malvaceae; genus Gossypium; species Gossypium sturtianum. Next base: position 68,663,128 of record CM046946.1, on the reverse strand, counting down.
CTGGATGTGTTTCCTGAAGAATTACCGGGGTTGCCACCTATTAGAGAGATTGAATTTGCTATTGAATTAGTGCTGGGAACTTCATCGATATCTATAGCTCCGTATAGAATGGCTCCGACAGAGTTGAAAGATTTGAAAGCTCAGTTGCAAGAGTTAACAGATAGAGGTTTTGCACGACCGAAGTTTTTATGCAAGTGCGCCCAAGATTGTTTGTTAAGAAGAAAGACGGGTCAATGAGAATGTGTATTGACTATCGCCAGCTCAACAAGGTTATGATAAAGAATAAATATCCGTTTCCGAGAATAGATGATTTGTTTGATGAGTTGAAAGGTGCAGCAGTGTTTTCAAAGATTGATTTGAGATCTGGTTATTATCAGTTACGAGTTAAAGACTCAGATGTGTCGAAAACTGCATTCAGAACGAGGTACGGACATTATGAATTCCTTATTATGCCTTTTGGACTAACTAATGCTCCTGCCATTTTTATGGATTTAATGAATCAAATATTTAGACCGTATTTTGACAGATTTGTTGTTGTGTTCATTGACGACATTCTGATCTATTCGCGAGATGAGTCTGAGCTTGCCGAGCATTTGAGGATTGTGTTGCAGACCTTGAGAGATAAGCAACTGTATGCTAAATTCAGCAAATGTGAGTTTTGGCTACGGGAAGTCAGATTTTTAGGACATATATTCTCAACGGATGGCATTCAAGTTGATCTGAGTAAGATTTCTGCAGTTATTGACTGGAAACCACCTAGAAATGTATCCGAGGTTAGAAGCTTTCTGGGATTGGCTGGTTACTATCGACGCTTCGTTAAAGGATTCTCGATGATTGCTACACCGATGACCAGACTGCTACAGAAAGATGTAAAGTTTGAATGGTCTGAAAAATGTCAACAAAGCTTTGATCAATTGAAAGCATTGTTAACTGAGGCACCAGTGTTGGTTCAACCTAAGTCGGGTAAAGAATTTGTGATTTACAATGAAGCATCACTGAACGGTTTGGGTTGCGCATTGATGCAAGAGGGAAAAGTTGTAGCTTATGCCTCCAGACAGTTAAAACTTCATGAAAAGAACTGTGACACCCCTAACCCATATCCGTCGCCGGATTAGGGTTACAGGCATCACTAAACTAAATACCAGGTCAAAGCACTCCATCCGAACTATCTCTTAATAAATTCATACCATTTCATACTATCACAAATAAACATGTAAATCTCATCTAAACTTAATACATGAACGTGCATATTACAATTCACATAGTCATTTAAAAGCAATGGCCGAATAGGTATATAGTACTTAAACATTTATTACATTTCTATTTTCAACCATACCTTCAAGCATATATCATCGTTATTAAACATATGATACACTTCTAGTCATGAATACTCCCCATTTCAATATCACATATGAAAATACCATTTACTTACCTACCTATCTCACAATGGAATATACCAGATCACATTCGGCAATGATCATTTCATATGCATAACATATAGTCATAGGCATATCTTAGCTAGACATTACATTCGTAAATTATCCATTCATTTCTCATGGTCGAACACTCATGTGAACATCCAAAGAATATTTAAAGTTTCCCAACTAAATAAATGTAATGGCCGAATGTTTAAAGTTAATTAGTTTACATTAAATCACCAATGAATCGATTTCACTCATAGCTTAATATGAGATAAATTCTAAACTAAACCTATAAGTCATTCAACAAATATTCATTTGCGTTGTATAAAACACATGCCATACATGATTTCACGAATATGCACCTATCAAAATGAACTTATAATATAGTTGAATATACACACACATAAGCAACATCTCAAGTATAGTTAAGTAACTCAAACTAGCAAGAAAGAAAGCCATATTCGCATGGCCCTTTATATAATATATACAAATTATCAAAAAGGAGTAATTTAGCCTATACATGCCATAAACCTTAGGTTCAAATACAAAAAGATACCAAATTTGATGATAATGTGATTGACTTCAAGATGATCCCCGAGCTCGAGCTTCCACCTTAAAAATCTAAGGAACAAAAGCAATAACACCCAAGTAAGCTATTATAGCTTAGTAAGTTTTACTCAAATTAATATAATCCAAAAATGGTAAACATAAATTTATCATTACTCATTGTAAAATACATCATAGATCACCTATTAACTCTCACATTTGGTTTCGAATACATATGTAATACACTTCTATCATCACTCATTTTCATCTACTAAAATTCAAGCCGTTAACACAAAGTCATAATATGCTATCTCACATAACTGAATCATCCAAATGAGCTAAGCAACATTTCATTACTCTGGTAAATATATCTCATACCAACTCAAGCATTAAAAATTATAATTAAAAGCGAATATAACATTCCATTCAAGTCGCACTTTACATATATATATTTAAGATTTGAATAATAGAATTTCATAGAACCAACTTACCAATTTCAACCTTTTGATATTAAAGTTGATCGCACACTTAGTGCCCCTCCGCCGGTTTCGCACACTTAGTGCCCGGACGTCTTATTCGCACACTTAGTGCATATCGACCGATTTCGCGCACTTAGTGCTCGGTACTTTATGAATCGCACACTTAGTGCTTTACAACCGATATCGCACACACAGTGCTCGGTGTATAAGTTCGCACATTTAGTGCTCAGACAACCGATGTCGCACACACAGTGCTCGGTGTATAAGTTCGCACACACAGTGCCACCAATCCCATGTTTCCTCACAAAGAAGTACACATATGTTCTAATCTTTATTCATATATACACATATTTTTAATTAGGGATTAACCATATACATCATTTATTCACATATATATACATCACATTCGGCTCACATTTATATATATATTTAACACATATTCATCATCTTCAAATAATCACATTTCGTATCATCTTTGCCTAAACCATCTTGTATTGCATAAAAACATATTCAACAACTCATCTAAATCAAGTATTACATTCAGCTACTTCATGTTAAATTCATCTTCACATTCGGCATTATGACAATTAACTTGCTTAAAATCCTTAAACATATGCTCATAGTACAAAATAAAATTCAAATCAATCCAATTGTTTAAAACTTACCTCGGAAATTGACGAATTAAGCTTCCCGGCTATTCGTTTAACTTTGCTTTTCCCCGATCCAATCCCGTTTCCTTTTGTTCTTGATCTAATTAAGTTCAAATTAAACTCATTTAAATACATTTCCATTAAATTTAATCCATAAATACTTAATTGTGCAAATTACTATTTTACCCCCAACATTTACAATGTTTACAATTTAGTCCTTATAGCTCAAAATACAAAATATCAAGAATTTAACCACACCTATTAAGGGCCAAATATTCATAGCCCCTCTATCAACTCATTTCTTCCATTTATCTTGCTATTTAGTCCTTTCAAGAATTTTCTTTTTATAAATTCATCCTTATACTAAACTCCATAAAAAATTCTAAAGAAAATCTTATTAATCTAGCATGCTTATATCCTATTCTATTATTAACCATACAAACACCAAATTTCCATCCATGGCAACACTCGAATTATACAACCAAATCAAGAATTCGGGTATGGGCTAGCTAAATTACATGGCAACAACCTCAAAAATGTTAAAATTAACAAAAACTAAGTTCAATCACTCACCTTTTTTGAACATGCAAATGCCGAATGGTTGAGAGCTTAAACTCCCCTCTTCTTCTTTTATTTTCGGTGATGAGGGAAGAAGATGATGATATTTTTCCTTTTGTTTTTCTTATTTTAATGTTATCATCTTATTATAATATTATTTCATAACATATTATTTATTATATAATATAATTAAACACTTCCCACTACATTTTTAAAGTCAATGTCGTCCACTATCTTTCCAAAAAGGTAAATTTGCAACCTAAATCCTCATGCCAAAGAAAACAATTTAATTCAATCACTCTATTTAATAATTGACTACTTTACTACTTATTCTATTTAATCCCTTAATTAAAATTAAGCATTCAAACAGACGAATTAACCTACCATATTTTAGGACATGCTCAAACACATAACATAGATATCAAATTAAATATAAAAATATTTATCTAACCCGGATTCGTGGTCCTGAAACCACCGTTCCGATTAGGGCTAAATTCGGGTTGTTACAACTCTCCCCCCCTTAAGGGATTTTCGTCCCCGAAAATCTTACCGTTGAATAATTGTGGGTAGCGTTCTTTCATAGAATCTTCAAGTTCCCACATTGCTTCCTCAACCCCGTGCTTGTGCCACATAACTTTAACCAACGGGATTTTCTTATTTCACAATTCTTTTACTTCACGAGCTAAGATGTGAATCGGTTCTTCCTCGTAAGTCAAGTCGGGTTGAATTTCAATCTCTGTTGGGTTGATCACATGAGAACGATCGGATCAGTATCGTCGACAGATCGATACATGAAAAACATTGTGAATCTTGTTTAGCTCAGATGGCAACATGAGTCTGTATACAACCGGCCCAATACGTTCAATAACTTCATACGGCCCAATAAATCGCAGACTCAGCTTTCCTTTACGACCAAATCTCAGTATCTTTTTCCACTGTGAGACTTTCAAAAATACTTGGTCACCCACCTGGAATTCTATATCTTTACGTTTCAAGTCCGCATACGACTTCTGATGATCTGAGGCAGCTTCCAAACTTTCTCGAATTAGTTTTACTTTCTGCTCAGTCTCTCTGATTAAATCAACCCCGTGTATCTTGCCTTCACTTAGCTCGGTCCAATATAAATGTTTATGACATTTTCGACCATACAATGCTTCATAGGGTGCCATTTTAATACTTGATTGAGAGCTGCTGTTGTACGCAAATTCAATCAAAGGTAGGTATCGCTCCCATGTACCTTCAAACTCAAGAACGCAACATCTCAACATATCCTCGAGTATTTGAATAACACGCTCGGATTGACCATCCGACTGAGGGTGAAAAGCTGTACTGAAATGTAACTTGGTACCTAAAGCATCCTGCAGTTTCTTCCAAAACCATGATGTGAACCTCGGATCTCTATTCGAAACAATAGAAATAGGTACTCCGTGTAATCGTACGATCTGCGATACGTACAACTCAGCTAACTTATCAAGTGAGAAATCTGTACGTACCAAAATAAAATGGGCCTATTTCGTCAATCTATCAACAATAACCCAGATTGAATCTTTCTTACTCGACGTCAACAGTAAACCCGATACGAAATCCATCGTGATTCGATCCCACTTTCACTCAGGTACCATAATTGGTTGGAGTAGTCCCGATGGCACCTGATGCTTGGCTTTCACTTGTTGACATACCAAGCACTTCAACGCATAGTCTGAAATGTCTCGTTTCATACCATGCCACCAGTAATGCTGTCTCAGGTCGTTATACATTTTCGTGCTACCCGGATGAATTGACAATCTACTATTATGAGCTTCGTCACAAATCATTTCAATCAATTTAGGGTTCTTAGGCACACATATTCGATTCTTAAACCGTAGACATCCTTCAGCATCTATCTAAAAATCTGAATTCACACACGAGCCACAATGACTCCTTTTTACTTTTAAATCATCATCAACCTCTTGAGCTTCACGAATCTGTTGTACAAACGGTGGTCTCGCTTTCAATTCTGCAATGATCACACCATCATCGGTCATAGCTATATCCGCATTCATTGCGCATAGAGCAAATAGTGACTTTCGGCTAAGTGCATCGGCAACCACATTAGCCTTTCCCGGGTGATAATCAATCACAAGCTCGTAGTCTTTCAACAGTTCTAACCATCGTCGCTGTCTCAAATTCAGATCCTTCTGAGTCATTAAATACTTTAGACTCTTGTGATCCGAATAGACGTGGCATCTCTCATCGAATAGATAGTGACGCCATATTTTTAAAGCAAAAACTATAGCAGCCAATTCAAGGTCGTTCATCGGATAATTCCTCTCGTGCGGTTTCAACTGTCTCGAAACGTAGGCTACAACTTTACCCTCCTATATCAAAACATAACCCAGCCCATTTAAGGATGCATCACTAAAAACAACGAACTCCTTACCCGACTCTGGCTGAACAAGCGTTGGAGCTTCCGTTAATAAGGTCTTCAGTTGATCAAAACTCTTTCGACACCTTTCTGACCATTCGAATTTAACGTCTTTCTGTAATAGCTTTGTCATCGGTGATGCTATCATAGAAAACCCTTTCACGAAGCGTCTATAATATCCGACAAGTCCTAGAAAGCTACGAACCTCAGTAACATTTCGCAGAGGTTTCCAATCCAGTATAGCTGAGATTTTACTCAGGTCAACCCAAATACCCGATGCTTAAATGACATGACCTAGGAAGCTAACTTCATTCAACCAAAACTCACATTTGCTGAATTTCGCGTACAACTGCTTATCACGCAAAATCTGTAATACCAGCCTCAAATGCTTAGCATGCTCGGTTTCGTCACGTGAATAGATCAGTATGTCATCTATGAATACAACTACAAACCGATCTAGATACGGTCTAAATACCCGATTCATCAGATTCATGAAAATAGCAGGAGCATTAGTGAGTCCAAACGGCATCACCAAGAACTCATAATGACCGTATCTTGTTCGAAAAGTAGTCTTTGGTATATGCGAGTCCCTAACTCGCAACTAATAATACCCTGACCTCGGATCAATTTTCAAGAACACTGAGGCTCCCTTAAGCTGATCGAATAAATCATCAATATGTGGCAACGGATATTTGTTCTTTACGGTCACCTTATTGAGTTGTCGATAGTCGATGCACATTCTCAAAGTTCCGTCCTTCTTTTTCACAAATAGAACTGGCGCACCCCAGGGAGAGAAACTCGGTCGGGCAAAACCTCTATCTGTCAATTCTTGCAACTGAGCCTTCAACTCTTTTAATTCAGTCGGTGCCATTCTATACGGAGCTATCGAAATCAGAGTGGTCCCTGGCACTAGCTCAATACCAAACTCTACGTCACGAACGAGTGGCAATCCCGGTAATTCCTCTGGAAACACATCCGGATACTCACCAACAACCGGTACAGATTCAATCTTCTTTTCGGTTACCTTGCTGTCAATCACATACGCAAGATAAGCTTCGCAACCTTTCTCAAATACTGTCGAGCCAACATTGAAGATATCACAGCTGGTAGCCCATTCAAATCCGCAGATTCAATTCAAATTATCTCGTTATTCTGGCACCTCAAATCAGTAGTCATTCGTCTGCAATTCACTACTACGTCGTGTATAGTTAACCAATCCATACCGAGGATAATATCGAACTCGTCAAATGGTAACAACATCAAATCAGTAGGAAAACATGAGTCTCGAATCATTAAAGGGCAATTCTTACACACTCTATCAACTAGTACACATCGACCCAGGGGGTTCGAAACCCGAATCACAAACTCAGTAGACTCAACAGGTAGAGTCTTACTGGAAACTAATGTTTCACACACATACGAATGAGTTGAACCGGGATCAATCAGAGCAATTACAGTAGTATCAAAGAGAGTGAAAATACCGGTAATTACGTCTAGAGATGAAGCCTCTTCTCTAGCACGGATGGCATAACCTCTAGCCGGTACACGGGCCTCTGATCGAATAGCCGCATCTGAAGTCCCCCTCTGAGCACCACTCCTACCTCCCATAATACGAGATGGTCTACCTCTAGCTGTAGTGCTGCTCGGTCTCGTACTCTAAGCAATACCCTTTTCAGCGGTCTCCAGGCAATCCCGAATTAAATGATCCTGCGAACCACAATTATAACAAGTGCGATTAATAGATTTAGTCCAACACTCGCTGAAATTCCGTCTGCCGCACTACTAACACTCTGGTTTGCTCGGTCGAGCATTGCCAACACTAGCAACTGATGTAGCCTGAGAACTCACTGGTGGTCATTCTCGTATAGAAATCTCGATGTTAGGTTTGGACCGGCTACCATCATTCTTGAACTTCTTCATTGCCATTTGAGAAAATTTAGTCGCAGATCTCTTTCGAAAGTCTTTAGCTTCAAACTCGGCTTTCCGCTTTTCCTTTCCTAGCTCTTCAGCTTTACAAGATCGTTCAACCAGTACTACGAACTCGTTTATTTCAAGGATGCCAACCAGAAGGTTTATATCTTCGTTTAAACCATCTTCGAATCTCTGGCACATAGCAGCCTCAGATGAAACACATTCACAAGCGTAGTGACTAAGTCTCACAAACTTGCGCTCGTATTCGGATACGGTCATACGACCCTGCTTGAGCTCACGAAATTCTTTACGTTTAGAGTCTATGAAGCGCTGACTTATGCATGTCTTACAGAATTCCGTCTGAAAGAAGTCCTAGGTAACTCTCTCCTTCGGAACAACTGATACAAGAGTATTCCACTAATAGTAGGTGGAATCCCGTAATAATGATATGGCACACTTCAGGCACTCATCAGGTGTGCACGATAGCTCATCAAAGACACGAATAGTATTATCGAGCCAAAATTCAGCTCGCTCAGCATCATCATCGTCTTCGGCTCTAAACTCTTGAGCCTCGTGTTTTCTAATGCGATCAATCGGAGGCTTGCTTGCTCTCTCAGAATTTATAATCGGGGGTACCACCGGTACTACAGGGGGTGTGTTCAGATTCAGAGGTTGTTGAATAGCAGGATTGGTTCGTATATACTGACTGAACCAATCATTCATCATGCTATAGAAGGCTTGTTTAGCCCCCTCTTCAGGATTACTCGCAGCTGGTCGAGATTTCTCATGCGCGATCCCTTGCGAGGGAACAGGCGCCACGCTCTCGACATCATCAGCTATAACTCGCTCGAGATCAGGATCCATTACTATATAAAAGAAACGAACACATTTCACTGTCAGAAGTCATCACATTATCACATCACAAAATATGGCATGTATAGCTAGACTCTCATGTGCTACGTTACTCCGAGAACTGACTAAACCGTAGCTCTGATACCAATAAAATGTGACACCCCTAACCCATACCCATCAACGGATTAGGGTTACAGGCATCACTAAACTAAATACCAGGTCAAAGCACTCCATCCGAACTATCTCTTAATAAATTCATACCATTTCATACTATCACGAATAAACATGTAAATCTCATTTAAACTTAATACATGAACGTGCATATTATAATTCACATAGTCATTTAAAAGCAATGGCCGAACAGGTATATAGTACTTAAACATTTATTACATTTCTATTTTCAACCATACCTTCAAGCATATATTGTTATTAAACATATGATACACTTCTAGTCATGAATACTCCCCATTTCAATATCACATATGAAAATACCATTTACTTACCTACCTATCTCACAATGGAATATACCAGATCACATTCGGCAATGATCATTTCATATGCATAACATATAGTCATAGGCATATCTTAGCTAGACATTACATTCGTAAATTATCCATTCATTTCTCATGGCCGAACACTCATGTGAACATCCAAAGAATATTTAAAGTTTCCTAGCTAAATAAATGTAATGGCCGAATGTTTAAAGTTAATTAGTTTACATTAAATCACCAATGAATCGATTTCACTAATAGCTTAATATGAGATAATTTCTAAACTAAACCTATAAGTCATTCAACAAATATTCATTTGCGTTGTATAAAACACATGCCATACATGATTTCACGAATATGCACCTATCAAAATGAACTTATAATATAGTTGAATATACACACACATAAGCAACATCTCAAGTATAGTTAAGTAACTCAAACTAGCAAGAAAGAAAGCCATATTCGCATGGCCCTTTATATAATATATACAAATTATCAAAAAGGAGTAATTTAGCCTATACATGCCATAGACCTTAGGTTCAAATAAAAAAAGATACCAAATTTGATGATAATGTGATTGACTTCAAGATGATCCCCGAGCTCGAGCTTTCACCTTAAAAATCTAAGGAACAAAAGTAATAACACCCAAGTAAGCTATTATAACTTAGTAAGTTTTACTCAAATTAATATAATCCAAAAATGGTAAACATAAATTTATCATTACTCATTGTAAAATACATCATAGATCACCTATTAACTCTCACATTTGGTTTCGAATACATATGTAATACACTTCTATCATCACTCATTTTCATCTACTAAAATTCAAGCCGTTAACACAAAGTCATAATATGTTATCTCACATAACCGAATCATCCAAATGAGCTAAGCAACATTTCATTACTCTAGTAAATATATCTCATACCAACTCAAGCATTAAAAATTATAATTAAAAATGAATATAACATTCCATTCAAGTCGCACTTTACATATATATATATTTAAGATTTGAATAATAGAATTTCATAGAACCAACTTACCAATTTCAACCTTTTAATATTAAAGTTGATCGCACACTTAGTGCCCAGACATCTTATTCGCACACTTAGTACATATCGACCGATTTCGCACACTTAGTGCTCGGTACTTTATGAATCGCACACTAAGTGTGGCTCTCACGACCACTTTATTAAAGATTGCCCAGAGATGGTTGAAAATGATAAGTTTTAGACTGCAAGATCGGGCAACACTGCCCCTAAAGGGAGACTACCAAGGAACATGGGAAATGGAGCTAGTAGTAAAGGTGTGAGGAAAGATACAGCTGTAAGATCTGAGGCCAGGGCACCTGCCAGAGCCTATGCTATCCGTGCTCGCGAAGAAGCGACATCTCCCGATGTTATCACTGGTACTTTTTCTCTATATAATACTAATGTAGTTGCATTGATTGATCCTGGATCGATTCATTCTTATGTTTGTGTGAAATTAGTAGCTAGTAAGAGCTTGCCAGTTGTGTTTACTAAGTTTTTGGTTAGAGTGTCAAACCCCTTAGGCAAACATGTATTAGTTGATAGAGTTTCCAAGAATTGTCCCTTGATGATTCCAGGTCACTATTTTTTGACTAATTTAATGTTGTTTCCATTTGATGATTTCGATGTTATTTTGGGTATAGATTGTTTGACATTGCATGATGCCGTAGTAAACTATAAAAGAAAGATTATTGAACTAAAATGTGAAAATGGTGAAATTATTCGGATTGATTCAGATGAGTCGGGTGAGTTACCTGTTGTGATTTCTTCAATGACTACCCAAAGATATATGAGAAAGGGTTGTGAAGCTTATCTAGCTTATGTGTTGAATACAAGAGTGTCTGAAATAAAGATTGAATCAGTACCGGTAGTTTGTGAATATCCAGATGTGTTTCCAGAGGAGTTACCTGGGTTACCTCTGATCAGAGAGGTTGAGTTTGGTATTGATTTAGTACCAGGGACTTCACTGATATCGATCACTCCATATAGTATGGCTCCGACTGAATTGAAAGAATTGAAAGCTCAGTTGCAAGAGTTGACAGATAAGGGTTTTGCGAGACCGAGTTTTTCACCATGGGGTGCACTGGTGTTATTTGTCAAGAAGAAAAATGGATCCATAAGACTTTGTACTGATTACCGACAGCTAAACAAGGTTACTATAAAGAAAAAGTATCCTTTGCCAAGAATTGATGACTTGTTTGATCAGTTGAAAGGGGCAACAGTATTTTCAAAATTGATTTGAGATCTGGCTACTATCGGTTGAGAGTTAAAGAGTCGAGTGTGCGAAAAGCGCTGCCAGGACAAGATGCGGGCATTATGAATTTCTTGTTATGCCTTTCGGATTAACTAATGCCCCTGCTATTTTTATGGACTTGATGAATCAAATTTTCTGACCGTACTTAGATAAGTTTGTGGTTGTGTTCATCGATGACATTTTGATTTATTCTCAGGATGAGTCTGAGCATGTCGAACATTTAAGAATTGTGTTGCAGACCTTGAGAGATAAGAAATTATTTGCTAAGTTCAGCAAAAGTGAGTTCTGGCTCCGAGATGTCAAATTTTTGGGACATATTGTCTCTGGAGACGGTATTTGGGTTGATCTGAGTAAGATATCAGCAATTGTTGATTGGAAACTGCCAAAGAATGTATCAGAGGTTAGAAGCTTTTTTGGCTTAGCCGGTTATTACCGACATTTTGTCAAAGGATTTTCGATGATTGCTACTCCTATGAATAAGCTGATGCAAAAGGATGTTAAGTTCGAATTGTCAGAAAAATGTCAGCAAAGCTTTGAGAAGTTGAAAACATTATTGACTGAGGCACCAGTTTTAGTGCAACCTAAATAGAGAAAGAGTTCGTAATTTATAGTGACGCATCATTGAATGGATTAGGATGTGTGTTGATGCAAGAGGGCAAAGTGATAGCTTATGCCTCGAGACAGTTGAAGCAGCACGAGAAGAATTATCCAGCGCACGATTTGGAATTGGCCGCCATTGTTTTTGCTTTGAAAATTTGGCGTCATCATTTGTACAGTGAGAAGTGCCACATCTATACTGACTATAGGATTTTGAAGTATTTTTTGACTCAAAAGTATTTGAACTTACGACAACGAAGATGGCTCGAGCTACTAAAAGATTATGAACTAGTGATTGACTACCATCCTAGAAAGGCGAATGTAGTCGCAGATGCTTTGAGCAGAAAGTCCTTATTTGCTTTGAGAGCTATGAGTACGAGATTGAATTTGTCTAATGATGGTTCAATTTTGGCTGAGTTGAGAGCTAGACCGATATTTCTTCAGTAGATTTGTGAAGCTTAAAAAAGTGATAGTGAATTGCAAGCTAAAAGAGCTCAATGTGAATCTGGTAATGATTCAGACTTTCGGATCGGTTCAGATGATTGTTTGATGTTCCGAGATAGAATATATGTACCAAAAAATGATGAAATTATTCAGAAGATTTTACTTGAGGCACACAGTGGTTGCTTATCAGTTCATCCGGGTAGTACGAAAATGTATAATGATTTAAGGAAATGGTATTCGTGGTCAGGTATGAAACGGGATATTTCAGAGTTTGTTTCGAGATGTTTAGTTTTTCAACAAGTAAAGGCCGAACACCAAGTACCTTCGGGCTTACTTCAACCAGTGATGGTACTCGAATGGAAATGGGACAAAATTACGATGGATTTCGAAACGGGTTTGCCTTTGACTCCAAAAAAGAAAGATGCCATTTGGGTCGTTGTCGATAGGTTGACGAAATCAGCTCATTTTATACCGGTATGTACCGATTACTCACTTGATAAGATAGCTGAATTGTACATTGTTGAAATTATGAGATTGCACGGAGTACCTATTTCCATCATTTCGGATAGAGATCCGAGGTTTACTTCACGATTCTGGAAGAAGTTGCAAGAAGCTTTGGGTACAAAGTTAAACTTTAGTACCGCATTTCATCCACAACCCGAAGGCCAATCTAAGAGAACGATTCAGGTTCTCAAAGATATGCTTCGCTGTTGTGCTTTGGAGTTCGAAGGTAGTTGGGAAAAATATCTACCTTTAGTTGAATTTGCTTATAATAACAGTTTTCAGTCGAGTATAAAGATGGGACCATATGAGGCATTGTATGGCTGCAAGTGTCGAACTCTATTTTATTGGACCGAGCTTAGTGAGAAACAGATACATGGGGTCGATTTGGTTAGAGAGACCGAAGAGAAAGTGAAAGTAATTCGTGACTATTTGAAGGCAGCTTCAGATCGACAGAAATCGTATGCGGATTTGAAAAGAAAAGATATCGAATTTCAGATTAGTGATAAAGTATTCCTAAAAGTATCTCCGTGGAAGAAGATCCTGAGATTTGGCCGTAAAGGCAAGTTAAGTCCACGTTTCATTGGACCGTATGAGGTTATTGAAAGAATAGAGCCGGTGGCATATCGGTTAGCTTTACCGAAAGAGTTGGAAAGGATCTAGAACATGTTTCATGTATCTATGTTACGCTGTTATCGATCAGACCCTTCACATGTGATTTCTCCGATAGAGGTTGAGATTCGACCCGATATGACTTACAGTGAAGAACTGATCATGACTTTGGCTCGGGAAGTTAAACAATTGAGAAATAAAAACATAGCCCTAGTTAAAGTTTTGTGGCAACGACACAGAGTCGAAGAGGCTACGTGGGAACCTGAAGAAGCTATACGAAAACAGTACCCAAACCTATTTTCTGGTAAGATTTTCGGGGACGAAAATCCCTAAGGGGGAAGAGTTGTAACAGCTCGATTTTGGGTCTAGTCGGAACAGTGGTTTTCAGACCACAAATCTGACACAGCAAAATTTATTTTTATTATATTTCTATGGTCTACAGTTTGACGAAATGATTTCGCGAAAATTTTGTTCAAAAAATTTGACGTTTGGGCACTTAATTTAGTAAAAATGACTAAATTGTAAAAAATACAAAAGTTGAGTTCTACTTGTTAATGGTGTCCAATTGCCATGAGTTTTTAAATTAGAGGTCCTTAGTTTGTAATTAGACCATTGGATAAGTTAGTGGACAAAAGCGGACATGAATAGGTGAAATTTCAAAGTTATGCATTAAGGGCATTTTGGTCATTTAGTAAATATATGAATAAAAAGGGAAAATAAAGCCAAAATCTTTGTCCATCTTCATCTCCATGTGCCAAAAATTAGAAGGTCACCATATCTAGGGTTTGTTCAACTTCCAAGCTTGATTGTAAATACATCCTAGCCTCGTTTTTAATGCTCTTTACATTTTTGAAGTCGTTATCATCTGATCTATCTATTTCTACCATTAATTTGAGTTATGGTTGATGTCTAGGGTTTGACCCATGTTAGACATGTATGTGTTTTGATGGCTAATGGTAGGTTATGCATGTTTGATGTGTAATAGACAACTTTTACTAAGTGATTTTTCATGAGAATACCTAAAAAGGACCTATTTGTAAAAAGTTGTAAAATGGGTAGTAAAAATCTGATTTAATGGAAAATGTGGGCTGCTATAAGCATGAAATTGGTTTGGCTAGGCTTGGGTTATCAAGAAATTGAATACATTTCATTTTACGAGCCTAGGGACTAATTTGTAAAAATGTGAAACTTTAGGGGCCAAAAGGTAATTTTTCCATAATGTGATGTTTGGACTGATTTGAGTAATGTGAATATTAAATAAGCTAAATTTGCTATTATAGATCAAGAAAAATGAATTTTGGACCTTGACCGGGGAAAGAATAAGGTGTTTGACGATTAAATCCTTTTCAACTATTTTGTACCGAGGTAAGTTCGTGTGTAAATAAAGGCAATGTTATAATTGTATTTTTATATGTTTTATTATGCATGAATTGTATAAATGACAATGTGGGTACGTTGGACGACGAAATGACAAGTGAGAAATCCCGTTTAAACCTTAGGAATAGATTAGGATACGAGTGACATGTCACTAGGAAACCATGTGATATATGTGATTTATGTGATCTGGGTGCTGGTCTCGTACGTCTACCAGTGGTTGGGCACTCCGACATGTGTTGCCGATACTTGACCGCTTGTGTGAGCAGCACTGCGTAGTTACGTCTTGACTGACAGCTTGTGTGAGCAGGCCCGTGATTAGCTCGAGAGTGAGCCCCTATGTGTTATGAGATATGAGGTAGCATTAGCTACGTATGTGGCACTTATGTGCAAGAATTTCCGTGTATCTGATTAGTATTCCAAGTGTTCAACGGGTATGTAAAAGACGAGAAAGAGTATGATATGTTACGAGTTGATACAGGTATGTACGAAAAACTCATAAGAATGAGCTTAGTATTTGATGAACACTTGGTAAGATTAAGAATGATTAAGTTATGTTATGAACCTATGATGACAATTATGTAACTTGTGTTATACTAATTGTATGATATTCATGTTTAATGTTGTTTAATGTTGCTTATTATTTGCATGTGAACTTACTAAGCTAGAAAGCTTACTCCCCTTCCTTTCCTTTATCTTATAGTGTAACCAAGCCAGCTCGGGCTTGGAGATTTGTTAGAGATCCATACACACTATCTACAACAATTATTTTGGTACCAATGAATTCAAGTATTTTGAGTTATGGCATGTATAAGGACTTGGTCATTTTGTTATGTGTCATAAATGATTTGGCCTAAATGTGTTGGCATTGTAATGGTTAATGATTCATTTTGTATAGGGCCATTGGAATTTGGCTAATATTAATTTTATTGGTCATTAGTATGTTTATGTGATGATGCCTATCATGAAGATGAAACTGGCATAAATGGAAAAGAAGATATGTGATGTTTATGCATGCTAGATGTTAGTGTGTGTAAATGATGTATTGATATCATGTTTGTGGCTGATTTGGTTGAATGTATATGCTTGTATTGGTGTTGCTTTTCGTTGTGTAGGTTGGTGCAAGTAAGGGTGTAACAGCCCGGTTTTAGCTAAATCGAAACAGTGGTTTCGAAACCAAAAATATGATGTCATAAGATTATTTTAATATTATTTTTGGTATTTACAGCATGTTACTTGATATGTGTGAAAATTTTGTGAGCTAATTTTATCGTTTGGGTGGTTAATTAGAGAAAAAGACTAAATCGAGTAAGGTGCAAAACTTGTGTTCTATTAGCTAAATGTGTCTAAAAGCTATAGAACCTTAAAGTTAAGGTCTTTATGTTGTAAATATACCATTATAAGGGTGAGTGGACAAAGATGGACATGCATAAATGAATTTTAATGGTTTATATTAAAGGTTAATATGGTAATTTGGTTATTTTAAGTATAATAATAAAATAAAAACATAATTTTAAGGCTTCCATCTTTATCTAGCCGATTTTGATGAAGAAAAAGACACCATTTTTGTGTTTTAAAGGTTCGGCCATGGTACTTGAGAATGTAAGTCAATTTTTGTTCGATTTTTGATGATTTCTATGTTTTTGTAATCGTTGCAGCTCAATCTAGCTAGCCCGTACCTTAGATTTTGAAACTGTTAAAGATTTAACATGTTTCCATTGTTGAATGTTTGAGTAATTTGGTTATTGATGATAGATTTGGAAGGTTAAATGTTAGATTAATAGTTTTTGTAAAGTGATTTTTGACAAAAATGTCAAAAAGGGATTTATTTGTGAAAATGTGAAATTATATGGTTAAAAGTGAGAATAAATTGAAAATATGGGCTGCTAGTAGTATATATGAAATTCAACTAAGCATGGGCTTGTACTAAATTGCATGAATTTGCAATTTTATGTGATATGGACTAAATTGTGAAAATGTGAAAGTTTAGGGGGCTGATGTGTAAAAATTCCCAAATGTGTATTTTTGGATTAATTGAATGAGTAGATGAATAAATAAGTTAATTGTTAATTCATATAGATCAAGAAAGAATTCAGATTTAGATCGGTGGAAAAGCAAGGTTATCGAGTAGTCGACCCGATTCGTCAACTCCTAATACGAGGTAAGTTCATATGTAACGAGCTCTATTATAATTGTATTTAAATGCTTTGATTATGCATAAATTGTAAATACTAGACTACAGACTTGTTCGACCATGATTCGACAATGATTCAATTTCGAAATGATTCGACTATGATTTGGTATTGGAAAATCCCAGTTGAACCTTAGGAATAGTCTAGGGCATTAATGACATGTCATTACTTCGGGCCATGATATCGGCACTTCAGGTGTGAGTTATGCCTTGATTTGGCTTTGGGCCATGGTATAGGTACTCCAGGGATAAGTTACCTTAATTTGGCTACAGGCCATGGTATAGGTACTTCTCGATTGAGATTCTTGAGTATCTGACTTCTATTCCGAATGGTTCAACGGAAAGAAAATGAAATATGTGAATCAGAATGAGATCGGTACGAGTTGGTACAGGTATGTGAGTAAAGTTTATAAACATTGAATCTATGAAATGGATGAATTCTTGGTAAGCTAGTGAATGAATGATCAAATGACTTGAGATTTACTATATTTGTGTTATCTTGTATTTATATTGTTTGAATTGGGAATGAATGGTGAAGTTGCTCATTACATTAATACGAACTTACTAAGCTATGAAGCTTACTTTGTGTTATTTTTCTATATTTTATAGAGAATCAAGGCTAGCTCGGATCCGGGAGTCGTCGGGAACATCATCGCACTATCAAATATCTAAGTTGGTACTTTTGAGTTACATATTTGGAATATGGCATGTATAGGCTAGATGTGATATTTGGTTGTGATTATAGCCATGAGAGTTGGCTTGTAAATGATATTAATATTAAT
Organism: Gossypium sturtianum; assembly: GCA_025698515.1. Classification (NCBI taxonomy): domain Eukaryota; kingdom Viridiplantae; phylum Streptophyta; class Magnoliopsida; order Malvales; family Malvaceae; genus Gossypium; species Gossypium sturtianum. Next base: position 68,645,035 of record CM046946.1, on the reverse strand, counting down.
GTGTGTTTGGCCATTTGAAATGGCTTATAAATGTATATATTTTGGTATGTTTTGGTATGATGTGATTATGGTTTTATAGTTGTTCATATGGTTAATTGATTTATGGGTATAAATGCTTGAAAAATGCTTCGATGAAGTATGATTTTAGAAATTGAGTTGATAAGTATTTGATTGGTAAATGGCATTGAATTGAGCATTGAATTTGGTTAAAATGGATATGGTATGATTGTGTATTGGTTGATGACTTTGGCTACATATTTGTGTCTTGAAATGGTACCAATTGAGCTTATATAGGTATGTGCAAAAAGGGTGGAAAATTGGCCTTGCAAATGGCCTATTTTTGTCCACACGGGCTGAGACACGGGCGTGTGTCTCAGCCGTGTGTGACACACGGTCAGGCTATACGGCCGTGTGTCCCCTGGTATTGATATTATATGGAGTCAGTATGCTCCACACGGTCTCACACACAAGCCTGTGATCGGCCGTGTGGTACAAGTCAGTATACCCCCTAATTGGCACACGGCCTAGCACACGGGCGTGTGACTTGGCCGTGTTGCATAAGTCAGTATACCCTACAGTTTTGGCACGGCCTGGCACACGGGCGTGTGTGGCCACTTCGAAGGGCACACAGGCTAGACACACGGGCGTGTGGTTGGTCGTGTAACCCAAGTCAGTATGTATGCCTTGTTTCTATACGGCCTGAGACACGGGGGTGTCTCACACGGCCTGTTCACACGGGCATGTGACCCCTGTATTGATAAAAAATTTCTAAGTCTTCCAAAATATTTGTATGTTATCGGTTTAGTCCTGAACCATTTCTAAAGCATGTCTAAGGCCTCGTAGGCCCTAATAAGGACAATGTGATTGTGTTGAATGGTATTTGAGTATGAATGCATAAATATATGAGTTATGTATGCTTTATTATGTATATTGATCAGTAATGCCTCGTAAACCTACTCCGAAAACGGATACGGGTTAGGGGTGTTCCATTTGATTGGTATCAGAGCTACAGTTTAGTCGATTCTAGGACTAACGTAGCGTGTGTGAGAGTCTAGCTATACATGCCATATATACTCTGCGATAGTGTGATGATTCCTGACAGTTTAAATTATGCTTTTGTATAGTAATGGATCTAGAACGAGCTGTAGCTGATGATGTAGAGAGTAATGCGCCCGCTCTTACTCAAGGGGCAGCGCCATCGGATACTAGGCCTGTAACGAGTAGCCACGAGGGAGAGGCTAAACAAGCCTTTTTCTAAATGATGAGTGAGTGGTTCACGGAGTTCGTTCGAACAAATCCGGCTACTCAACGACCTCCACCCGCACCTATTCCTCAACAAATACCTGTTGTTCCTCAAGATAAGATACGTAAACATGAGGCTGAAGAGTTACGGGCTACTGTTGATGATGATGCTGAGAGAGCTGAGTTTTGGCTCGAAAATATGATTCGAGTATTTGATGTGTTGTCTTGTACTCCCAAAGAATGTATTAAATGTGTTTTATCTTTGCTGAGAGACACCGCGTACCAATGGTGGAACACGTTGATATATGTGGTTCCGAAGAAACGGGTTACTTGGGAGTTCTTTCAATCCGAATTTTGAAAGAAATACATTAGTCAAAGATTTCTCAATCAGAAGCATAAAGAATTTTTAGAATTGAAACAAGGCCACATGACTGTAACCGAGTATGAAAGAGAATTTGTACGGTTAAGCAAGTACGCTTGAGAGTACGTGTCTACTGAAGAAATAATGTGCAAGCGGTTTGTTGATGGGCTGAACGAAGATATAAAACTACTAGTCAGAATTCTAGAGTTGAAAGAATTTGTTGTTCTGGTTGAAAGGGCTTGTAAAGCCGAAGATCTTAGCAAAGAAAAGAGAAAAGGCAGATTCAGAAGCTAGAGACTCGAGAAAAAGATCGATAAGTAATCCGTATCAATCTTTATCGAAGAAATCCATAGATTCGTACGCTCGCCCAATGCTTCAAATGAATATTAAAACAGAGATCGTAGAAAAGAATACTCTGGTTCTAAAGCTCAAGCTACATCATTATCGAGTGCTGGCAGTGTGAGAGACAACAAACCCGAATGTCAACAGTGTGGAAGACGACATTTTTGAGAATACTGGAATAAAAGTAATAAAGCTTGTTACAAATGTGGTTCGTTAGATTCATCCGAGATTGTCCTGAGCTGGATGAGAAAAATAAAGTTCAGAATGTGAGACCAAGTAACACGTCGAATAGAGGTAGACCACCTAGAACTGTCGAAAATGTAAGTGGTAGTAGAGGGGTGACAAAGGATTCAGCTGTGAGATCCGAGACCAGAGCACCTGCTAAAGCCTACGCTATTCGCGCTCGCGAAGAATCGTCATCTCCATATGTTATCACCGGTACTTTCACTCTTTATGATACTAATGTGATTGAATTGATATATCCAGGATCAACTCATTCTTATATATGCATGAATTTAGTATCTAGTAAGACTTTGCCTGTAGAGTCTACTGAATTTGTGATTAGAGTATCGAACCCCTTAGGCAAATGTGTTTTGGTTGACAAAGTTTGAAAGAATTGTCCGTTAATGTATCAGGATTTCTATTTTACGGCTAATCTGATGTTGTTTCCATTTGATGAATTTGATATGACTCTGGGTATGGATTGGCTAACGATGCATGAGACTATAGTGAATTGTAGACGAAAGACAATTGAATTGAAATGTAAGAGTAATCAGACTATTACAATTGAATCAGATGATCTAAATAGTTTGTCAGTTGTGATCCCATCTATGTTAGCTCAAAGATTTGTGAGAAAGGGGTATGAAGCTTACCTTGCTTATGTACTTAATACGAAAGTGACAGAAATAAAGATTGAATTAGTACCAGTTGTGTGTGAATATCCAGATGTATTTCCCAAAGAGTTTCCGGGTTTACCACACATCAGAGAAGTTGAGTTTGGAATTGAATTAGTATCGGGAATAATGCCGATATCAATAGCTCGATACAGAATGGCTCCGAAAGAGTTTGTAACATCCTAAAATTGGGGTTATTTGGGATTGAATTATTTTTTTCTCGTGTTTGAATTGCTGTGGTATTAATTGTGGTGTAGTAAGGCTTAATTAGGGGTCGTGAGTAGGCTCGGAATAGTGGAAAAATATTTTTATAAGCTTTAAAGGTAGGGAGCCTTAGTAAGTAGGGGTTACAAGATTAAAAGAGGGAACTTTTGACACAGAAATGGCCTTGGAAAAGTGGCAAAAGGAAGGCCACTTAAGAGCTGGAGTTGACGCCATCAAGGGAGCAAGGGGAGCCTGTGTTCGAGCTGCAAAAATTCCCTTTTTGTTCTTTAATTTGGACGGCAATAGGGGCAGAGAATTTCTCACTTCAAACTCTTTTTGATAATAAGGATAATGTGGATAATATGAGCTTTTTAATTGAATTTTTATTTGATTAATTCCAAGGAGAAAATATAGGCATTTGAGTATTCAAATTATTTTGAATAATTTTAAGCTAGTGGCCAAGAGGAATTTTAGGTGATTGCCGAAATTTGGACTCTTCATGGAAGAGTGGACGGCAAGCATAGGGGGGGGAGGTACCGAATTCTATTTAAGGCACATACCTATCATCTTGTTTCTCTTTTCTTCATTTTTGCACATAGCCGAAATTCCTCTGCTCATCTTCTACTCTCTCCTTCTCATTCTCTCAAGCCGAAATCTCCATCAACACTTTCTCTCCTATTTGTTTTGCTTCAACACCAAAAATCTCCTCTACTCTCTCCTTTTCCGAAACTCCATTCCCCTTATCCATTATTTTCTTTCTTCCACTATAGCCGAATCTCTCCTTCTTGGTGTGCCGAATTTCTTTCCTCTACTTGGTGTAGTCTTGGCCGAATATCAAGCAAAGGTGACCTCCTCTAGTCTTTTCCCCAATCGGTTCATAAGGTGGGTAAGTGGTCAAAGCCGAATGCCTTTTATTTTGTTCTCTTGACGATTTGGATGTAATGGGAAAAGCGAAACACTAATGGTTGGTTAATCTTTCTGTTGAAACCGATTTCACCTAGGACTCAGGGATCTCAAAGCGAAGAATCTGATCTTCCATTCTTTGTCAAACCGATTGGTAAGTGGTGGTAAGGATCTATTTTAATAGAGTATTCTTTAGTAATGTAAAGCCAGAAGGCTACTAACATGTGAGTGCCGATTTAGGGAAGCAGAAATATTTGGTGTGTGGTAGCTAGCATTCAAAGGCGTGTAGGTAAGGATTCGGGTTCAAGAGATAACCCTTTAGATTCAATTGGTTTGGCCGAATAGGCCATTTCACTAACCCTTGTGTTTGGCCGAATATAGGGGCAAGGAAACTAGTGTGGCCGATTGCCTCTTTGGGGATTTAGAGTTACCGCTAGAAACAGGTGTGTACATACACACTTTATGATTGATTAACTGTGCTAAATGTTGTGTATGCTAAATCTGATTTATGTAGCTTTGGATTTAATACCATAACGGTATAAGCGATGATTCAGGTAAGCCCCTGTCCGTATGAGTTTACTATTTGATGCTTTTGGAAAGCATGGCATATTTGGTATATGCGATTTAAATACATGTTGGCATGAATTCTGTTATGCATATCTTGACTTATGTGGGTTAAACGAGTGGAGGGGGAAGTGATATTCGTGTCGACGGACACCAGTGGTTTGGTACCACATTGTGACTACGGTCACCAGAGGTTTGGCACCTCCAGAGGTTTGGCACCTCATAGCGTCTCGTCCCAGTGGCTTAGCACCACAGTGGGTTGGTCCCACAGTTTACATTATGGGATTAACGCCAGCGATTTGGTATCACACGATGGGTTGGCCCCATCATTTGATTTGTGACTTCGAGTCACCAGTGGTTTGGCACCACCAGTGGTTTGGCACCACAATATGACGGATTTCGTGACTATAAGTCACCAGTGGTTTGGCACCACCAGTGGTTTGGTACCACACGGGGTAGAGAAAGGTGTTTGGATGGCTAGGTTGGGTGCATGGTTTAGTGCATGTTAATTTGTTATAAATTGTGTATGTTGTTGCACTAAATGGGGGAAGGGTTACACATTGAGTCTTGGTGACTCACCTTCTCCTTTAACATTTTTCAGGTGACTCGTAGATCGCGGATAAGGAGCCGGATGGACTCGAGGTGGCCATGCAGTGGATATTTGAATTAAATGAACTTTAAATTTTAGTTTATTATACTTTATTGTTGGTTTTGTTTTAATCAAGTTGTAATAAGGCCTCCTAGGATTATTTTTATTATTTTTACATGTTTTGAATATTTCGTTTAAACTATTTAATAATATTAAAATGGGTGCACCTGTTTTCTGAAATCAAATGCAAAATGTTTTAAAGTGCCATCGGGTACATTCAAAATCGGTAACAACCTGACTTAATAGATCGTTAAACATAACTAAGTGCGGTTTCTTCACACACCTAAATGGTTTTAACAAAACAATATAAAATGAGATGTTTTCACCCAAACTTAAGCGGGTAAAGGCATTATTACAAAAATGTTTTCCTCTGTAACATACCAAATTCGGTCGTAATGTTTGGGCCGGGTTTGGGATGTTACAAAATTGGTATCAAAGCCAGGTTCAAAGCTCGGCTGTGGGGGCCCAAGGCCCAAAATGTTTTGGTAGGCCTTTTTGGAATTATTTTTGGGTTTTTGAGCAGCATGGCACCGAGTCTCCGGCACCAATCCGCCCAGGTAAGTACTTCCAACTTCTTTGTGAATTATTACTTGTAGAAAGGGTAGGTATGGGACGTAGCTAGTATGATAAGTGTTTGAACCTTAGGACTAGTCTACCCCAACAAATACATAAGACTTAAAAAGCCTAATTAAACAAACCTACGACCAAGTCGCCGAGTTAGAGTGTGGTAACCACAGTGCGCATGTCTCAGGATTGGATCAGGAAGAGCTTGGTATTTAAGCGATCCTCGTGACTCACCTCCTCTTCGCAGAATCCTACCAGTGCGTAGCTTCAGTTCACCCTAATCAAGAGGACCTGGTCATAGGCTAAACATACTAAATAAAACCCGAAAGGGATTAGCCATGTTTTATGAAACCCTAATTTTAAAATCATTAAAATATCTCTTTAAAATAGTAGGACAAATTTATTTTTGGAAAAAATTTTAAAATATTCTTGGCTTATCAAAATTTACAAAATTACCCTCAGTAGGAAAATGACGAAAATACCCACAGGATAGAAACGATGTAAATGCTAGAAGAGTGAATAGGTATGAAAAGTATTAGGGAATGGATGTGCTCTTCAGTGTAAACTAGGATAGAGGACTAAAAACTTTGATTGATCGAAGGAATCCTATTGAACTTTTCATAAAATTTCTTTCATGAGTAACCATGTGGAAAAATTACTAATCCATAAAAATTTCTTAGCCAGATTAAAGCGCGATAGTTAGAATGAGCTCTAGAGGACGTGGCCGTCGTGGACGCGGTAGGGGCAGGATGACCGTGTCAGAACCTGTTAGGTCGGGTCAAGGGTCGGAAAATGAGGTACCACCGCCACCACCACCTCTAACTTTTGGAGCTGAGGATCAGGATCAGACAGGGGTGAGCGCAAAGACGCAAGTCGTATTGCGAGTCCTTGAGATGGTGGCTGGGGCTAGTGGAGGTATGGGAGCTCGGAAATTTATTCCCGAGCGACTCCGATCCAACGGAGCTGAGGTATTTCGGGGAGTGTCGGGCGTGGCACCCAGTGCGGTAGAATATTGGTTAGAATCGACCGAGAGAATCATGGATGATCTTGACCTGACGGATGAGGAGAAGTTGAAAGGAGCGGTGTCGCTTCTAAAGGATGAGTCATATCAGTGGTGGCTCACCGTTCGAGATGGTGCTACGGTAGATGATCTTACTTGGAAGTATTTCAAAACTGCTTATCAGAAGAAGTATGTGGGCACCAGCTACACCGATGCTCGAGAGGAAAGCCTTTTGGGATTGGTACAAGGAAATAAGTTAGTATCCGAGTATGAGGCAGAGTTCTTAAGGCCGTGAGTCGATATGCTAGAGGCATCGTGGCTACTGAACATGAACGTTTCGTCCGCTTTGAAGACGGACTTAGAGATGAGTTAAGGTTGCTGATTGCTCCACAGCCAGAGCGTGAGTTTGCCGCTGTATTTGGTGGAAAAAGCTAAGGTAGCCGAAGGAGTCAAGGAGTGCATGTGAAATAGAACTATGATAGGAACAAGCGTAAGAGAGGCTTTGGGTCGTCTGCAGGTGGTGGTAATGTTCGAGAAAAAGGGCTAGGCGAGTGGGTCAAATCAGGCAGGAAGGCCCATGGCTACTAATCAGAGACCGGCCCAGTGTAATCGCTGTGGAAAATCACATTGGGGAGGTTGTTGGACCGGTGAGAAGGGTTGCTTTGAATGTGGGTCGTTGGATCACCGTGTAAGGGATTGTCCTCGGAAGTTAGCCAAGAATCAGCCAGAGGGGCAAAACCGTACTCAGGATAGAACTATGGGACCACAGAGGGGTCGTAGTAATGGTAGAGGAGGCAATGGTCCTAATCGAGGTCGCGGAATTCAAGGCAGAGGCGCAGGCAACACAGAGGCAAGGCAGCCTGGCTTAGTCTATACAGCGAGGCGTCGCGAGGAGGGTGACGCATCGGACGTCATAACCGGTACGTTCCTAATTTTTGGTCTCCCATATGTTGCATTAATAGATGTGGGTTCGACGCATTCATACGTTGCTAGTAGTGTGGTAGAGACTGTGAACCTAGACTTTGAGACTGCTTCTAGGGAGATGACTGTAATTAGCCCTCTAGGACACTCTGTAGTTGTAAAGCAGGGCTATATAGGGATGTACCCCGGAACTCCAAGGGGTCGTGTTTATGGTCGATCCGATGGAAGCGCCATTTGGGGAGTTTGATTTGATTCTTGGAATGGGTGGTTGGTTAAGTATCAAGCAAGGTTGGATTGTACCGCAAAGCGTATGGTTCTTAAGATGGTGAAGGTGATGAGGTGGTCATGATAGGTAATAGAAGAGATTACCTATCCAACGTGGTGTCGGCCTTGAAAGTGAGAAGATGGTCAAAAAGGGTTGTGAGGCGTTTCGGTTCGAATATGTGCCTTGGAGGCTAAGGAGTCAGTGATTGAGAAGGTTCGAGCAGTAGAGGAGTTCGCTGATGTGTTCCCGGAAGAACTTCGGAGTCCGCCTCCGGATCGGAAGTTGAATTTGGTATAGACTTGTTATCGAGGCAGCGCCGTGTCTATAGCACCCTACCGAATGGCACCAAAGGAATTGGTGGAGTGAAGGCTCAAATTCGAGAGCTCTTGGATGAGAGGTTTATCCGACCAAGTATATCTCCGTGGGGAGCACTGTGCTATTTGTCAAGAAGAAAGACGGTTCAATGCGGATGTGTATCGACTACACTTGATTAAACAAGTTAACGATCAAAAACAAGTATCCGTTACCTCGGATCGATGACTTGTTTGACCAATTGAAAAGTGCAGCGGTTTTCTCGAAGATAGATCTTAGGTCGAGTTATCATCAACTTAAGGTGAAGGAGGTGGATGTGCACAAGGCGGCATTCCGCACTCGGTATGGGCATTACGAGTTTTGGTGATGCCATTTGGGTTGACCAACGCACTGCAGCGTTCATGGACTTAATGAATAGGGTGTTTCAAAGAGACTTGGATCAATTTGTCGTGGTGTTTATAGACGACATATTGGTTTATTCGAAGACGGAGGAGGAGCATGATATGCATTTGCGTATAGTCCTACAAGTATTGAGGAGAAGCTTATATGCCAAATTCATGTAAGTGCGAATTTTGGCTTAGGAGGTGGCTTTCTTAGGTCACGTGGTATCATTGAAGGGATTAGAGTGGACCCTCGCAAGGTTGAAGCGGTATTGGATTGGAAACCGCCTAGGTCGTGGCGAGAAATTTGAAGTTTTCTGGTCCGCAGGTACTATCGAAGATTTGTGAAGGGTTCTCTCTAATCTTGGCGCCGTTGACTAAGTTGTTAAGGAAAGGAGTTCCATTTGTTTGGTCGAGAAACAAAGAAGAAAGTTTTGATAAGCTAAGGAAGATTCGACGGAAGCTCCAGCTTACGTATACTGACTGAGGCGGGAAAATTGTTCACGGTTTATTGTGATGCATCCCATCTTGGTTTGGGATGTGTGTTGGTGCAGAAGGGAAGGTAGTGGCCTATGCATCCCGTCGGCCTAAGACCGCATGAGGTTAACTATCCAACTCACGACTTGGAGTTAGCGGCAGTAGTCTTCGCTTTGAAAGTATAGAGACATTACTTATATGGGGAGAAGTCGATAGTCTACACGGATCACAAAAGTCTGAGGTATCTTTTGACCCAGAAGGATTTGAACTTGAGGCAACGTCGATGGATTGAGCTGTTGAAGGACTATGACTGCTCAATTGAGTACCATCCGGGCAAAGCTAACGTGGTGGCTGACGCGTTGAGCCGGAAGGTCGTGACAGACTTAAAAGCGATGTTTGCTCACCTCAGTCTATACGACGATGGAAGTCTTTTGGCAGAACTTCAAGTTAAGCCAACTTGGATCGAGGAGATTAAGGAAAAGCAATTGGTGGATGATAGTTTGAATGCAAGGAGGTTGCAAGCTCAAGATAGTGGGTTAGAAGGGTATAGTTTGACCAGTGATGGTGTACTATGTTTTCAAGGGCGGCCTTGTATGCAAAATGATGTGGAGTTGAGACAAAGAATTCTCCAAGATGCACATAGCAGCCCATACGCTATGCATCCTGGAGGAAGCAAGATGTATGGAGATTTGCGGAAGCAGTTTTGGTGGCCAGGGTTGAAGCGTGAGGTAACTGAATTCGTCGGTAAGTGTCTGACGTGTCAGCAGGTTAAGGCCGAACATCAGTTGCCATCAGGGTTACTTCAACCAGTGAAGATCCCGCAGTGGAAATGGGAGAGGATTACTATGGATTTTGTCAGTGGGCTACCCCTCACGCCCAGCAAGAAGGACACAGTTTGGGTGATTGTGGACCGTCTGACCAAATCAGCTCACTTCATACCGGTGAGTGGATTACTCACACTTGAAGCTAGCTAAGCTGTATGTGTCAGAAATAGTGAGGTTGCATGGAGTGCCAGTATCAATCATATCGGATAGGGATCCCAGATTTACGTCAAGGTTCTGGAAAGCGTTGCATCAAGCTTTGGGTACACGATGGATTTGAGATGACTTTCCATCCACGATCGGCGAGGCGATCGGAAAGGGTCATACAGATCTTAGAGGATATGCTAAGAGGATGCATTTTGGATTTCAGCGGTAGTTGGGAGGAGTATCTACCGTTGGCGGAATTCGCTTATAACAATAGTTATCAAGCAAGTATTCAAATGGCACCATACGAAGCACTGTATGGACGAAAATGCCGAACTCCTACATGTTGGGCGGAGTTGGGTGAGCGACAAGTTACAGGTCCGAGTTGGTGTAAACCGAGGACAAAGTCAAGGTGATTCGGGCTCGTCTCAAGGAGGCATCGATAGGCGAAGTCTTATGCCGATCTTAAGCGTAAAGAAATGGAGTATGCGGTAGGAGATAAAGTCTTCCTGAAAGTGTCACCTTGGAAGAAGGTGTTGAGATTTGGGCGAAAAGGGAAGCTAAGCCCAAGGTTCATTGGCCCATATATAGTGTTGAAGCGAGTGGGACCGGTAGCTTATCAGCTCAAACTGCCGGCAGAGTTGAGTCGATTCATGGCGTATTTCATGTGTCGATGCTTAGATGGTATCGATCGGATCCATCACACGTCGTGCACTGTGGCGAGAGAGATTGAGGTAAACTTCGGACTTATCTTTCGAGGAAGAACCGAGTTCAGATCCTAGATCGAGATGTCAAGGTTCTCTGAAGGAAATCGGTACCTTTGGTGAAAGTGCTATGGCGAAACCATGGTGCGAGAGGAAGCTACGTGGGAACCCGAGGATGTGATGCGGCAGCAATACCCCACCTCTTCTAATCAAGGTAATTTCGAGGCGAAATTATTTTAAGGGGGTAGAAGCGTAACATCCTAAAATTGGGGTTATTTGGGATTGAATTATTTTTTTCTCGTGTTTGAATTCTTTGTGGTATTAATTGTGGTGTAGTAAGGCTTAATTAGGGGTCGTGAGTAGGCTCGGAATAGTGGAAAAATATTTTTATAAGCTTTAAAGGTAGGGAGCCTTAGTAAGTAGGGGTTACAAGATAAAAGAGGAACTTTTGACACAGAAATGGCCTTGGAAAAGTGGCAAAAGGAAGGCCACTTAAGAAGCTGGAGTTGACGCCATCAAGGGAGCAAGGGGAGCTGTGTTCGAGAGCTGCAAAAATTCCCTTTTGTTCTTTAATTTGGACGGCAATAGGGGAGAGAATTTCTCACTTCAAACTCTTTTTGATAATAAGGATAATGTGGATAATATGAGCTTTTAATTGAATTTTTATTTGATTAATTCCAAGGAGAAAATATAGGCATTTGAGTATTCAAATTATTTTGAATAATTTTTTTAAGCTAGTGGCCAAGAGGAATTTTAGGTGATTGCCGAAATTTGGACTCTTCATGGAAGAGTGGACGGCAAGCATTGGGGGGGGAGGTGCCGAATTCTATTTAAGGCACATACCTATCATCTTGTTTCTCTTTTCTTCATTTTTGCACATAGCCGAAATTCCTCTGCGCTCATCTTCTACTCTCTCCTTCTCATTCTCTCAAGCCGAAATCTCCATCAACACTTTCTCTCCTATTTGTTTTGCTTCAACACCAAAAATCTCCTCTACTCTCTCCTTTGCCGAAACTCCATTCCCCTTATCCATTATTTTCTTTCTTCCACTATAGCCGAATCTCTCCTTCTTGGTGTGCCGAATTTCTTTCCTCTACTTGGTGTAGTCTTGGCCGAATATCAAGCAAAGGTGACCTCCTCTAGTCTTTTCCCCAATCGGTTCATAAGGTGGGTAAGTGGTCAAAGCCGAATGCCTTTTATTTTGTTCTCTTGACGATTTGGATGTAATGGGAAAAGCCGAAACACTAATGGTTGGTTAATCTTTCTGTTGAAACCGATTTCACCTAGGACTCCGGGATCTCAAAGCGATAAATCTGATCTTCCATTCTTTGTCAAACCGATTGGTAAGTGGTGGTAAGGATCTATTTTAATAGAGTATTCTTTTTTTAGTAAAGAAAAGAAGGCTACTAACATGTGATTGCCGATTTAGGGAAGCAGAAATATTTGGTGTGTGGTAGCTAGCATTCAAAGGCGTGTAGGTAAGGATTCGGGTTCAAGAGATAACCCTTTAGATTCAATTGGTTTGGCCGAATAGGCCATGTCACTAACCCTTGTGTTTGGCCGAATATAGGGGCAAGGAAACTAGTGTGGCCGATTGCCTCTTTGGGGATTTAGAGTTACCGCTAGAAACAGGTGTGTACATACACACTTTATGATTGATTAACTGTGCTAAATGTTGTGTATGCTAAATCGATTTATGTAGCTTTGGATTTAATACCATAACGGTATAAGCGATGATTGAGTAAGCCCCCTGTCCGTATGAGTTTACTATTTGATGCTTTTGGAAAGCATGGCATATTTGGTATATGCGATTTAAATACATGTTGGCATGAATTACATTATGCATATCTTGACTTATGTGGGTTAAAGCGAGTGGAGGGGGAAGTGATATTCGTGTCGAGCGGACACGGTGGTTTGGTACCACATTGTGACTACGGTCACGGAGGTTTGGCACCTCCGGAGGTTTGGCACCTCATAGCGTCTCGCCCCGGTGGCTTAGCACCACGGTGGGTTGGCCCCACGATTTACATTATGGGATTGGCGCCGGTGATTTGGTATCACACGATGGGTTGGCCCCATCATTTGATTTGTGACTCGAGTCACGGTGGTTTGGCACCACCAAAGTGGTTTGGCACCACAATATGATGGATTTCGTGACTATAAGTCACCAGTGGTTTGGCACCACCAGTGGTTTGGCACCACAATATGACGGATTTCGTGACTATAAGTCACCAGTGGTTTGGCACCACCAGTGGTTTGGTACCACACGGGGTAGAGAAAGGTGTTTGGATGGCTAGGTTGGGTGCATGGTTTAGTGCATGTTAATTTGTTATAAATTGTGTATGTTGTTGCACTAAATGGGGGAAGGGTTACACATTGAGTCTTGGTGACTCACCTTCTCCTTTAACATTTTTCAGGTGACTCGTAGATCGCGGATAAGGAGCCGGATGGACTCGAGGTGGCCATGCAGTGGATATTTGAATTAAATGAACTTTAAATTTTAGTTTATTATACTTTATTGTTGGTTTTGTTTTAATCAAGTTGTAATAAGGCCTCCTAGGATTATTTTTATTATTTTTACATGTTTTGAATATTTCGTTTAAACTATTTAATAATATTAAAATGGGTGCACCTATTTTCTGAAATCAAACGCAAAATGTTTTAAAGTGCCATTGGGTACATTCAAAATCGGTAACAACCTGACTTAATAGATCGTTAAACATAACTAAGTGCGGTTTCTTCACACACCTAAATGGTTTTAACAAAACAATATAAAATGAGATGTTTTCACCCAAACTTAAGCGGGTAAAGGCATTATTACAAAAATGTTTTCCTCTGTAACATACCAAATTCGGTCGTAATGTTTGGGTCGGGTTTGGGATGTTACAGAGTTAAAAGAATTGAAAGCTCAGTTGCAAGAATTGACAGATAGAGGTTTTTCTAGACTGAGTTTTTCTCCCTGGGGTGCACCGGTGTTATTTGTGAAAAAGAAAGATGGCACGATGTAACACACCTTACCCGTGTCCAACGCTGGAACCGGATACGAGGCATTACCATGCTTGACTTTGCTTGAACATGTAATTACGGGCTAAAAAATTTCATTCCAACTTAAAACTTTTCTTTCTTAACCATAACACACATATCCTGAGCCTACGAGGCCTTAAACATACATCCGGAAGGTTTTGGAGTTCAACCAGAAACTTTTACACTCTTTGAATTTTTTTCCTAAACAGGGGTCACACGCCCGTGTGACTTGGGACACGCCCGTGTGAGCAGGCCGTGTGGTCACACACGCCCATGTCCCAAGCTTATGTAGAATTTATTTTATTTCAAACCTACAGGGGTTTACACACGGCCGGACACACGCCCATGTCAATGGCCCGTGTCCTTCACACGGCCTAGACACGCCCATGTCCTCACACGTGTGTGAAAACTAGGGGTATTCTATTTATGATGTCAGCAACCATTTAAGAAGCACACGGCCTAAGTACACGCCCGTGTGCTGGCCCGTGTGACGAATCAAATTCTCGCAATTGAATGCAGGGGACACACGGCCTACTAACACACCCATGGGGCTGGCCCTGTGTCACACACGGCCTAGACACACGCCCGTGTGTCTACCCGTGTGGACACTTATAGGCTATTTTCCAAGCCTTTTTGCCACCCCGAAATATAAACTCATTCATTTCAACACAAGTAGCACATAACATAGCAATAGTGAACTATTAAGAATCCTTAAATTATCATTCATACCATCCACATCTTACTCATTACCTTGCATGAACATTCATTTCATTATAACCATCAACCTTAAAACATGAACTTGACAATATTGGCCAATTCATCATGGCTATTTACAAAATGAGTGTGAAACATTAATAGCCAACCCTTTGGCCTTCAAACATGACATGACACAAACGATCAAATCCTATACATGCCATACTCAAATTGAATTAACTTTTTACTATACCAAAAGAAGCGGTTGATAGTGTGACCCGAGCTCCGAGGCGTTACGTGATCCCCGAGCTAACTTGGCGAAACTACAAGAGAAAGGAAAAGAGAGGGGTAAGCATATAGCTTTGTAAGTTTGCATGACATTTTAAAGCAACATAATTACTCAAACCAAATTTAACCATCTCATGAAACAATAGCATCATAAGTCTCAGTTGCTTAGGCATCTTATTTGTAGTTACACTTATTCTTACCCATCGCATGTCACATTATGATTTCGTAACTTGTACTTATTCATGGTACATGTATCACTTAATCACATGACTTAGCACATATGCTATCATGAACATAAGCTCAAATCTTCATCACTCGATTTTCATAGCAATAACACACATTGTCATAATATTAAATAATTTCCAATAACGAACATTATAAAACTCTAACTTTATACAAACTTACCTCGATTCTCAAAATGTGTATCGATGCTCGATTTAGTCCTCGATTTTGTTCTTGCCTCGGTTTCAATTTGGGCTTCGTGTTTCTTGATCTATAATTACAATTTCACTTGTTAAATACACACATTAGCTAAATCGACTCATAATTCATATTTTGGCAAAATTATGATTTTGCCCCCAAACTTTTATATAATTATATTTTTGCCCCTAGGCTCGTAAAACGATTTTCATTCAACTTTCTTGTATTTCAAGCCTAGTCGAATAATATTCTCAACTATAGCAACCTTCAATTTCCACTATTTCACTCATGTATGACCATTTTTATAACTTTTACAATTTGGTCCTTTTATGCATTTTTCATGAAAATCACTTAGAAAAAAATGATTATCATACATCAAACTTTCATATTCTTCCATAAAACATCAAAACACATGCATGTCACACATGGGTAAAATTTTGAACATAAACCCTAGCTCAAAATATAGCCAAAAATAGCTAAACCGAGCTACGAGGGTCTAAAATGCCCTTAATGATCATTAAAAATGGGGATAGGATGCACTTACTATCAAGCTTGAAAGTTGAAGAAACCCTAGCTATGGTTCCTTACAATCAAGGTTTCTGGCTTATTTTTCTCTTTTAATTCTTTTAGTAACCAAAGGACAAAATGCCCTTAATGATCATTTCTTGAGATTTTTCCTTCCCATGTTCATTTTTGTCCATCACAACATATAATGGGTTAATTACTAAATAAGGACCTCTAGTAATTTTCATAATTATATTTCATACTTAAATCTTCTAGAATCTCATATTTTCTAATCTTGCAATTTAGTCCTAATGGACAATTTAATCACTAATTAATAAAATTTCTTCATGTGATTTTCACAAAATCATGAAATCACCTCATAAACCTTATAAAAATCATCAAACTCATATTTCTACTTCGGATTTGTGGTCTCGCACCACTATTCTGACTAGGCCTTAAGTCGGGCTGTTACAATTCTCCCCCCTTAGGGATTTTCGTCCCCGAAAATCTTACCAGCAAAATGTTTGGGTATTGGTTCCTCATAGCCTCCTCGGGCTCCCATGTAGCCTCTTCTACCCCATGTCTTTGCCACAATACTTTCACAAGAGCAATACTCTTATTTCTCAACTGTTTGACTTCCCGTGCTAGGATCTTAACTGGTTCTTCACCATATGTCATGTCGGGTTGAATCTCAACCTTTGTCGGTGTGATCACATGCGAAGGGTCTGATTGGTAGCGTCGCAACATAGACACGTGAAACACATCATGAATCTTCTCTAATTCAGATGGTAAAGCCAACCGATATGCTACCGGCCATATCTTTTCGATGATCTCATATGGTCCGATAAAACGAGGACCCAATTTGCCTTTACGGTTGCGACACTTTCAGAAATACTTTATCACTGACTTGATACTCAATCTCTTTCCTTTTCAAATTCGAGTAGGATTTTTGTCTATCAGAAGCAGCTTTTAAACAATCGCGAATCACCTTTAATTTCTTTTCGGTTTCTCTAACCAAATCAATCGCGTGGATCTTGTTTTCCTTAAGTTCAGTCAAATACAAAGGCGTTCGACACTTATGCCCATACAAAGCCTCATAAGGCACCATTTTCAAGCTTGACTGATAATTCCACCAAAGGTAAGTATTTTTCCTAACTGGCCTGAAACTCAAGAGTACAACATCGGAGCATATCTTCAAGTATTTGTATTAACTTCTCCGACTGACCGTCGGTTTGGGGGTGAAAGGCCGTACTAAAATTCAACTTTGTGCCTAGGGCCTCTTGCAACTTTTTCCAAAATCTGGAAGTGAATCTAGGATCTCTATCAAATATAATAGATAATGGTACTCCATGAAGTCTCACAATCTCTGAGATATACAATTTAGCCAACTTATTCAATGAGTAGTTGACACGCACCGGTATAAAATAGGCTGACTTCGTAAGTCTATCGACTACGACCCAGACAGCATCTTTCTTGCTCCTTGTCAACGGCAACCCTGTTACAAAGTCCATGGTAATTCGGTCCCACTTCCACTCGAGCACCATAATAGGTTGAAGCAAACCCGAGGGTACTTGGTGTTCTGCCTTTACTTGCTGACAAATCAAACATCTTGAAACAAACTCAGAAATATCTTTCTTCATATTCGGCCACCAATACCATTTCTTCAAATCATTGTACATTTTGGTACTACCCGGATGTACAGATAGGCATCCATTATGTGCCTTATGCAAAAATTTATGAATGAGCTCATCATTTCTTGGTACACAGACCCGGTCTCTAAACATCAGACATTCGTCTGAAATAATTCGAAAGTCAGACTCAACACCCGACTCACATTGAACTCTTTTGACTTGTAAATCGCTATCGTCTTTCTAAGCCTCATAAATTTCTTGGAGGAACATAGGTCTAGCCCTCAACTCAGCTAGAATGGAACCATCATCTAACAAGGTCACCCGTGTATTTATAGCCCTCAAGGTAAATTGGGATTTCCTACTCAAAGCATCAGCGACTACATTCGCCTTT
Source organism: Gossypium sturtianum (assembly GCA_025698515.1). NCBI lineage: Eukaryota > Viridiplantae > Streptophyta > Magnoliopsida > Malvales > Malvaceae > Gossypium > Gossypium sturtianum. The sequence continues at coordinate 68,627,338 of CM046946.1, read as the reverse complement.
CCCAGGTGGTAGTCAATGACCAACTCATAATATTTTATCAACTCTAACCATCTTCGTTGCCTCAAGTTCAATTCCTTTTGAGTCATCAAATACTTTAAACTTTTGTGATCGGTGAAAATTCGACATCTTTCACCATACAAATGGTGTCTCCAAATCTTCAGTGCAAAAACAATGGCAGCCAACTCTACATCATGCGTCGGATAGTTCTTCTCGTGTGGCTTTAGCTGTCTGGAGGCATATGCTATCACTTTACCTTCTTGCATAAGTATACAGCCTAACCCATTTAGGGATGCATCACTGTAAACTACAAATTCTTTTCCAGATTTCGATTGTACTAGAACTGGAGCCTCTGTCAACATTGCCTTTAGTTTCTCAAAACTCTGTTGACACCTTTCTGTCCATTCAAACTTTACATTTTTCTGTAACAGTCTCGTCATCGGGGTAGCTATCATAGAAAACCCCTTGACAAACCGTCTATAATAGCCATCTAGGCCCAGAAAACTTCTAACCTCTATTACGTTCCTCGGTGGTCTCCAATCAACAATAGCCAAAATCTTGCTTGGGTCAACTCAGATTCCATCTCCCGAGACAATGTGTCCCAAAAATCCAACTTCCTTGAGCCAAAACTCACTTTTACTAAACTTGGCATACAGTTGATTATCTCGCAAAATCTGTAAAACTGTCGTTAAGTGCTCAGCATGCTCACTCTCATCACTCTCACTCTGTAAAACCACAACAAACTTATCCAAACATGGTCGAAAGATGCGGTTCATCAAATCCATAAACACCGCAGGGGCATTAGTTAAACCAAAAGACATGACTAAAAATTTGTAATGCCCATACCTCGTTCGAAAAGCAGTCTTCGGCACATCTGAGTCTTTTACTCTTAACTGGTAATATCCCGACCTCAAATCTATCTTAGAGAACACAGTGGCTCCCTTCAATTGATCAAACAAATCGTCGATCCTTGGCAACGGGTACTTGTTCTTCACTATTACCTTATTAAGTTGTCGGTAATCTATGCACAATCTCATAGAGCCATCTTTCTATTTCACAAATAGCACTGGAGCACCCCATGGAGAGCAACTCGGCCTCGCAAAACCTTTGTCCGTTAGCTCTTGCAACTGTGCCTTCAATTCTTTCAATTCGGTTGGGGCCATCCTGTAAGGAGCAATCGATATCAGCACAGTTTCGGGAGCTAACTCAATACCAAATTCAATCTCTCTAACCGGAGGCAATCTTGGCAATTCCTCGGGAAAAACATCTGGGTACTCACATACTATCGGTACTGATTCAATCTTTAGCTCGGTTTCTTTGGCATTCATCACAAAGGCAAGTTACGCTTCATACCTTTTTCTTACATACCTCTGAGCTGACATGTGAGAGATCACTACCGATGATCTGTCTTGATCATCTGGTTCAACATGAAGAGTGTTCCCATTTTCACATCTTAACTCAATATATTTCTTTCCACAATTTACTGTCACATCATGAGTGGTTAACCTGTAACACCCCTTACCCAAGTCTGATGCCGGGTCCGGATACGAGGCATTACCATACTTAGTCTTACTTAATCTTACATTTTTGGGTCTTAAAATTTCATTACAACTTAAAACTTTTCCTTTTAAATCATAAAGTGCATATAATGGGCCTACGGGGCCCTAAACAAATGCCCGAAGGGTTCTGAAATTCATTTGTGAACTTTTTCGCTTTTGGGAACCTTTTTATTTAAACAGGGGGCCATACGCCCGTGTTGTCCAAGGGACACGCCCGTGTGCCCTAAGACATGCCCGTGTTCGACACCCGTGGTCGACACTGACTTATTCCACACGGCTGAGCACATGCCCGTGTCTTTAACCCGTGTCCTTCACATGGCCCAGACACGCCCATGTCTCCTACCCGTGGAGCTCTCTGACTATGACGTCATCAAATCCTTAATAGCACACGGCCTGGGCACACGCCCGTGTGATGGCCCATGTGACGAATCTCATTTTCGTTGGTTGATGGAGGGGACACACGGCCTATTGGCACGCCCTTGGGGCTGACCGTGTGTCACACACGGCCTAGACACATGCCCGTGTGTCTACCCGTGTGGACAATTATAGGCTATTTTCCAAGCCAATTGCCACCCTGAAACATAAACACATTTACACCATTTCAAGCAACTCAATTATTCCATCCATTTCATAGACTTAAATGCATAAACTTATCATCAAGGAAAGGTATATAACTTAACAAATATTGACCAATTTTCTAATGGCCATATACAAAAGAATGCATGATCTACTAACTAAACCTTTAGCTCTCAAAATGATATAACCAAAAAAGTCAAACACCTATTCATGCCATACTCAAAATTAATTAGCTTTGTTGTACCAAAATAGTGGATGATAGTGTGATACGAGCTCTGACTTCTATGATCCCCGAGATAACTTGGCGAAACTAAAAAGAAGAAAGAAATTAAAGAAGTAAGCATATAGCTTAGTAAGTTTGCATGAAATTCATAATACATTATATTTGCACAAAATACTCATCCATCTTAAAACAATAATAACATAAATCTCAAATGCTTTGAGCTTACTTACTCTTACTTATTCTTACTCATCCCAAATTAATTACTAATCTCATACTTGTAATGTAAATATGGTACCTGTATCACTTGATCACAAAGATTAGTACATTCTACTAATGCAAAAGTAAACTTAATCTTTATCTTTCTTAACATAAATAATTCTCTTTATCAACTTTGAATCACTTAGCTTATTATTGTCATAACTTGCTTAGCTTTCTTGTTATCTTTTCTTACTTGACTCATTTGCCCGATGAATTACCCGGAATAATTAAGGTTACTTAATCTCATCAAACATGTATTTCAATGTCAATTCCTTGTCCCAGACACGATCTTACATGGGATTGCCTCATGATTCCAATGCCATATCCCAGATATGGTCTTACATGGGATCCCTTAATTCGGTGTCGATGCCATGTCCTAGACATGGTCTTACACGAGACCTTCCTTAATTGTTTCCTTTGGAAACTTACCATTGCCATGTCTTGACATGGTCTTACGTGGTATCCTTGCCTTATAAATCTTATCAATGCCATGTCTTGACATGGACTTACATGACATCTTTGCCTTATGAATTCACCAATGCCAAGCCTTGGCTTGGACTTACATGGGACCTTTGCCTCATGATAACTTTTCAATGCCATGACTTGTCATGGACTTATATGATATCCTTGCCTTAATTCCAATGCCATGTCTTGACATGGTCTTACATGGACTTTCCTTGTCTCATATTGTGATATTAGTATTCCTCATTATTCCGAGTCTTCAACTGGGACTTTCTCTTACATGATCTCATTTATCTTCTCTTAAAGATTTCATTTACTTATATTCATGATAATAGTGTACATATTGCAACATAATAATAGATTTAAATAAAAAAATACATATAAAACCTTAAATTCATACAAACTTACCTCGGTATTCAAATTGTATGTAGATATGCAATTTAGTCCTCGACTTTGTTCTTGCCTCAGTTTCGATCTGGGCTTCGTATTTCTTGATCTATAATGACAATTTAACTTGTTTAACATTGACTAAATTGACTCATAATTCATACTTTGGCAAAATTACTATTTTGCCACTAAACTTTCTCAAAATTACACTTTTGCCCTTAGGCTCGTAAAATGATTTTTATTCAACTTCCTTACATTTCAAGCCTAGCCGAATCATATTCTCATCTATAGCAATATTCAATTCTCACTATTTTACTCATGTATGACCAATTTTATAACTTTCACAATTTGATCCTTACATGCATTTTTCATGAAATCCACTTAGAGAAAGATGTTCATTCTTCATTAAACCTTCATAATCCTCCATAAAACATCAAAATACATGCATGTCATACATGGGTAAATTTTTGAACATGAATCCTAGCTCAAAATATAGCTAAAAATAGCTAATTCAAGTTACGAGGATGTAACATCCCGAAATTGGGCCTAGAAGAATTGGGCCCATTGGGCCTTGGGCTTAGGAGTGTTTAAAATTTTGAGAAAAAAGAGAATGGCATTATTTCAAGATTGGATTAATTAGGAAGGTGATTTTGGAAAGTTACGAGGTTTCTAGGAAGTTTCGGGTTCAAGTTGGGCCTTAGTATAAATTTTGTGTTTAAGCTTATTAAAGAGAGATAGTAAGGGGCATCAAGGCTTATGGAAATAGGTGGGTAATTTGCTTGCATAAATGAGCAATTAGTAAAGAGGTTATGGCATCAAGTGAAGGCATTGAGGGAAGAGGTTCGAATCCCACTTGGTACAAAAAATTTTGACTATTTTTTTTGTATACTTTCCTTAAGTGTCGGCCAAGAAGTATATATGGCAAGTTGGACTTCTTTATTTTTGGTAAGGTGGCTAAGAAATAAGGAAAGGTTGAGGTTGGGGAAAGGAATCAAAAGAATAAAGCAAGTAAGGGGAACATGTGGCTTATTTCATGGAGATTGTTTTGGAAAGTTTGGGTGGCCCAACTTTTGTCCTTTAGGGGGATGAATGTGGACGGTTTTGGGGCTATAGGGTGATAGCCGAATTTTTGCTTGATGCTTTGGTGAGACTAAAGTGTTAGTTTTTGTCAAAATACCATTGGCATCAATTGTGTCATTTTCTCAAAATTTCTACTCTTTGTGAGTTTTGGTTTTTCTTCTATTCTCTCCTCTTTGCCGAATCCTCCTAGCACAATTGTGCATTTTTCTTCTCTTTTGTTTGGTCAAAATATTCACCTCTTGTTCATCTCCCTTTGATAGCCGAATCACCTAACATCCATTCAACCTTCCATTCCTTTCTTTTAAACATTCCTTCAATCTTTCCTCTTCTCTAAATCGACACCACCAAAAGAGCATATCTTCTTGTTTGATTATCCCCATAGCCGAATATTAATATACATTTTCCTCTATAACCAAACTTTCATCTCTTCTCTATCTTTTCTTCTCATCCGTATTAACACTCATTCCTTGATAAATCGGTAAGTGGTTCTCTTCAACATTTTATTTTCTTTCTCTTAATGCCGAATTATGCCTTGGTTTGGGAGGGTTATATTGACCGAGACCATCATTTTATTCTACTCTCTCAAACGAGATCACTCTCCCTTTTGTAGTATTCTAGTGGGAGGCCGAACATCATTCTAGCCTTAAGTTGAACGGAGAAATCGAATCCAATATTAATAAGGTAAGGAGTTCTTATGGATTATTGATATTATTCAATATTCGATTGGTTGCTAACGGAGTAATAATTTGAAATAATCGACTATATGTTTTAGGGACAAATCACTCGATATATTCTACCTTCGGATATAGTGGTAAATGATTCAAGTGTAAGTGATATGAAATCTGTTGGAAACCCGAGGTTAACTTTTGGTTGGTGTTGTTCTAGGGTAAAAGAAGAGTGATTCTTAATTAAATCCAAATAAGGTGTGTAATCTCGTACCTTCCGAATACATGTTTGAAATGGTGTGTAATCTCACACTTCTCTGAAAGTTTGCATGAAATATTCTGTGATTCGGTCGAAATACCAAAGAAAACTGAAAACTGGCATCCGTGATTACTTGGGCGTGCGTATGTTCAAAGTGGTAACCATAGTGGGCAATGAAACAGTTTTTGGTCAACAACAGTGACGTGATTTTGAAAAATCACGGAAAATAGGAGAAAAGGGATTAATAAGTGAATAAGATATTGAATTAAAGCTTACTGTGTCTATTTTTATATGGAAGAAGCGGAGAAGGAAAAGAAATATTAAATTCTATGATATTTTAATTTTAGTGAGACTGGTTCTGAATGACTTCGTGGTTCCCTGATCTGTCTTGGAAAAATTGTATAAAATTGTAAAAAGTGAATTATGAGTTATAGTTTATATGTATAGATTGGTTATTGAGCCTATTTTCAATAGAAACAAGTGGGAGCAGCATATGAAAACCGTACAGTGAGATATTTGAAATTAAAATAAGAGAGGTCAGAATCGTTGGACCGTAAAACAAGGGAAAATTTTAGGAATAAACTGTACTAAATGGTTAAGTCAAAAATTCTGGATAAATTCTCTTAAGAAGATATACGAGTCTAGTTTCAAAGAAAATTTACGGATCTAAATTTCAAGGTTCCTAACACGAGTTATAGTCAGTTTAGTCAGTATGACGCAGATGGACAGTTTCAAATTTTATGCCCCACATTAGTAGTTAAGTTTAGATTGCGGAATTACCAAAATACCCTTATAGGGTAAATTACCGAAATACCCCTGGATTGCGAGATTACCAAATTACCCTTAGTGGGTAAGATTACCCAATTACGAAAATGCCCCTCTAGACCGAATTACGGAAATGCCCCTAAAGGGCCGATTTGTTATAATGCCTTAATGGGCTGATTTGTTATATAGCCATAATGGGCCGATTTGATAAATTGCTTAATGGGCCGATTTGATAAATTACTTAATGGGCTGATTTGATAAATTGTTTAATGGGCCGATTTGATATATATTGTTTTGTGGGCCGATCTGATATATTGTTTAATGGGCCAATTTGACATATTGCTTAATGAGCCAATTTGATATAATGCCCTAATGGGCCGATTTTGTAAAGTGTTAATGGGCTGAACTTTTGTCTGATTTAATTACTGTTGTTATATTTGTAAATATCATGATTGGCTATGTATGATGCGTCTACATGAATTTGCATGGGTTGGGAAAATGTTGAAGAGAAGAAATGCGGTGGCACGCCACAAATATTATGAAAAGCGGTTTGGCTGCAGCAATGATACGATTCGATTCGGTGGCTCGCCACAAATTCGATAATGGCTATGTGCCAACCTAAATATGGCTTTGTGCCATCGTGATTATGGCCGTGCTAAGCGTATTTACCGGGGCTATGTGCCTAACATATGAATTAACGACTACTGTGTCGATCATTTCTACCAAGGTTGTGTCTGGGGTTATATTACAGTATATGATATTCTCGTGACTCTGTCACATTTTGTCAGTGGCTAAGCCACGTATATTCTGTTATTCTGGTGGCTTGTCCATAATTTGAATTTGATATAAATGGCTAAATGCCTACGATTGGTGTGTTGGCGGGGTGGGTTGACAAAAGATCCCCACAGGTGTGTTGGATGGTACGGGTGGTGTGTAGCGGATGGATTATTAGGTTGGTTTGGGTTGCATACATTCATACATTGCACATATATAAATATATTCTGTTTTCGTAAATGGGCTTGGTCCAAGTGTATGTTAAATGGGCTTTGGCCCATGATATTGCTATATGGGTTCAGACCCAGTGGATGACGGTAAGGGGATTATGCACTGAGTTCTTGTAACTCACCCCCTTTCTTTTTAATCTCTGTAGGTAATGCTCCGTAGTAAGGACTTGGGCCCATGGATGACTCGGTGGAGGCCATACATCAGAAATGGTGTTTCATTTTGAACTTTAGTTTTCTATTTCCGTTCATTTACTATTTTGGGTTTTTATGTTGTAATAAGGCCTCTGGAGTATTTTATTATTTGCTTTATGGTTGATAAATTTATTAATTTGCTTAAATTGTTAAAACGAGAATTTTTCTAAAAAAACTTATATAATGGTTTTCCAAAATTTATCAACAAATGGAATTTTTAAACAAACTTGTATAAATAATTTAACTTGAATTTTCCAACAAATATTCAACGATATTTTCAAAAGTTACGGTTTTAAAAGATTACTAGTTCGATTATCGATTTATCAAACAGCCTCTCAAAAATACTTGTATTTTATCTACGTTTCCGCAACGATTTCGAAATGCTTCTGCAACTCTATTTCTAAACATCACATTTTTATAAATTGTTCATTCCAAATATGCTTTCGCTACCAAAAAGGTTATTAAATTGCTTAAGTGGTTTTGGTTTTAACAAAGAGGCTGTATTTCTCAAGAAAGTTTTTAATAATCACAAAGATGGTTTTTACTTCCATGTGACACACCAGATTCGGGCCTAACTTCTAGGCCGGGTTTGGGGTGTTACATTATATGGTATCAGAGCCAGGTTGCAAAACTCGGCTGTGGTTTGGGTTCAAACACGTTTTCAAAGCCGTTTAAAATTTTAAATTATACATGTATGTTCTAAAGGAAGTATGGCACCACGGGTATCCGGCACCAAGTCAAGTAAGTTTATGTTTTCAATTTTTGATTATTGTGGTATGACTGTAGAAATACTCTAGAACTCTTAGCTTTAGGAGCTAAAACTATAGAGATTGAGACCTTAGATACGTACTACGAAAACAACTTTACTTCCTATACTCCATAAGACATTGGTTAATAAATATTAGAACTATAGACTGATTCATAAGAATTTTAATAAGATTAAATTGACATTAGTGAACATGATCGCTAGAGGACGTGGACGCGGTAGACGTGGACGTGGTAGAGGCTGAGGTGCTAGGGCTAGATTTTCAGCATCGGGGCATGTATCCTAAAGGGAGGCGTTGGCATCACCGATGGCAGACATGCAGTCTTATGACCGAAATTTGGAATTGATGAGCCGACTCGGCTAGTTAGGGAGCTTGTGGAGGAGGCTAGAGAAATTGGTCGAACACTTCGAGTTGGGCACGTGGACTGTAAGAAGAAATTAGATCATACTTCTCTAGGGTCGCAGTCTCGTTCTGTGAAACGTGTTAAGGCATGTCCAAAATTTCTGGCTTGCGATTATTGCAGAAGGCGTCATCCGGGAGAATGCTGGAGGAGGTTA